>LBNR01000005.1:2904648-3237389 GCA_001262555.1 Fusarium nygamai
CAGCTGAAAATAACTGCAGCAGTCTTTTCTATCCACTAACCTCTGTTCAAAAACACCCCTCCCCCGCGACGGGTAGTTGGGGTGGAAATTGGAAGTCTCATTCACCCTCCTTTCCCCCTTACCTTACTATTAATCCTCCATCCCATCCGCATCTCGTTCAACTTCCATATAGTCTTCCAAAGCTCGATTTTCACATTCAATTCTTACAATCTTCCATAAATGTAATAACCTCATCATCCACCAAGGTCACCATGTCAATTGACGGTTTACATGCAAGCCTGGTTTATGTCGATGAGACAACCCCCGCCCATGCCCTCAACGCCGAACTACAGGGCATGGTGCGCTGGGAAGCTATCCTCGACTTCCGCACCGAGATCGAGCGCTACTGGGAGAGCTTGATCAACATTACACAAACACAAGATCTGCCAAGCCTTGACATACTATTTACTTCCTTCCCTACTCCCGCTCACTTATACGAAGCTGCTTTATTTACATTTCGCAACATCTTGACAGGTTTGGAGCCTAGTTCTCTAGAGAACGTATTTGCGCTTTGTAGCTTATCTTATGTTGCTTCAATATGTTCTCAAAGAACGGGCAAGCCAGATATTGACAACATTTTCCGCGGCATTGATATCTGGCGGGACTCAATTGGCGATCCTCAGCATCGCCAACTTTTCAACTATCTCATTCAACGGCTTTGGGAGGACATGAAAGCATCCTCGTTCCAAACAGAACAGTTCTTACATCCAGCCTCTCTTGTCGATAGCCAGGATTACATGACACCCCAGGATGCAACCATGCACGACATCTCATTATTTGGTGATCTTGCCGACCCGTTCTGGGGCGGCCTCTTCGAGGTACCTGGTTCTCTCCAGGGGCCTAATTTTCAGGCGGCAGGCACTGAAGGGACACCCCCCACTGTATCTGACGCCCCGAAGCTCCAACTGCCAGCTGGAGATCTGCGCCAATCGGCAGTCATGAACATCCTGACAAGCTTCATCGCCAATTGCGGAGATTTAATGGACCTTCTAAGTGGGCATGGAGTGACCATGAAAGGGCCGCATTCTGATGTTTCCTTGGAGGTCAAGAACTTCACCCAGGCTCTGAGGCGACATGATTCCTTCGGAGACCCATCTGGTCGCGGAATACTCGCCATTGTGGATAGGTTCGTGGACCTGAATTATTTCCAGAACATCGATGAAATCCGGGACTACATAATGATAATCGGAAAGGTATGCTCTAAACCATGTTCAGAGCACAGAAGAAGACTAACATGATGCAGGAAATACTGCCCAGCGGTCAGACCTTTGCAAAAGTCTGCAAAGTTGTTTATTCGTCCACAGATATGACAAAGACACTCCAAGTAGCACGACGTCAGCACACAGGACGTGCGCGAGATCGCAAGCTGTAAGTCTGTCAAGAACGCGAGGACCGTATACAAACTGACAGCAATAATCTTCAGAAAAAAGATACCATGTCACCATTGCGGAGAAGAGTTCACGCGGAAGACCAATATGAGGCGACACATTGCCAGAAAACATGCAAACTCCAGTGCATGCGATAGGCCGATGGTGTCTGTGAGTACCGGGTAGCTGAGGTGCGATAACCTAGGACGATGTACATTAGGATACGCAGTAAACCGTTTGGGACTCTGAAGCTCAGGCCACGGGGGGGGATTGAATGTTGATACCATTAGCGTACTATACACATCTGTTCTAATCACTCTGGGATACTATGCTCTTCGATCGTGTCGTTGTCTTTCCTCAGTATCCAGCCCACAAATTAAGCTGCGCAAAACGGCGGGTGAACCCTTGGCGATCAGCTTCAACCATCCACTAACTTAAACCCCGGATTCCAGAACGTGACAAGGTCCCACAATTGTTTGGATGGCACCCAGGTTGGTTTCTGGAACAATGCAGCAGCGTTCTGGATCCCCCTTCTCGCATTGACGTGTCGCTCCCAACCAAATCGAGTCCGTATCAAACGTTGCTGCCTGAATCTTGTATACTACGCCGTGTGTGCGATAAAGCAAGCATTATTTTAATATAGTATCGTCATAAAAGAAACACAAATAAGGCTAGAAAGACATGCATGCAGCGGTTTGAGGGCGTACCATATTGACTATCCTTTAAGGCTTTAAGGATAACATAAATCTTTTAATAAGGCTAGAAAGAGCATAAAAATTATCGTAGTTGAGACCGTGACAGTTTGCTACGCTCACTGTTCCCCAACGTTTTCAATCCCAGGTTGGTCATTTAACAAGATGGAATGTCACCACGGGAAGGGAAACTAGAAATGACGTACTCTAGCTATGCTAGAGAGCGATCACATGATCGGCGTATGCTGAACCATCACCACGGGCGGGATGAGAATTCATTGGTGTACAGAAGCAGTTGTCACAGTACTTTTGTTCACCACCTTTTGTATCTATAACTCGGCAGCAACCTGATCACAAAGATGTAGTATTACAATGCTTCGGTCTCAGGGGGATTATGCATTCCACACGTGATCGGAATACCTGATGATAACCGGGTAGGCTTTGCTACGTGGATGAGAATCTGACTCGGCTTTTCCTAACATGGTAACCTGTTCACCCACCGTACTTGGTAAGATAAGATAAGAACCGGGCGTGACCAAGGAATAATTAAAATGTCTAGATCTTTTAAAAGGCCACAAGTATTCGATTCTGTTCTAAGGCTGGCTTGATCAAGCTTGCATAATCTTACCATTTTACTCATCTTTTTCTCTTACTTCAACTTTTCCCGCATTCATGGATGCCAGCAGCCCTTTTGAGGAAGCTATCTCAGCAGCCGATGGCTTGCACGCAAGCCTAATATACCACACTGAGACCAGCCCAACTTCCGAGTCGCCAGCCCTGCAGAGCCTCCCACTCATTGTCGACATGAGAATTGAACTAGAAAGTTATTGGGACAGCCTTACACGAATTGCTTCAGCGCAGAGCATACCAGGCTTCAATAGTGTCCATGATTCTTTCGGCAACTTCACACAATTCTACGAGTTAGCCATCCTCACTTTTCGCAATGTCTTGATCGGTGCCAGACCTGATACCTTGAATGCCGTCTTCTCACTGTGCAGCCTGTCTTATATTGCTTCGTGTTGCTTGAGAATGAAAGGCAAGCCGTACAACGGCGATGTTCTTCGCGATGTTGATGTCTGGAGAGTTGCAATTCGTGACGATGAAGAGTGTCAAATGTTCAGTGATCTGGCGGATGCTCTTTGGCCTCAAGTGTCATCAGTCTCGTCTGCAAATGCATCGGAGCCCTATGATTTGACGCCCGTGCTTGGTTTGCCCGGTAATTCAAGTCATCAAAACGAACCCATCCAATCTCTACCAGCGGAAACAGATTCCCTTCTCAACAATCTGCCCGATGCCTTCTGGACATTTACCGCGACAACAAATTCCTCACTTTCCTTTGGCGTCGACTTACAGCGGACCTCAAGCAGCCTGCAAGACTTACAGGGGTCAGCGATCGTGTCTAACCTCATCCACTTCCTGAAGGAGTGTGGGGAACCACTACGGATGTTTTCTGGGGGTGGGGTAACAACCAAGGGCTTGTACTCCTACATTGCCTTCAACCAAAGAGGATCCGAGACCAAGAACACGGTTGCCACGTGCGTTCAACGTCTTAAAGCCGATGAAAGTCTCCAACATGCCTCTACTCGTGGAGTTCTCTCTGTTGCGGAAAGGTTCGTCGAGCTAGGCTACCTGCAGAGCGTTGATGAACTTCGAGGGTTCTTGTTGACTGTGGGTCGAGTAAGTTATCGAGTCAGTCGCAAATCAAGTGTACATCAAATTAACTGTTCTCCAGACCACAGGAATTATACCTGACGGTCAAACTTACGTCAGCTTTTGTCTAGCAGTCTGCGCTGCTAGAGGGATCGTGAGACGCTCGGCGTCACCCCGAAGGAGGGCCCGACGTACACCTAGATCAACATCAACTCGGTAAGTTGAGCTAAGCTAGATCTTCACGTCGAATTTCCGATAATTATCACCACCATTGTCGTGCTGACTCATTCTTTACTTCATCAAGGGGGTTTCGTTGCGAGGTATGCGGTCAATTCTTCTCGAGATCGTACAACAAGAACCGACATGTTGAGACCAGACATCCCTCGTCCAACGCAGCACAGAATACCGATGTGTTGATACAGGGTATGCGATTGACAGCCCGAGCTTAGATAGGCAAATAGCACAAGAAGTTAGAAAGATACCCAGAGTGTTTTATTTTTATTCCTGGCAACAGTTTTTAATTTACGCGGAAACACTTCACGCGTGGGATGACTCAAGGTAGTAGAATTGGGTGAAGTATATTGGACTACATTGAAATAACCTGCCGCTACCAAAGTGTCTCCAAAATTGCAGATTTATTACCGTGATACTTTGCTATACCAATGGCGACTCACGCTCGTCCAGCTGTCAAAATTTCTGATAGCTCCATCTTCAATGGAAAATAGACCAGCTGCAATTGAAGGCTTTTCAGTTTTGTCTCATAGTTTATAACAACGTTCTCCCCCAACTCTACGGCAGCAACGGCGGTGCGAGCTTTGAGCTACGTAACACCAAGGCAGTGTTGGGCAAACACGCGTCGCAAATCCGCCGAAATTCCCGACAACAAGCGATCGATATCGCATTTTGCCTCCTTATTCTCGTCATGAGTAATGCAAACAACCAAGTTCTGAAGAGATCAGCTACCGACTGGGCCCCGCGGGAGGCCTCGGGCCCCGGTCGGTAGGTAATTTGAGTTTATCTACAAGAAACTTAGCGAACGCCGGGGTAAAACGCGTTTAAAATTAAAGATCTGAATAAGTACAGACGCCACTGGAAGTAGCTAACCATGGAGAGTTCCATACCGACTACCGAGAGCAGATCGAATTGAGGCTCGGTCAAGCACACGACACTTGCCGCGTGGCTGCCAACCTGTTCTACACATGTATTCCAAAATAGCAGCACACGATACTGAAACAAGCCTAAGGCCCAGGTACATACAGCGCAGCAAACAAGTGCCTCTAGCCGGAATGGATAGCATCGCCACAAGAGAGTCAGTGAAACAGAGGGAGTGGAGCTGAGGGTTACACCTGAGAGGCCGATGATGGAATTGCGGCTGGTGATGGCATGATGGCGCAGACCTGGGAACGGCCTAAGATCGGCGCAGGGGGGAGCTGAATAGCGGGTTGTGGTTGGGTGATGTGGGTGGCATGACGCAGTGCGCCATGATTCTTCATGCAGGGTTTGAAATAACAGGAGACAACCTAAGTCAAGCAATCAAGCTGAGGGAGGCAGGGGATCTGAGAGCTATATCAAGGAGAGGTCCTGCACTCATTTCTCTCCCCCATCATTCATCAATTATCCACCTAAACAACCACTTCCTGTTTCTACCACTCAACCAACTCACCACTACAAACATCTCCACTACGTAACTACACCACATAACTACCTACACCTACACCTACACACAACAACACTCAAAATGCTCTTCACACAAGTCGCCCTCCTCACAGCCGCAACCCTCGTCGCCGGCAACGCAGCCCCCAACCCCGAAATCACCCAACCCGCCATCCTCCCCCGCGACATCATCCCCGACGACGTCAAGTCGTGGGCCGAGGGCAAGGCCTCCGCCGCCGGCCAGGACGTCGACGACTGGGTCAAGAGCCACTACTCCGAAGCCGAGCAATGGGCCTCCGACAAGGGCGGCGACGCCAAGACCTGGGTTGAGGGTCAGGCCTCTGAGGCTCGCGACAAGGGCTCCGAGATTGCGTCCCGCGCCAGCACTGCTTTTGATGGCGTGAGCTCAAAGGTTCGCACGGCTATTGATGAGGCTAGTGCTAGTGCTAGTGCGGCTGCGAATAACGATAATGCTGCTGCTAGTGTTGGGGGTGGACAGGCTGGTGTTGTTGCGTTTATGGCGGCTGTTGGTGCTGCTGTCTTTGCCTTCATGGCTTAGACGCTTCCAAGCCTTGACAACTTGTTTTACTTGCGACACCTTGATACCTTACGCGGCATGGACTTTAAATTGAACTGGCGTTTATGGAACACTAGAGCATAGAACGGCAACATCTAGAATGTGTGGTCGGGAATGGCTCGGTTGGGAAATGGGATTGGGTTGACGCTGGATCATGAGCGACAAAGACCTACTTAGAAACAATTCAACGCATACGAACCTTCAATCGCCTTGACAATGTGATGACTGTAGGATATCTCATGTTGAGTGACTTGTCCAACTCGGCAAACCGCCTGTGACGTGATGCATTTGTTCTATGATACATACTCGTCTAATATACAATTCTATACCCGGTACCCAAACAAACAGAGTCGCGATTCTATCCATCATCACTTTTATACAACATCATCCACATATTCATCACTGCTTCCCCCTTAATTGCAACCCATACGGCGCAAGCTGCTCCGCCGTAACCCTCGTCGGCGCCTTAACAAACGGATCCTCACCCTTCATCGTCTTCGGAAACGCAATAACATCCCTTACAGTAGTCGTATCCGTCAAGAGCGCAACCAACCGATCAAACCCCAGCGCAAACCCCGCATGCGGCGGACACCCTGCCTTCAGCGCATCAAACAAATGCGCAAAGTCTGCAATCCTACTATCCTTCATCTTGAGGATATCTCGCATGATAAACTCCTGCACCGCGGGTATGTGGATACGCTCGCTGCCGCCGCCGACTTCTACGCCGTTGAGGACGAGGTCGTATGCTGCACTCTTAGCTTGTAGGGGTTCTGTGAAGAGGAGGGCGAGATCGTGCTTGGATTTAGGGGCTGTGAAGGGGTGGTGGGCTGCTGCGATGCCAGCGGAGCCTTCTTGGCCTGGGTCGTTGTCCTCGCCGGTGGGTTTGAACATGGGGAAGTCGGTTACCCAGACGAATTGCATTGAGTTGGGAGTTCCGGGTGCGGGGAGGTCTTCTACTAGACCGTTGGCGAGGAGCTTTTTGTACAGTTCGTTGCGGATTTCGCCTATTGCTGTGGAGGCGCGGTAGTATTGACCCTTTGGCTTCTCGCGCGCTTGGAAGACGAGAATGTCACCCTCTCGAACACCCTTTCCACCTGTTGCGATGTTGACGATTTCGTCGCACTCTACACCGAGTGAGGAGAAGCCGCCGCGGGGTTGTCGGGAGTCACAGACTAGGATCACGGGCATGCCGTCTTTGTTCTCGCGAAGGTGTTTGGGTAGTGATTCGATGAACTCTTCGGTGAAGCGCTTTGGTCCTGGGATGTCGTCTTCGAGATCTTTGACGGGGATGTGGAAGGCTTCGATGAGGGGGTCTTTGAGGTATGTCATCATGCTGGCGAACTGTTCGCACATTTCGTTCGGTATCGCGTGGATCTGGACATGTTAGAGGCATATTGACAAGGGGATGATGCGACATACTCTTCCTGGGAGGCGCAAGTCTGGCTTATCGGTTCCGTACATCGAAATGCACTCTTGGAATGTAAGTGTCGTAACCTTGTGCTGAGCCGGTTCATCGGCAGGACGAGAACCTTCAGGAATGTCCGAAACCACAGGCACACGACTTCCCCGGATGTCCTTGTAGCTATGTGCCGGTCTCAAAGCTTCAAGCGACCGCAGCACAATATCCGTAACATCCTTCCTCACCACCTCCGCATTCGCAAACGCCCACTCCATATCAAGCTGCGTAAACTCAGGCTGCCGATCCGTACGAGCATCCTCATCACGATAGCAGCGCGCCCACTGCATGTATCGCGAAACACCGCTCGCCATGAGGACCTGCTTGTATTGCTGGGGACTTTGCGTGAGAGCGTATGCGAAACCTGGTCGGCGGGTCGGTACGAGGAATTCTCGTGCGCCTTCGGGTGTTGACTTGAATAGTGTTGGTGTCTCGACGTCGGTGAAGCCCTTCTCTTGTAGACCGGCTGTCAATTGTCCCTTGAGCCATGATCGGAATTGAAGTCTTGCTAGGAGCTCTGGATGATGGCGGAGTTGGTAGTGGCGCTTGGTGTCGGGGAATATGACGTCGGGTGTTACAATGAGGTTTTGCTGTACGTCGTTCAATGGTCGGATGCCCTTGACGTAAAAGGTTCGCTTGGAGGGTTGCTTCTCGGCGTCTGGGCTTGGGTTCGCTTCGCTTTCGGTGCTAACGACAACGGGACTTGTTGCGCGAATACTTCGAAAGAGTGCAGAAGCTTCAGGGTATTTCGTCGAGTCGGCGCATAGCTGAATGACCTCTCCCGATGGTAGAACGAGATCAGCGAACGAGAGCTTTGACGACATGTTTCTCCTCTTATTCATGAAGCCCGCATACTGCCCGTTGGCACCAGGCGTAGTCGGTATACCCGCATTGCTATCTGGCGCACGTTAGCACCGACCTAGCGGGCATTGAAGTCGTCGTACACTGATCCCAGAGGTTGAGGACGTCGTCTTTGGTGGGCTGAGTTTTTGAGTAGGCGATGGAGGATTGGCTGAAGCTTCGGGGGAGGAATTGTCGAGTGCGCAAGGGGATTAAGGATCGGGTGCATGTACTGAGGCGCAGGGAGGCGCGACAGCGAGAGAGAGGGAGCGCCATGGCTATTGTTGCGTCAATTGAGGCATTGGACTGTTTGGAGGAGGATGGTGGGTCGATTGACTTTTTCGTGGTGAGCTTCGGTGAGTGGGGTTATCGATAAGGGACCTCGGGAGCATTCCCCCTCCCCGGCAGCCTGGTACCGGCTGTCCATTCCAACAGACGACAGCACGGTTACACTGACCTGGCTCTCGAGACAGAGAACAGCACTTTGACAATGGACATCTCATGACTGAAGGCGGTTCGGTTCATCTGGCATTCCTACATGCGCCATCGTTCTTTATCTGGACTAGAACGTCAGCATCAACAGCCACCAAATCCCTAACAACGAACCAGGGCAAGAGAAATAAACAGCAGCATCGTTTAGATGGATGGGTTACCTGTCTGCCGCTGTTGGCTCTGAGCTTTCGCCGACTCAAGCTTGTTCTATAGGATCAATCCTGTAGATCATCCATGCTATATCCTCCTTTGGTTTGTCCACGTCATGAAATGCATGAACTGCCGGTGAGTCCAATCGGACCCCGTCCGACGGCCCGGCCCGAGTCCCCTGTAGACTGCACTACGAACACTTTCATTTCATGGCAGCGACAACGTGTGACAGTCTCGTTCCAACATGACACTGAAAGAAGAAGAGAGTCAAAGCAAAACTATTGTAGTCACATATTCTGTATCGCATCTACAGTAACACCAAGTGTAGACGCTTGGCATGACTATCAATATGAATACCTAATCCGAGTCGTCCAAGCCCGTTCAAATCTCGGCTAACCATACCTAGATTTGCTTCACGTTGCAGCTTGTAGGGTCTGAAAGAGCTTCATAAGATACAGCAAACCCATAGCGCCTCTCCTCACCGTATATTAACATGATTACTTGCCAGTGTCGGCATCCGCGATGGGCGCAAAGAGAGTCTCAATCAGCTACGAGAGCGTGTTAGTTAGATTGACACAGACTTCTGGCCGAAACTTACCCAGCGATCGAGCTTGCCCTCGTTTTCGTTGAACTCGGAGAATTTCTCGTCGAGTTTCTCTGCTACAGGTCAGTGTCGATGTCGCAACCACCAAATGAGAAGGGAAATTTTACCTGAGGTCACGAAAGTCACATTTTTGATGGACTGGTTTTCTCGAAGACTGTCGAGGAACTGTTCGGCAGAGCTGGCTGTTCCGACCTGACCAATCATGAATTTCACACTTCCACGGGGCAAGTTAGCAGCCTCCAGCCTGTTTCCACACTCTACAATGGCATCGGCAAGCTCCTGCTTGTTCTCCGGCTCGGGCATACCATCAGTGCTGATAGATACAAGGAGAGGCCGATCAAAAGTCTTGTTGGCGATCTTGGCGTACACGAGCGGCTCGAGGATCTTGCGCTTCAGGTTGGTACCGATATCCGTGTCACCATTAGGCTGCCAGCTCATAGGCTGGATTATGCTGCTGATTTGGTCGAAACTAAGGTTGGACGAGTTGTCAATATCCTGGTTGATGAAACGCAAAGCAACACCTTCGCCGTCGGGGAGGATCTTGGTGGTGATTTTGGCGATACGTCCGATGAGTGCCTTTTGGTTTGCCCAGCGACCTTCGCGCTTCATGGAGCTGCTGTCGTCTGTTTCATGGTCAGCTGAGTTTCACGAGATGAGAGTTGACAGCTCAATAGCTTGGGTCTGAGAGAACTTGCCGCAGTAAATCACCTGCTGGTGCAGCGACACCTTGATGGTCTTTGGAAGAGTATCTTTGTCGCCAAGAGGTTCATCTTCCTTCTCCAGATTCGCCGCCTTTTTGGCAACTTCTTGGATGAAGTCAGGCCGGTCTTTGAAGAAATTCTTGAGGACTGGATTCTCGTTGACATACTTGTCGACATTTCTCTGGAACTGGTTCTTGTTTGGGGTGAGGCCTTTGTTCACTCTCTGTAAAGCTTTGTTATCACCAGTCGGTAACTTGATGCTAGATTGTTACTTACACCATCAATCTGAGAATCGTCTTGGCCGCTTAGGCCGGATGCGCGACGGACGGCGTCCTCAAGAGCACCATTCACCCAGGCCACAATGTAGAGTAGGAAAGCGAGGACCATGTCGGTGACCATTCCAGCAAGGCCACGCTCCTTGTCGGGGTCGAGCGCACGAACGACAGCCATGTCTTTGGTAGCGACAGCGTCATCTTGAGCCGTGGTGCCAGCGGCATTCTTGACGGTCAGAGAAGCACCGGCACGGCGCAGGTTTCGGATGGATTGGATGTCCCGCTTCTGAATAGCAAACATGAGAGGTGTCTTGTTCCCAGCGGCATCAGTAGTGCTATCAACCGAACCGGCTGGAGTAGAGGCAAGAAGCAGCTGGACGATCTTGGGGCGCTCCTTGGTCGTCCTCCAAGTGGCGAGGAGCAGGGGAGTCTCTCCATCTCTGGATGGTGCGTCTGCCTTGGCACCCTTCTTGAGGAGATTTTCCACAACGTTGGGAATACCAGCGACGACAGCAGTCCCAAGAGGCGTGAGGCCGGTGGAGGGATCTATGGACTCAAGGATGTTGGGGTCAGTGTTGAGATAAGTGTCGATTTTGTATTTCGAAAGGGTCCCGTTGCGGGCGTCCTGGAAGATGGACATGACTGCGACTGTAAAAAGAAGAAGCTGTACAACAGAGTTAGGGAAGAGCTTATTCTTCTTGCAAAGACAAGGTCAACCTTGCAACCTTCTCTCACTAATTGGTCTCGACACTCCCGGCTTAAGAGAAAGACTCGAGTTCGTTAGACAAATTTGCTCCCTTCTTATAGCATTTGTCAATGGCTCATCAGCTCTTCAGGTGCTTGGCGTCTCATTTGCGATGACGTCTGCAGTTCCAGCTCTTGCAGGACCGAACCTAGACACCACCCTCAGGCCTTTATGCAGCTTTCACCAGATTAGGCTCAGATAGCTATCAAGACTCCATTCACACGCAGCTTTCAGCTACGCCAAAACCATGTCGCATTGCCAAAACCGTCACCACCTCAATTGCCCAAGCGTTAAGCAACCAATCGAACGCACCCAAAGGAGCATTCAGCTGTCGTCGGGCACCCTAATGGGACGGCTGATGCGCTGATCAGTTCCGGAAAATTGACATTGAGCTTGGCTCGGTCCGCGCTGATCACCAATGACTACCAGCAGAAGGACTCCCTTGCATATATCACACACGGGACGAACGCCACGACCCACGTCAGCCGGTTGCTGCGCGAAATACGAGAGTTGTGTCTGAACTGCAGAGGGTGGTTCATCCACAGAGTCCGAGTATTGGAGTGACGGACATCCGTTTCGACCTCTGGACGTGCTTGTACTCATAGCAACCCCAAGCTTTTGATCTCTCTTTTGATCTCTGCAAAGGAAAGGAGAAACTCAATCATGGAAGCCTCTATACAGACTCTCAAGGCCCAGGAAGTCCCCATCCTCGAACGTGGACAGCCCGAATATGACAAGGCCATAGCCACGTCCAACCTCTTATTCCGCTTTTCACGACCGGAATTTGTGGCTCGTCCAGAGACTCCTGCCCACGTCCAAGCTGTCATCAAAGAAGCCAAGGCGAAGAAGCTCAAGGTCACGATCAAGTGCAATGGCCACTCGTATGCGGGCCATTCCACTGCCCAGGAAGGTATCTCTTTGGACCTTCGGAGCATGAAGAAGGTAGCCCTTGACATGAACACCAGGACTGTCACTTTCGACGCCGGCTGTCAGTGGGGCCACGTCTACGGGACCCTTATCGACGGCGGACACGATGGCTTCATCGTTAATGGCGGCCGATGTCCGACCGTTGGTGTAGGCGGCTTCATCCTCGGGAGCGGACTTAGCCCATTCACTCGGAGCTTCGGAATGGGGTCCGATACTCTCGTCGAGGCAACACTGGTGACGGCCGACGGTGACCTCGTGACGGTCTCAGAGAGGGATCCTCCCGGATCCGACGAGGCAAGACTCTTCTGGGCGCTTCGTGGTGCCGGTGGTGGCAACTTTGGAGTCATGGTCAGCCTTAAGCTCAGAGTTCAGCAGCTCAACAGTCCAGGCGGTATTGTGACTGCTGGGCGATATCAGTGGTTCCCCAAAAACGGATTCACGGACGACGTCATGAAGACCATGGACGACTTCTATGTGACTGACTGGCCTACAAACCTGACCATCGACAGCACCTGGATCTGCGACCTTCGACAGTCCAACAAGGGTGGTGTACGGTTTACAATCGCCTTTGACGGCAGCAAGGAGGAATACGATGGTATCATTGACAAGTATATCAAGAACACGGAGCTCAGCACACAGCTCAAGCGTCGCGTGCTGCCCGAGAAATCCACCCGGTTCCTGTACGAGACGCTCGTCGGACAGTGGCTGGAAGAGACGCAGCGAGCCTATCCCGCCAATGCGTCGTATGAGCTGTACAGCTCCTTCATCTTCACAAACAAGGATCCCGCAGTTCTCAAAAAGGCCACAGCGGCGACCCGAGAGCTCATGGATGAATTCCGGAAGAAGTTCGCGGGGGAGAACGTCAACTTCTTGGTCACCTGGATTCACTCGGGAGGCAAAGCGACAGAGAAGAAGCCTACCGACACGGCCTTCTTCTGGCGCAGCGCCGTGTTCCACACGTACGTGACGGTCGAGTGGACGGACAAGTGGATGGAGCGAGACATGCGCGGCTTCATCGGAAAGGTGAAGCAGGCGCTGCGGCCGCTGTCGGTGTCGGGCGTGGCGTCGTTTGTCAACTTCCCGGACCGCGATGTGGCTGAGGCGGTGCATGAGCGCGCGTACTTTGGCGATAACTACGAGGAGCTGCGGAAGATCAAGAAGATTTGGGACCCGGACAACTTCTTCAACTGGGTCCAGGGCGTGCGTCTACCGGGTGCGCCGATCGAGAAGGGCGAGCTGACGGTGGATCCGGAGGAGGAGGAGGGTAAGACGGATGAGATTGCGGGAGAGCAGTGGAAGAAGTGGTCGGAATGGAAGACGTACAAATCTACTGATTGGCAGAAGGATCTGGACATGTTGGCTGAGATGGGGTACTGAGTTAGTGCAAGTCGCGTTTCAATTAGTGTTGCTTGAGTATCCAATCCAAATGGTATTATGCCAGGCTCACTAAGCTTTCCTATGATACAAATTCAATTTGAGTATATTAATTATCTGGGCCCAAGGTCAATCTTCCCATGGTGTAACGATACTTCGTCGTCACCCGATCCTCTATCACTAGGATCACCATGCGGTATGCTTCCATCACTTGTCGCAAGTCCCCTTTGACTTGAGTTGGGTTCATATTTATCATCTATCCGATGAAAATGCCCCGTCTTTCCACCTGTCCCTCCAATCGTGACGAGTTCTGTTTGCATTCCGGTGCGAGCAACTGCGTCTTTTCTGGATGTGATGCTTTCGAACTTGGATGAGATCATGAGCATTAGTGGTCGGAGGGTGGGGAGGCAGAGGGCGATGGTTCCGCAGGCTACTTCGACGACACACCAGGTGCAAGCTGTAGCGAGGGTCCCTGTGAACGTCAGTCAAGTGATGTGAGTATGTCGCTCGAGTTCTTACATGTTGTGTCGATGGGGTCGAATTGCATGATGGTCGTGAATCGGTAAATACTGGCGAACAAGACACTGAACAAGTCAATACCAGACAATTACAGGCTGGTGATGAGAACTTACAAACTGCCGAGCAAAAAGATAACCAGCAACGACAATTTCTGCGCCATGTTGACCTGCAACTTCAAAATTGGCCCGACAGGCAAACACAAAATCGCAATATCCGTTGCGATATTCGGAATCGCATTGCCAATAAACGACGCCTTGAGGTTGATGCAAGTCCCATAATCGAGCCAGGGCATCCAAGCCTTCTTGATCGGATGGCACTGGAAGATGCACACGGCGCAAATCGCAATCCACCACGCAATTACAATAGCGGCGATGAGGGCCGAGGCCAGTCGGAAGTTTCGAGATGGGAAGATGCGCAGGTACATCGATAGAAGGGCGAGTTTGATGAGCATTACTGCCGTGACGTAGATGCATTCGAAGGCGAGGAGGATCTTGAAGAAGATTATTAGATCTTCCTCCGACACGCGCTTGGCATGCTTTCCGAGACCATGCGCAATCACTAGCAATTGTTAGCGACGACAATATATACCCTAATCATATTACTTACTGCCATAATTGAGACCACCTGTGATGAAAACAAAGACCTAACTCATTGTCAGAATTGTACAACTCTTAACACCAACGCAAAACCCACCAGCGCTACCAGCGTCAACCAGTCATCAGTTCCATACCCAATCCTCACATATCGCGCCCAGAAGCGCAGAGCGACAAACACAGCGGACAGAACGAGGACAATTGTCGTCGTGGCATTGAGCTCGTTGCTCCGATCGGTGTTGTCGTCACGGCCATACAACGAGGCCATACTGCAAGAAAAAAATGATGATGCTGAAGGGAGACGAGTTCACATGAGGGAGGGGATGAAGTAACGAGAGCTAAGCACCACAAGTACGAAAAGCATTCCAGAACCAAGCGGGCTTTAAACTTAGTTTCGCATCTCGAATCCTCCCCGGATATTTTTTTTCTTCACAAGTGTTTCCCGTCTGTTCCCCACTACTGAAGACGCTAGCTGGGCGTTGCGAGGTGAGGTGACATCGCGAGGGAGTAGGGAGCTTCCGAGGAGTGGCTTCTTCGACGCCACCGGGGAAGACTCCCTAACTTTGCAGATCGACCAGTCAGACACTTGGAGGCTCATTTAGCGTTGTCGGATGTCAATTTCAGTCGAGTCAAGCCTAACGAGTCCCCCTATTGTTGCCCAATCTAAACCTGCGAGAATGAAGATCGCAGAACCAAAAAAGAAGCAAATATACGTATCGAGTCAGAGGAGTCGACTATTGCAGCGTTGCACCCTCGGCTTTAATATGGATCGATACCTATTTTGAAGAGTGAGCTAGACAAGGGACGTGGCTGTTTTTGGATCCATTGAAATGCGGCACCGCGAAGAACAGTTGAGTCTACATACAGTTATCATCCTAGTCATCTTAAAAATGCACCTAATGAGCCTTGTCTAGTGCTCTGACGGCGGGCGGAAGCAGTGCCCCGTGTGCTGATCAGTCTCGGCTGGGCCGCTTCTTGGCTCAAAGTCTGTTCTTTCGGAAATCAACGGTTTTAACTGGTCTCCTATTAGCTCTTTGACCTTATTGTGAGTAGTCACATAACTGAACAATTGATTATTGCTTTTACAATTATGCGGGTTGAGCTCGACGGACGGCAGGTTGAGTCGATGTTTGAATCAGATGAAACAATTCGCCCGGGATTTCGGCACCTTTGATACCCAGCAACGTGGTATCGTCCCTGGAACACGCAAGACACGCAATCCTTGTTAGGCGAAAGGATTATTCTCCGGCCTTCTTTCTAAGCCTGGTTTGGCGTTCACCTCCTTAATTCACCAAAATTCCCGGGCAAGACTGAAACCGAAGAATGTTATTGATCTGCCATTATATTTCCTCTATTTGATCTGCGAAATCAACGTCTCGAAATCAACCAGGTCCCAGACCTGGGCGAATTTTCCATCGACGATATGGTACAGCGTGAACTGGCTCGTCTCAATCTTGCGGCCGGTGGCTTTGTAGCCGCGAAAGTCACCCTTGTGAGTGCCTGTGACTTTGAACAGAAGGGAGAGGTAGTCGCCTTCGATGGTGAGGTTTCGTAGGTTCCAGTGCCAGTCGGGAAATGCGTCAATCATGGGCTGGAAGGAAGATGTTGCTTCTTCTGGGGTTATTGGTTTGTCGTTGACGATGAGAGGGGATGCGTAGAATGATCGCATCGCTTCAAAGTCATGAGCGTTGCAGTGTTCCAGATACGTTTTGTATAACGTTCGATACTCGTCGACTGATTTGGATTGGTTGTGTGGTTGTTGACTGGCCATTGTGTTGGGACAATGGGGCAGACGATGGAGTAGCTTGTTTGGAAAAATATAGTGATGGACCGTTGACGGGGGAGCTTGCAAGGGATATACGAGGCTAACGGAAGTGGAGCTTTACTGGATCTTGGATATTAAACATTCGCACGAACGCTAGCAATTTATATTTGGATTGTGAGCAGCAGGATTATCTGTTGATATTATCCAAAGCTTACATTGTCGCTTACTGATCTTTGTCATGACTGAGCATGTGTGATGATAGGCTGGCAAGAGCGTCAGCGCAGCATGTCGCCCCAATGGGTAGAACCATATGCAGGCCAAGATATCTTCAGCATGCCGAGGAGGTCTGCTCTTCTGCAATGATTACATACACGTATACATATAAAATCTTTACCGGGACAGTTAACACAACACTTGAGAGAACAAGGGGAAACCAATCTTCCGACATGAATCACGGCGCTTCAGCGTTGGGAGTTACGAGTACCAGGCCAGGTCTGATGAGATGTCAGTCTCTAGCAAATCGAAAACGACTGGCCATACTTCTTGAGCAGCCGAGATGGCCTTGACATTGAGAGCGAATCCTCCCTGATTTTTTCTCTTTGTGTCGACATCTGCTGACAAAATGACTGCTCTTGTAAGATCTGCAAGTTCCAACCTCTGAGGCTCTTACATTTCAAGAAGGATAGTCCCAGTTGGCATGTCAAACTGCATTCGACTGTACTAGCCCATACTAACCAAGATCCAGATTGAACTCTATCGTCTTCTCTGGACTCTGTGCTGCTTTCGACAAGGAGAACCCTGATCGGCGAAGTATTAGCCGCGTTTGACGCATGCCATATCCAACTAGTCTAAACCCCATTCAAACCTAGTCCAAACCCACTGCTTTATCAAAATTGACTCGCGCTCTGCAGCGTGAACCCTGCGCGCGATATGACGGACCCTGCAATCGAGTGGATACAACTGAAACTGGACCCCTCAACTAGTCCGTGAGACATTACTTATTCTATCGTGCGCCCCCTTAATATTCTCCAATTCACGTACTATCTTACAGTCTATTTGAACCTCATCATGTCTAACCCTACTATCGTCTTCGCTCCTGGTGCGTGGCACACGGCTGATTGCTACGATGTCGTGCGAAAAGACCTCCACGCCAAGGGCTGGGAGACTGAAGCTGTCGATTACCCCTCCGTCGGCGCTGAGCCTCCTACCGTGGGCTTGAGCGACGATGTCGCCGCTGTGCGAGCAGTCGTTGAGAAATTGGTTGAAGAGGGTAAGAAGGTCATGGTTGTTGTGCACTCGTACGGTGGCCTTGTCGGTGCTGAGGCTGTCAAGGGCTTGGGCTTGAAGCAGCGCGTGCAGGAGGGCAAGACAGGCGGTGTGATTCAGCTTGTTTATCTGAGTGCCTTTGTCATGCCAAAGGGAGTTAGTATTCTTGCGGCCCTTGGAGGAGAGTATCTTCCTTGGATGCGAGTTGAGGTAAGTTGCTTATCGCTCATCAAGATGATTTACTGACGATGAATAGGGAGACTATGTCTACGCTAACACACCCGAGAACGTTTTTTATCATGACGTTGACTCTGAGACTCAGACCAAGGCCATTGCTGCGTTAAAGCATCAATCTCGTCGCGTGTACACCGACAATGTTGAGTACGAGCCATGGCACGACGTCCCCTGCTTCTTCATTTTCTGCGATGAAGACCGTGCTATTCCTTTGGCTATTCAGGAGAACCTGGCGGCTACATTGGGTCCTGACGCTGGAAGCTTTCACATTAAGAGCTCTCACTCGCCGTTCTTGTCGCTGCCTAAGGAGACGGTGGAGGGATTGGAGAAGGCTGCTCAGGATGGATTGGCTAAGAGCTCAAATTAGATGTGCTGGGGGCTTTTTTAGATTGAATGTTAGCGAGTGGGAATCATGATTTGATGGGAAAATAAATTGCTGTACGAATCGTGAGCTGCGAAACAACTGGTCGCACGTGGACACCTGAACTTTGTATAGAGTTTTGAGTGTTTAGGCACCGAGTCCAGGCAGCCATCATGTCCCCCGACTTTCACTTTCTCTCGTCTCGTGATCCAATCACAAACCAAAACCTTGTTCGAAAGATCTTATCGGCGCTTTGTCTTCGTCTATAGTGATATCATGGAAAACCTTGATTTCTTGTCCAGCTATCAAGCCCGCAACGCCCCTCTCACCCCTCACTCATCCCGTGGAAAACCTATCTTCTGTTCAAACATGCCTTCTGACATCTTCAACTGGCTCCCGCCCGAGATTCATATCAGCATCGTGAAATATCTCGACCCTGAGGGAAACTATGTCTCAATTCGGGACATCCGATCTTTTACTTCGGCTTCCCCAACCGCAAGACGTTATTTCTACGCCAACCAGTGCGCTTCTTTTGTACGGCCATATATCCAAGACGTATACAGGATCTTTGGAGATGAAGCACTTGTACCGTTAGGAGTGATTCTCCTGCAAGTTAGAAAGGTACGTGCCCAGACTCGGGGGCTAACGTCCCTTCAGATCGAGCAACGCATCAGACCTTATCTCGACGCTTTCACTCGCTTCGAAAACTCAGAGCCTGAGGAGGAATGGAAAGGAAACTTGGGCTGCATTACAGCCCTAATCAAAATGGACCGGGAATTTGACAACATCTGGCATGACTTTAGCAACTACATCTGGAAAATATATTATTCGCGAGCACGGCGGGCATGGCGGGCACGGCTGTCAAACTATGATCCCCCACCTTCTTATCGGAGCACTGTCATCAATCACTTCCTCCGTTACGACCTTTATTGCCAACTAGGATGCAACGGAGAAGAAAAGCTCTTTGCGGAAAACGAACACGTCAAGGAACTCGAATCTCATCTCTACAAGCTCATGATACCAACCAACGGTCGCCGCACGGAACGCATCAACATGGTCTGGTTGATTAAAGAGCTACTCAATAGGATCCTATACTCCGTCGACTGGCAAATCAACTATGTAGGGGATGAACGAAAGGAGCGCAACCAAGTGGACGACATCATGCGCCAAGGGGGGACCCCTGAATTCGTCATGCAGCGCCTACGAGAATGCCGGTTTAAATCAAGACGTGAGTGCGATACCAAGCTATTTCTGGATCACGTTTGTCTTCAAGGTTATCCTTTTATCCTCTACTTGCAACAACTTTCAGGCAGTGCACGGAAAGCATGCATCCTCGATACGTTTTTCAAAATCACCACGGAGAAATTGCAAGCGAAGGCCGGGATGAGGATGTCTACTCGATCTGCTACCAAGCGAGAAAGCATATACAGCTCTCTTTGAGTTGAGAGGAACGCTAGGTGAGGTTAGGCTAGAGAGATTTTATTTTGAAGCACAGGAGGCCAGGTTTCCCCTCAGTTCGCATGATACAACTACTCTATAATAATAATAAATATCACTCATAAGGTAATTTTGGGAGGGTCGCTGAAAGAGAGTTAGCAAGGCGAAATCTCAAATATTAGGTAATCCGAGATACACGAGAATAAAGCATAAGAAGGGAGAAACTTTCTTAAAACTACTAAATCTTTACAGCAAATCAGAGCCTTATAGATGATTATAACTGTATGTACTTATGGAGCTCGAAAGTTTATATAAAAAAAGCCTTAATTTTTATCCGTCGTCTTGAGTTATTTTAATCAAATATTGGCAGCCTTTACAGAGTACATAAACTAAAGAAGCCAGAAATTCCAAGCTAAGCGTATAAACGTGTAATTACATGCTGATAATCAGACAGACTCGCAAGCGTGGCTGTAAGAACTCAACCAATAAGAGTATAAGCACTCTGATTCGAATGCTGAGTCGTAGAACTGTCAATAGGGTGTCTTTCTCAATTATGCTTTGTGGCCAAACGGGCTACCCCTATCACAAGGCTCTATGACATCGTTACTTTGCAGGCGTGAATATTCTCCATTTAACTTCTATTTAGAAAAGCATAATACAAATCCTACTATAAGAGAAATGATTCTGTTCCTTTTGACACTTGCAGTCTGTTCATCAAATGTACAACTACTCGAGTCTTGCTGACCAAACCTCAGACAGCTAGCACGGATCACGAGAGCACGCTATTATTCTTTATTCAACACAGACCTATCTTTTTGGAAATGTCCGTCGACGTGGATTCCTCCCTATTCCTTGTTGGTGCTGTCGCATCCTTGTGTTTAAGCTTTCTGGCTATCTACCTCGGAAAAGACAAGGGGCCCCGATCTGAGAAATTCGATTGCTTTGACAAGCTACCAGCGGAGCTCAAGTTCCAGATATTCGAGCAATTTGACTCAATGAGCGATGTGGCATCATTCGCCGCGGCTTCTCCGTCAGTACGAGCTTGTTGCCGAGTCAACCGAGATAAGCTCCTCGGATGTCACATTTCCTACATCCGAGAGATATTCTATAATGATGAACTCATCCCTTTGGCTTTGATGGTGGCGAGAATGCGACGTCGCTTGAAAAAGTACTCTGGCATGCATCAACTTGTGGGACTCCTGGAAGATTATGTTCGTGGGGGCAGGTCTAAGTTGTTTCGGCGGAAGTTTGACATCTGGGAAGAGAACCTCGGACAGATTCAAGATCTCGTCAATATCAGTACAGAGATTCAGGAGCTTTGTCCGATGTCAACCTACAGCCCGTCGGCAGGATGGGCCAAGCCCCTTCTATCCAAGCTGTGGCACCACAGATTCTTGGAAACATACCTGCGTGAAGAGATCAGTACCACCATGAAACGCTATAGCGGCAGCATAATGTTTCCACCCCAAGAGAATCTCAGCCCTGAGCTGTACGTGTTCCTGTTCACACGTAACTATGTGGGAAGCAGGCTACCTGATAGTAAGTACAATCACTCTACTCCACTATAAGATTGCGCGAAGCTAACATTCACAAGGGTATACTGCTGATATAGTCGACTTAAATGTCGCTCTTAATCGGCTTGATGCTACAATCTCCCGAGAGATGAGCCGTATTACTGGCGATCCCTTGCACGGCCTGGGGATGTCGAGACGGAGGAAGCAGGAGATTCAAAGTTGGAGAGATGGGCGAAAGAAAGCCTGGGAGGAGGAGGATAGGAAGGCTCAGATTGGGCAAATGGTGGTTTATAACGGCTCCGGGCGGCTCCTGCGAGCCGATGAACTTATTTAAACGAATCAAGCCTGAGCAACGACCATGACACCAAGGTATCCAGTGCTGGATGATCATTGGCTAACATGTTTTGCATTTCAAAGCTAGCTCAAGCCTTCTCTATGTTCTTAAACCGCATCGCGATTTTCTAGCTAGACATTACCTGTTCTTGGTCTGGGGCCTTTCAACACTGAATATGAGAAACTGAGAGGCTAACCACTAATACTTAGATAAATTTGAATCTATGGATAATGGATCTAATGATATAATAGAAGAAAATAATGCCCGCTTCAGCTTTTACATACAGTCTACACGAAGTATAATGATCCTGAGCTCTAACTACAGATGGCTTCGCTCGGAAAGGCTCGAGCGAACAGCCATAGCAGCTCGTGTCCCTTCTTCAATGGCCCCATCGATAAAGCTGCGCCATCCAAGAGCCCAATCAGAGCAGGCAAAGATGATGTTGCCCTGCGTGGCTCGCATGTCTCCAAGATGATCGGTCAGCAGACCAGGTCGAGAGAAGAACCTATAACTATTAGCGTTGCTATATCGAAGAATGGGATTTACTTACCAAGCTCCCTTTGCGAACTCATCCTTGGACCAGTTGTGAAAGACCAAGCGCTTGATATCCATTGGAGCAAAGCCCTGGAAGGCAGCTTTGGTCTTTTCAATATCCTCCTCAGGATGGAAGTGGTTATGCTGGCCGCCAAAAGCAACGATGTGAGTGTTTCCAGCGGGAGTAGTTCCATCTCCAAAGCCGTATGAGAGCTTGTTGTCAGGATAGCTAATACTTGTCATGGAGCGAAGATCTCGATCAGAAACCTCGGCATGAACCTTGGTGCACTGGTTGACATGACCAATATCCGCCGCCGCCTTCTTCCCAGGCATCAGAGGAGGATCAAAATGCACATCATTGAGAATATTAAGCGGCATAGCACTAATCATCTTCAACGCTCTAAACTTCTGACCACTTCTCGCAGTAACTTCGACACCAACAGGGCCGCTCTTCACAGAAGCAACAGGCGTGCTAAAAGAGTATGTAAGGTTTCCACTTGCCAAAGCCTCCTTGAAGAAACGAATAGAGAAACTTGACTGGCCGCCCTTGAACTTGTACTTGACGAGATATTCAATGCAGCCTTGGTATGTGTAGCCGCTAAGAGCCCACCAATGCAAGAACTCGTAGAAGCTAGTGGTCTCGAGGGTACCGCCGCTGCAGAGAAGAACGAAGGCTTCCAGGCATATACGCTCGTTGGGGGTGAGATCGTTTTGGATCTCAGCGAGACGGTCTGCGATGGACATGCGGTCGTACTTGGTGGCTGTTGGGCCGAGATTTGCGCTGTGAGGGAAGACTAATGCTTCTCGACCGGCTTGACCGTCAATGTTGACGAGTTTCTCAAGACCACTTTGCATTAGTTGATCCTGGGTTCATTAGTCTGGATTTTTGGCTTGTTGCACAGACACTGGAACTAACCTCTTCCTCGTGAGTGAACTTTTGAGTGCCCTCTGGTGTGACCAGAAGATACTTGTTGACGCCTCTTGAGAAGTCATATGAGATCTCAAGTTCATCTTGCATACCGTATCTGGAGATCTCACGCCAGACGTTGGGTTGTCCCCAGTATACCCAGGTACCACCCATTTCATAGGGATAGCCTTCGATGTTTGAGCTCCATGATCGACCTCCAATGCGATCACGAGCTTCAATGAGCAAAACTTTGAGGCCTGGCGTTTGTTAGCAATGTGTCATGAGTTGGGAATGCCTTGATGCTTACCAGCAACGGCTGCAT
The DNA here is from genome assembly GCA_001262555.1 of Fusarium nygamai. Lineage (NCBI taxonomy): Eukaryota > Fungi > Ascomycota > Sordariomycetes > Hypocreales > Nectriaceae > Fusarium > Fusarium nygamai. Next base: position 2,927,974 of record LBNR01000005.1, read on the forward strand.
CACGAGCTGCAGTCAGACCACAGTAGCCCGCACCAACAACAATCACATCAAACTTAGTGTTCTTGTCTGAGAGATTGGTGGGAGGGTTGATAGCTCCAATGCATGGAACACCAGCCTTGAGTCCTTGGGACTCAGTCCATGAGAAGCCATCTCGAGAAGACATTGTGAGTATTTGGTCAAACTTGATAACAAAGGCTGAATTACGCGTCCCTCGAGTCAAGACAACTCAGTTGATCAAGCTCAAGAAGATACTGACGCAAACAAAACAAGAATGATAGGCAGAATCAACCAGAAGTATCGTCGAGGACGGCTACTCATTTTATCCTCGGTCCGTGTTCTCATCCTCGCCCCAAGTCCCTATTTCCTCAAAAGGAAATTTCTCGAGAAGACAACGAAGATCCTCTATCTAGTCCAAAACCTCACGATACGAAGATCTCGCCCCATCGCGATATCAGCTATCTCTGACGCGAATTACCGCATCCGGTAATTTCGCGAGAGACCCAGACAATCTAGATCTCCCCCGCAATCCGCTAGGACCCAGCATCAAGGTTGGCACTAGCAAGCTCAATTCCTTGGCCCCAATGGAATACGCCATTCCTCTCGCAATTCTGCCGGATTCGGTATATTCAGTGGAGATGCACTGATATCGCAAAACCTGGGGTAATTGCTTGGCTTATCAGGATATCTCGGCAGATTGGAACTGTCTAGTATGATAACATGTTAACGAGGGCAGTGTAGATTGACGTGTTGTTGGAGATTCGTGCGACGAGCCCCCTTTCCTGATAGGTCTTATCAACGCAAGTGGCTCGGCCGTGTGACCTTGGAAAAACGAGTATATGAGTCAAGCGTTTTCTCCTCCTGGAACTCCAACGAGAAAACTACTTCATCATAGCAGAATTCAACAATAGCCCAAGATGACTTCTTCAACGCAGGAGGGCGCTTTGCAGCAGCGTCTCTCGACTTTGACCATGGTTGCTATGGCCTTTGCCATTCTCAAGTTCGTCATACCCTGTTTTGTTCTTGGCAATGGCTAACCCCTCGTCAGTACATGGATTGCACTCGCTGGTACCATGGCGTACATTCTTCCTTCTGGGAGCTCGGTGTCGTTTATCTATGGGTTCATTGTTTGTGTTCTTTGTAATTTGGCTCTTGCTGCTAGTCTGGGAGAAATGGCTGCTCTTTGGCCAACTGCAGGTAAGAGGACTTGAGTACGTTCTTGGAACAATGACTGATTGCTGGTAGGTGGACAGTATCACTTCATGTACGCTCTTTGTACACCGAAATGGAAACGACCTATGGTATGCTGAACTCGATGACGGATGAACAAAGACTGACACTTGATAGAGTTTCTTCATTGGCTGGACCAATATTGCTGGTTGGTTGACTGTTGTGACAACTCAAGCCTTCTTTGCTGGTAAGATATACTGAAGTTCAAGCCCTTAGATGATGTACTGACTGACATGAATCAGCCCAGCTCGTCTCCGCCGCAGCCGTCGTCGCTTCGAACAACGCATACGAGGCAACACAATGGAAAACATATCTCTTCTTCCTCGCCATCCTTACATTCGGAACCGTCGGTAACGTCTGGGGCAACAAGATCCTCGGTCGCTGGAACGACATGGCTCGTAAGTGCCCAGTCAGCATATCCTGTCCCACTAACTGACGCAATTGATAGTGTATTGGTCCGTCCTCTCGGTCGTTATCATGAGCATCATCCTCCTTTCCATGTCACCAAAGACAGATGCCCGCCAAGTCTTTACAGAGTTCAGTAACGAGACTGGGTGGTCTGACGGCGTCGCTTGGATCCTTGGCTTACTCCAGTCTGCCCTGTCGCTCATTGGGTTTGACGTTGTATTGCATCTAACTGAAGAGATGCCCAACCCTTCGAGGGATGCACCTCGAGCTATGATGTTGGCTATAGTCATTGGCGGTGTCACGTCAGTTATCCTATCCCTTCAACTCTACAACCTTACTAACCTGGTTCAGTGGCTTCCTCTTCATCCTCGTCATCCTCTTCTGCCTCACTGACCCCGCAACAATCCTCGCCTCCAACACCGGCATGCCCATTGTCGAACTCTTCCTCCAAAGCACAAAGAGTCGCGCCGCGGCAACCATTTTGGCCCTGATGCTCAGCGTCTGCTTCATCAACGGCACATCAGCCAGTATTACCAGCGCAAGCCGTCTTCTCTATGCCATGGCTAGAGACAAGGGTATCATCTGCCACAACTACTTTGCACATATCGAACCAAAGCTCGATGTCCCTGTCCGCACAATTACCTTGTGTTTCATCTTCAACGTCCTCTTTGGGCTCTTGTACCTTGGTCCTGCTGTGGCTTTCAGTGCTTACATCGCTTCGTGCACTATATTCCTCAACGTCTCATATGCTGGTCCCGTCATTGCCTTGTTGGTAAGAGGAAGAAGTATTCTTAAGGAGTACCAGACAAGAAAGACACCGGCCAGGATGGGCTTGAGGACTGGTGCTGCTGTCAATGTCATCGCAACTGTCTTTGTCGTTGTTATCACCATCGTAAGTACAAGATACCTTGACTTTCTCCAACTCTTCGCTGACTCCACAGTTTTTCTGTTTTCCGACTGCCCTTCCTGTGTCAGCTAACACCATGAGTAAGTTTATTTGCCCTTAAGAAGCTGGAAGTTTACTAACCAGGACAGACTACGTTTCTGCTGTCGTCGGAGTTTTCTACCTTCTACTTGCCCTGTACTGGATGGTCTATGGTAAGACCTTTGAAGGCCCTGTAAGTCAAACCTACAATCCAAACAAGTCTCCTTTATCTTCTAACACGACTGCCAGAACTTTGAGGCCATCATTGGACAGCCTTTACAGATCAAAGGAGAACATGAGCCGGAAGCAACGCAGGAGAAATCTGAAACGTCAACAAAGGCCTGACTATTTATCCGACACTTACTGCGACTCCGGGAATAGTTATTTTAATAAGACTTATGTTCAGATCATTATCATCAAGAGTGATGAGAGGAGAACAGTGACTTGCAAGTGTGCGAACAAAAAGTAACATTATTCGCAGGACAAACCTCTCAAACCCATGACTCTTGGAAAGCCAGGAAATATCTGACTTGGTGGATCTAAAGCTCCACTAAACTGCTCTAAATGCTTTCGCGGCTTAGGATATGCTTAGGCCCGTCGTGTTTGTAACGTTCCACCTTGTTCCCTAGTTGAGAACGATGGTGCTGCAGTATGGCTAAAGGTTGGGAACCTCTACGTGAAACATTGAAGGTTGTTTGAACCTGAATGGATTCGCGATGTCGCAAAGAGCAGGATGGACTGGAAAGGTTGGTTCCGGCCCACACAGCTCTGTAGCCGTCTTTCGATGATGAGCATGGAGCTTCTGTTGAGGAGGAGATGAAGGAGGCGCTGGTGGTGGAGAACATGTCGGCCGTTCGAAGTTGGCAAGCGACAGATTCTCTAGAGCAGGGTGGGGAAACAAATAGTTCAAGCTTGTAAGGATAATGCTTATTGGAGGATGTCAAAGGATAGAGAGGGAGATACCCGGCCACTCGTGGTTGTGAGAAGCTGTAATTGAGAGTCAAATCTCGGTAGTTAGCTTAACAAGATATATATTCAGATCATCATCACAAAGAATAGGCAAGCGTTGTCATGCTCGGCTCGCGACAAACAGTTATTCACATAGAAAGACCCCATACCAGAATTCCATCATTTCCATCTGCCTCTGTCTCTAGTCCTTCCAGCCATATACCCAGCCTACTTAGTACCAGTTTCCTGCTTCTTGATAGTACCTCCATCACGTCTATCATCCCTCGCCTTGCGCTTCATGCCCCTGTCGGGCGTCTCGGACCTAGCTACATCAGAAAAGGGCGCATCGACCTCGGCCTGTTCTAATTCCTCGTGTTCCTGGGCCTCGATCTCGTCCGAAGATTCAAAGGTGGACGTGACCTCGCGGCAGGCCTCGACGATCCAGTCAGCGTTCTCTGTCCACCAAATCTGAATCTGATTTTTAGGATTATCCAGCAGCAACTTGGCAACGACAGAGAAAACGTGTTCAAGGCCTATCATATCGTGCGAATGATACTACATACCGTGCCTGCTGACATCTCGCTCAACAACCCAGGCATAGCGGTCGAAAGGCTGATGTCAGGATGTCTTGATGAGCTCAAAGATGCAAATCTCACGCATCGCATCAGTCATCCAGTCAGGGAGCATCACTTCTGCAGGCAGCTGGTTTGCCCACTTCGTGGCGCAAATACGTTCGATGTTGTCGTAGTAACTGTTCTTCAACTTCAACAGATGGAACTTGACAGCCTTGCGCTGGTTGACTTGGATAAGGCGATAGATAATTTGAAGCAGGCCTTTGGCGTTTATAAGCCAGTGCATAAAAATGCCCCGGTAACAGCAGGTATGCATGTTAACACCAGTAGCCATGTAGCAGAGCCAGTGGATATAGGCAGCACGGTCGCCCGGTGAGAGTAAGGACGGGTCGCGATTTGTCTGATCAAAGAAGAAGCTAAGCCCACCGTTGATGTCGGCGCGAAGCAGCTCTTCAACCTTATCGACACCGACCACTAGTAGCGATGACGCCGCTTGCTTCTTGTTCTCTCGTTCCATCTGCGAATTTGTCCGTACAGTTTTAGGATTTCTTACGTCCTCGATACGCTGGCTGACAGCACCGTCCTCTCCAAAGATAACCGGGTTATCTGGGTACAAGAGTTTGTAGTTACGCCAATCAAATGAAGTCAGGGCGCCTTTTCTGTGCTCTCCAAAGTTCAACTTTGGAGAGGGATCCTTGATGGCCTGAGAGGTACCACTTCGATCCATAACTTTAATGCTGGATTCCTTCTTTTGCTTGTAAATCTTCTTTGCTTGGAGCTGTCCCATTGATTTAACCGCATCAGCAATATCTTTCGTTTCGTCATGTGATGCTTCTTCAGGTACGATCAACGACGGAAGCAGATCTTGAGCAGGTTAGGACACATTTCCGTCCGGCAATTTCAGTGGTGTCCTCGAGCTACGGCGAACTTGAAGCATCTTGAAAATCGGTCGCACAACAATTTGGCCAGCATTTGTCACCAAATTGAAAATACCACCAGCAGCGCGGAAAATGCCTGGGTTAACCTTCCAAAGGCGACAGTCGCCGTTGGACTTCCTCGAGTGCGGTAAACTGGGGAAACTCTATCAGGTAGGATTCAGTGAAGAACCCACGAGTTGTGTTCTTCCTGATGCCTAAAGTGTTCTCCTCTGCATAAGGATCATAATTCACATCGTCCATGTTGAGCTCACTGGGGCTAAAGTTCTTAAGAGATGGTCGCCGCCTCCTCCTCGTCCTTCTCGACGTCCTCATCCTGGGCTCTAGAACGTTCTTTGGCCAATGTTCGTTGTTTCATAACCGATGTGGGGGCTTTGCCATCCTTGAAGACAGACAGTCGCTCTCGCTTCAAAACGGCGCGGCTGGACCATGCTGGCTAGGTTGAAATAACGACGGCGCGACCATTCTGTTGAAGATGTCAGATTTATAACTCCAAGCAGAGGTTTTTGAAATATCTCTGGATCAAGGGCACGATCAGCGAATTGATTCAACAAACGGATAAATATGTTGTTATCAACCGCATTTGCTTTCCTCTCCGGGAATTCGCTGGGCGTGCTGTAGTAGACTAAGATCTCGAGATTGTTGAATTTTAATGGCCCTCTTTCCAGGTCTGGCAAATCGAATTGACTGGTATAAGAACAAGGGATGGGTAAAACCTGATATCCGATTCGCCTCGAGTCTTCATTTTCATGTTATAACGTTCTTCTTGGCGTCGTTGATTGAGGGCGATGGCGCTGTAATAGACTTTAGTTTGCCCCGTCCCCATGTCGTTCGAAATGAAGGTATGTCGTCAGAAAGTCTCTCCACGCTGAACGGTGCTGACAGCATCTGGGACACATTGGTACGTCAGTGATATTGACACATCAAGGCAAAGAGAACTCACCTTCCACATGGTGGGGCTTGAGGGACTGGACATTCTTGCGGCCAGGATCAAGTCTGATATCAGGCCAAGGCGCAATCCCAAACGTCGCACAAAGGGACCTTCTTTAGACGGTTCTGACTGAAGCTATGGATGACGGCGGCCTATAAGGTTAAGCTTTAGGCTGCGAACACAGATAATGAATGACAACACGATATTTTTTTCCCTGATATAAGCTTTTACCCAGAAGCTTTCACGATGTCTGACTGAAGCGATGACAGGACATGCTCCAAATCGTACTGTTGGCGACTGAGCTTTACCAACTCTACTTCTTTGCCTAAGTTTGCATGCACGCCGAAACTCGGTGACAACTTCGGACTCCTCCTGGCTTCTGATAAAATCGTTGATCTTGTCGTCTGGAAGAGACCTGTCGCCATGAATGTTTTCTGAAGCTGAGCCAACTTGGCGTCAAGGTCATGCTTTCCATGGACAGAGGTAAGAAGGCCAATGACAGCTTTGAAGCTTGCTTTGGTCAAAGGCTCCATGCCTCTGATCCGGCCTCAGCAATTCTCGCCTCGATGGTCAGTTTCGGCCGGGTTGACTGGGCGGTCTCCAAGAATGCAGCGCAAACATCGACATGTTGGTTTCCCGTAACTGCAGGAAGGGCATCTGGATCAGGGGTATGTGATCATCACTCAGTAAGTCAATGTCCCTACCGTCCTCCTTCTGCTGCTCTCGGGCCTTCTTCATCCAATCTCTGTCGGCTACTCGTCGCTCAAGGGCTGTCTTGTTGACACTCGCTCTGTATTTGGCACCCGCCGCGCGGGAAGCTTCCAAGACCGTGTCGCCGACCTCCGGAACCTCTGCAATCGCCGCCGCGACTGATGAAGTAGCCAACAAATCTCGTCTCGTCCTCGGTCGATGGTGGCCGCATTATCCAAGCCGTACGCTCCGATCGACGGCAGACGAGGGAGTAGAAGACCAAAATGGCCAGGTGTAGATCTTCCATGGAAAATAAGCCTGCGACTTGTGTTCCAGTATCGCCACCAAATTCTGGGGGGTTGGAAATCGACAGACGTACTCGCTGTTCCAGTCCATGGGAGCAAAGAGGAGGATCTGAACAGCATGGGCAAGAACAAAGGCCTTTAGAGATATGTATTCCTTGTTCGACAAAATCCTGGAGTCCACGTGCTTGTTGAGGACCGTGGTACAAGTTGGCCGGGGATAAAGCTTCGCGATAAACGACTTGATCTCTTCGTCTTCGTCATAGGCTTTCAAGACCCCGTTTGGCGTCGACTTTGGGTTCGATGAGGTCTGCGCCTCGACGCCGCGGGCTCGGAAATCTTCGTATATCGGTTCAATGAACTTCTGAAACTCGAGTTTGTCCCCTTCAGCTTCGTCTTTATGCTGTAAGCCAGTGAAAATGGTGAGGCCTGTCAGGTAGGCAATGAACGCGGGCTCCCTCAGTAGTAAGAGAGCGTCTGGTCTTAGCCTTAGGTAGTTTTAGGATATTTTAGGATAGTTTAGGATAACTTAGGATAATTTAGTATAGTTTAGAATAATTTAGGATAGTTTAGTATATTTGTGAGCTAGAGCGGGTCGGTCAGTCACATGGAGATACGGTCAACCAGGTCAAAGCTGAAGGTCATGGACTCATGAACAGATAAGTTGAAAGGTTGAAGGAGGTCGGTGGAATCCGGGTCAGAATTTATATGTAAAATGCAGTCATTCACCCAGGTGGCTGCCTACCCTACCTAGCCAGCTTATTTACCCTCATCTTGGTGTTTGTCCTGACAATTGGCAATTACATGGCCTGTTTGCGGGCCCAATCTCACAAGATGTTTAGGTTAGTTGATTGGGTTACTTCATCGTTTAGCATAGACATAGTCATTTTGAAATGTATGCTTTCGCGATCGCTGCTGGTTTGATCGCCGGAGAAGGATTCGGAGGTGTCATCAACGCCGCTTTATTCATGCCTACTAACTCTGGGGCTTACAGGCTCTCTGATCTGTCTCAAAGGTCACCCTACTCATAAATCACCTGGGTTTCTGAGGTGTGAACTGGCCTGATTCAAGCGTGTAGCGAGAGCCTGTAGTTTCGTTCCTTTGACGAGACAGGAAACTGTAATCAAGACAACAAAGCAAAATGGCTGTTTCCTTTCTTTTCTAAGATCATAGTGATTTAGTAACTATTGAGCTGCATCAGCTAGTGTCACAGAATAGAACGTTTCATGGATTTTGAAGATCAAGTGGGTATATTCATATGGCAAAGCCAGCTATTTGATCGTTGTGACATCCTCCGCCAATCGCTCAACAAACACTCATGACGCATTAACTGTTTGAGTAATTACCACTCAGCACCGGGCAGAGCAATCTCAGTTCCCTTGAAAGAACCGCTGACCTTTCCAAGCTCGAGGGCGGCGTTGATGACACCACCGAATCCTTCGCCGGCGATCAAACCAGCAGCGATCGCGAAAGCATACATTTCAAAATGGTTGTTGAACCATTTGCGCCACCACCACGCTGTGATAGAGCCAACTGCGTAATTTGTTAGTTAAAAACTCGTAGAATGATACCAGAATGACTTACAGAGAATGGCATTGGCATATCCGGAGTCGGGGCCGAGAACCCAGGCGACACCGACAGACATCCAGTTGGGGAGCCAATCACGGTACTTCTCGCGGGAACCGACGAGCCAGAAGTGCTTGACGATAGCCTGGACAGCGCAAAGGATACCCATGGCAATGGAGAAGTAGGCGGAGGACTTGGGGATAGGGATGCTGGGCATGGTGACAGCAGTAGCAACAGCTTGCCAAGCAGCGACAGAGGGAGCAGCGAAGGGGCAGATATCAGCGGGATCATCGCTGGGTCGGTAGACGCAAGGGTAGGCAGACATGAAGAGGACGAAGATACCGGGGGCAAGGAAGACGGAAACGACAGTACCCATGGCCTGGGCGTAGAACTGTAGCTTGGGGGGAGTCTTGAGGAGGAAACCAACTCGGAAGTCGCTGACAAGAGAGTTGGCGACATCAGCGGTACCGGAAGCAATGTTACCGGCGACAAGGTTGATTCGCTGGGCGTCCTTGATGGCGAAGTGGTTCTTGGTGATACCACCATAGACAAGCTGGGAAGCCTTAGCGGAAGCAGTGAGAGGAGCACAGTCAGTGACAGCGCCACCATAGATGGACATGAAAGCGAAGATGACACCGAGGATACAGGCAAGGAGAGCAAGGCCAGCGTTCATGTGGAACTGGACCTCACTGACGATCATGGCGAGGATGAGAGCAGCGAGAGTACCGGCGACCCAGACCCAAGTAGGGACCTGTTCCTGAGCGGAAGCAAAGTCCTCAACACCACCGTCGGCATCAGCCTTGGCAGCCTGCTTAGCGAACCAAGCGTTGCTGTGACCGCGAGCCTGGAGTCTGTTGTTGATGGAGCGAGCGGACTCGTGGACGGCGAACTTGATACCATCCCAGACGACCTTTCCGTGGAGGAAGAACTCAATAAGAGAGTAGACCATGAGGACCATGACACCGGGCCAGAGCATCCAGTATCGGGGAGAGGGAACGTAGCCGGGCTCATCGACACCAGTCATGACGCTGAATCGAGTGATGCCTTCCCACTTACCCTCACCGACGGCGATACCAATGCACTCGCCATAGTGGACGAGGAGAGGACCGATGAGACCCCAGGCGACGACGGTACCACCCCACCAAGAGACAGCGGCGTTGAGACCGACGAGGATACCGGAGCCGAAGAAGGCGGGAGTGAGCTGGATGTACCAACCCCAGTTCTCAGGCTCAAGGAGACCGCTGGCGGTGTATCCAGACCAGACGTAGAACCAGGTGAAGATATGCCAGTTGTGAAGAATACCATCGGCATACTGTCCAACACAGATGATGAGCAGAGCAATAATGAAAGCAATACCCAGCGCCTTGATCTTTCGGATCGCATCAGCCGCACCTGATCCAACAGCGTGCATGGAACGAATAGTCATAGCAGTAGCAGTAGGCGTGGGGAACACGAGGTTAAGCTCCCTCGCGACGTTGATGATGAAGAATCGTCGGAGGGGAACAGCAGCGAAGAGACCGAAGAAGGCACAGACAAAGGTGATGGTGAGGATGCGACCAAAGTCCTTCTTGGGGTCGTCGGAGAGCAGGTCGAGACGGTACATTGCGGGGAGACCGGCGACGAAGACACCGGACATGCCGCCGGCGCCGGTGGCAGCGGCTTGGATGATGGAGTTCTCTTGGGGGCCGAATTTGCCGCCGAGGATGGGGACGTGAGGGAGGGACTTTGTGAGCATGAGGATGAAGCCATAACCGAAGATGGCGCCGAACATGGTAGCGGGGAAGGTGAAACCAGTCTTGAGGCCTGTTGATCGTTAGTATTATGAGATTAATGGTGAGGGTGAGGGCGAGGGTGAGCATACCGAGATAGACGTTGGAGGCGTTGACGAGCGAACCAAGAATGATACCAACAATGACAGCACGCGCAGTTAGAGGGTTAGGCTCATGCTCAACACCCTTTGCAGGAGGAAAGCTAGAGAACAGGTCGACGATACGTTCATCTTCGCTGTCGGCCTCAGACTTGAGGTCTGTATCGAAATGAGGCTCCTTCTCATCATATCGAGGCTGCGCGGTCTCATCGTAGCGAGGCTGGAGGGTATCCTCGGGCAAACGCTCAGGGACGACTGTTTCGGCGACCATGATGGGCGATCAGTTGAAGAGTCAGAAAAGAACTTGAACTGGGCTGGTACGACTGAATGAAACCCTCGAAGAATTGGGGAGCAGCGATCTATTTATCTCTCCTGCTACGTCGTACAATGTATTTCAGTGGTGGCACTTTTGAAACAACCGCCCGATTGAGCAAGTCGCCGCTCCCATCCCATCTTGCAAGTCAAATCAATTCCGCACATCGGGGGACTTTTTGCAAAGTCGCCCAGAAGAGGAAGCGAGACAAACGATCTTTTGACGATTGCCAAATAAAGAGCACAGATTTGAAGCGGACCCCTTATCTGCGTGAGGGAACCAATGAGAGGGGGCGGTTGTATTTGGGAGCTGCCAAAATGGGAGCAGTATTTTATCGTGGTGCTTGAACTTTTGTGCATGAGGAGAGGGTCAGGCAGGGGATGGAGGCTCCACCCCCAGATAGAGAGCGGGTGGCACCGAGGGAGAACGGGCGATACGCGCCACATGTTAATGAGTGTGTGTGTGCTACAGGGGGATTAAAGGTTTTATGGTTGGTTTATGGTTGTTATGGTTATCGGGGGGTTACTCTGCATTAGACTGTGAATGGTCAAGTCGCCTGCCACTGTCTGCCACTCGCAATATCATTACCTCTTAGGGCATCCCTTACTGAATCATCCTTTAAATCATCAGATACTCACTCACTCTCCGTCTCGGCGCATCATATAATTCTAGAACATGGCCTAAATACCCGCTTCAATTGCTCATACCTCCAAATCTCCTGACATTTCCCTCCGATAGCGCAGTTGTTCTGTTCCCCATATCTCTCGCAATGCGAATGAATAATCAATCGGTATCAGCACCGCGCTAAACCGAATCGGTGGGTGTGCTCCGTGTGCTGGCCAATGGCTCGGGGAACCTTTGTTGCTCTTGGCGCATTTTGCGGGTACCTTTGTTAGTTGGAGAAGGGCCTTTTTGTTTTTGGAGATGCAACAGGGCATCAATACTGCGGAATGCAATCATGTATCCATTGTACAGTATCCGTAGATAAGCCTAAATGGAGATCTGATGTTGGACCCAGGCCCGTACTCAACGGCGTCATGGATATTAACAGTTTACGTAAGTATTTACTTGACACTGTAGTGAAACGGCCTCTCATTTACAGTGCATCGTCTCATTTACATGGCATCGCCTCCCCCGCATTCACTCACTAGAGAGTCTCTTATTCCGCTGTCGAGTGCCGAGGTCATGGTGCCAAGCCAAAAGGGACCGCTGCTTGCATTTTCTGGGATGATCAACCCTTGCCCCGTGCTATCTAGGCCCCCCATATACGGAGTACTCGACTCGCACTGCAGGAATCACCTGGTGTTCCCAAGCCAACATACAAAATGGACTTTTGTCTAGTGACATTGACGACTATACCCAATTCTACATATCACTCGACCCACTGCGTAACCAACAACGGGGTACCAACAGACGATACGATCGCGATGCTATCTTGTGAAAGAAATTCCTACCCTATTGCCACTGAATCAATTGCAACGTTTGATACCGTCGCATCAATCGGCGTCGCCATTGTCGATCAGTGTGTGTGCCTGGAAAGGAAATTCTGGAAGATGGGAAGATCGTCTTGGCCACAGATACCAAGACCGTTATACCCGTAGCCAAGAATGCGGCGACATGCACTATCCGATGCCCAGATTTTTTGACCTTCATGGATGAACCTCAACACCAACTCGGTCGCGATGTTATCAATCGCTTGCCACGCGAGCATCTATTTTCGTGATGCGGATCAGAACCCCTGTATTTTTTGTGCTCCACGTCAGATCGCGACAAGATTACAGGTTGATACCGACTGATTGGTGAGGTCTTAGTAATATTGATCACTTCGAATCGTATTTGGGCATATTTCGCGATTTTGAAGACATTCTTGAAGTCTCAGTCGTAATTATTATGCTCGAGATGGTATTGAACGATCTGAGCAATTCTTTTCGTGGCCTGTCGCGTTGTAATTAAATGTATCGTTTGGATCAAATGGTGGCATTGAACACCAACAATGCAGAGTGCACAATGCCTGCATGATTGCCACTTGGCACTCACCACCATCAAACCAACATGCCATCTACCCTAGTAAGTAGCATCAATCGTCAATTCAAGGTTAAAACCTCTATTTTCCTGGTTCTCTCCGACCGCAAGCTACTTCACATGCCAATGCAACCTCCCAACCACCAAAACCGACCAGAAAACCTTCGAAACCACAATGGCCACCTAGATAAAAACCCTTCCCCATATCAGTTGGCCACTATCAAACAAGCATATCATTCAGCTCCGAACCCAACAGTTAGGAAAAGTGCCCCAATCCGGGTTTGCGCCGGGGCTCATCCTGACTTTACCCCAGCCTGTCAAAGGTTCCCAGCCTAGGGAGCTTCCACTTCGGGACACACACCCTCGCTTCCCCGTGAATATCGCCCCCACAATCGGGATAGATTACATATGCACGGGAGGCGACTGGTATGGTATTTCGTTGGTGATCCCTCAGGCGGGTTGTGGCGGGCCTTGATAAACCGAATTTCTGCTATGCTGATTTTGGAATGAGATGTTTGGGAGTGAGCGCGTGATGGGAGGAGTTGCTGCAGAAGTTCCGGGGGTGGAGGTGTTGTTGGTTGATAATGGATTGCGGCACGGGCGACTATCAAGGTCCCTTTTCGAGAGACCTGCCCCAAAGCGTAACCTGTCAGCTTCACTAGATCAGGCATCGGATAGTCTCGTGCAGTATCTTGTCAGAAACATCGATCGAAGATGGTTTACACGATCTCTGGAGAAACTTCAGTTCAACGTGTTCTGTGACTTGGATAAGCTACCAGATAACATGGACAGAATGAAGATGTCAGCAGATAATCTCGAATGGCAATGGTATACGACGCTATCAGAACGGCGATGAGATACGATATTGACCGTGAATCGTGTTGCAAAACAGGTATTGTGACTGAGCTAACAATCAAGTGCCTGTACGCCAGCAATTGTTCTGTTGAACAGCAATTCTGAACGCAAAGGAATAATGGACAAACATGCAATCCTGAAGAAACCTATACGGAAGATGGAGATTATCGGACCTTCTGATCACCTCCCCAAAACTCAGATCTGCCTTTCCGCCAGCGTCGTCCCTGGACTAACCTCACGGCTTGTCTATCCCAAGACCTGAGAACACAACATCTCTACAACGCTCTAGATATTCTTTCACATCCGTCTCCGTGTGCCAAGCATCATTATACGCCGCACTCAAACACAACTCCCCCCGAAACGTCCCAAGAAACAAACCCAACCCATTCCCGAGCTCTTCACCTGTAACCCACGGATCTCTCGCCTCAAACGCCCCCGTCTCCGGCGCCACGATAGCATCAGTGCGACCCATACTCGAGATAGATACAGAAGGATGAGCATTTGGCTCCGGCACAGGAAGGGGACGAGGACCAGAGGGTAGCAGAGGAGTAGCTTGGGAGAACATCGTTGGTGCGAGGACGTAGAATTCCTCGTCTTGCTTGACGGTGAGATAGAAGTCTTTGACGGTTTCAAGAATGGAGAGAAACTCCTTCTTGCGGTCTGGTTTTACGGAAGCTGGATGGAGATCCATGTCAACGACGAGGCTTTGGCCAGAGACGGAATGGTAGACAGCTGCGGGATGTTGAGCCGTACTATATGGTTCTTGACAATTGGAGCGCTCGTTACGTAGGATGTAGTTGATATACCGAACTTTCTTGGTCTGTGTCGGTTTATCCTGTAGGTCTCGTACGACCATAGCAGCTGCAGCATGGAAGACATGTGTCGGCGTAGCTCCAACCATCTTACACGCCTTCAGTAGCTGCTGTGTATCTTCCCTGGAGAGAGTGAGTGCCGAGCGCTGATGACGACCTGGCAGTAGATCGCCCCGTCGATAAGGAAGTGCAAGAATCTCGACGGTGGGGTCAGAAGCGGCAGCGGCTTTTTGAGCTGCCATTTTCTTGAGTCTATCTAGTTGAGCTTGCTCGGGCGTTTCGGGAATCTGAGCTGCGATTCGGTAGGATGGACTCAGGTTTGAAGTCTCACTGCCGTCGAGCGCTGGAGGTTCATAGGTATTACCCTTTTCGTAAGCTTCTGAGGCGAAGGATATGCAGTTGTTGAGCATCATGAGAGTTCCAATGCCGTCGATGATGTCGTGAGGAGAACGGAAGACAAGGTCTCGGCGGATTGTCACGGATCCATCATCACTGCGCTCAGCAGGAAGATGTAAAACAAACATGGTTGGGAGTTTCGGAGCAGGAGGGTCTGAGTTAGCCCACTGATTCCCAGTCTGACCGTTGGAAATATGCATGAGAGTCCTCTCCAGCCAAGCGTCTTTATCTGCTTCTCCCTGGAGTCCTCTGTAAGTTTTGATCCACTCTCCTGACTCAACGTCCTGAGTAACTTGGGATGCAAGCGTAGGGTGCGCGTATCTGAGTGCAAGCCATGCCTTTCTCAAAGCTTCGTCAACCTCACGTTCAGCATCATCTTGAGACAAGCCTCTGGTGTTATTGATGGAGAGTGAGACATGTCCTGTCATTCCAAAGAACATGCGACCGCTTCCTTCGTAGAGAACAACCATGGTTGAGTAGAATTGTTCGATTTCATCGATATGGCGCTGCCAAACACCGGGTTTGACTTGATGCCAGTTGTAGTTCCGAGTCGTAGTCATTTTGTTCGGTAAGCCGAGATGATACCGAATAATTCTTTATTTTTGAGTCAGTACTCAAATAAAGAAGTGCTTTTAGAAATTTCAGGGAGCGCAAACCACAATCATATATGTAGCCCCCTCAAGGCTAATGTCGAGGAACCGTTCAACTGTCGGGGTAACGGGCCGTCTTCCGGGCTGCTCATCTGGACACTCACTGGTCCATCTGGTAAACCAAGGCAAAACTCTGGTTAAACGACTCAATGATCCGAGACTTGTGATGCAAGAAGAATATGCCGTTTTCACGAAGCCAATAAGCTGAAGTCTTGTTGTGACCTCAGGATGTTGGTGGGGCCCTGATCGCATAGATACAAAAGGTGGACTATCGATATTGCCAAATATGGATATTGAATGAAAACACGCTATCCAAGCTAGGTATTAGAAACAGCGCGCTTGTCTAAACTGAGAAATCTAACCAGCCTTTTATATCAGATAATATACAGAATCAAACCATTCCCATGCGGCCAAGACAATGATTTTCTTGGTCTGCACACCTTCCCCTCCTCCAAGAGCCCAGCGACTCTCAGGGCTTGGTGATAGGCTCCGGACGCAAGCAAGGAAAGATGAGGTTCCTCAACGCAACCTTGATCATCTTATTTCCCAATCTCTTCCCCCTCGCCGCATACTCCTTCGAGTCATTGACGTGCGGAAACGGCACGTCAGGAACTTCCTTTCCCAAAAATTGACACAACGGCTCCCAACCATCCGCAAGCTTGAAATCCAAAAGCTGCTCCTTTGGTACAGTGTCTCTAATGTACTTGTTATGTCGGACATATGCTGGTTTCAGGTAGTCGATAACGTCGTTGGGAGACGGCGCTCTCGTCCAGCCTTGATGAAGCTTGTAGCAAGGTCCCAGGCTCAAAAATCCCGAAAGATCACGAATCTTGGCTCCAAATTTTCGTCGGAATGGACTCGTTGTGCTCTTGACAACAGGAACCATGCTCGGAAACCACTTCTCGATATCACGCTCGATAAGAATGACTTTGGCGTCGGGATAAGCTGGGATGAGCGACTCAGCGAAGAAAGAAGCGACATCCGATACAGCATCGTATTCTCCAAACACCTCGTCCCATTCCTCGCGGGAGAACGGCTTGCCGCGGTATGTTGGGAGGACGGTGAACGTCGCGTCGCACGCTCTGTCGAAAATAGGCCATTGCCATTGGAGTTCCTCGCGCTCAGCAGCTTCCCAGCCGTGATGCACGTTGGGATATCCGAGGATTTGGAGTGCTTTCATAAGTGATGCTGAGCCATTGCGGGGAGCGCCAAGGCATAGAATCGGTGGAGGGCGAGTCGCTTTTAGTGAAGTGTCCTTCTCGCTCTGCGACGACGAGTCGACGGTCTTTTCTTGGTTGTCCATAATGAATCAAATGACACTGAGAATGAGAAACAAGCAGAGAAAATTGACGGAGGGGAAGAAGTGGCCAGGTCATTCTCTTTATTAAGATCCTGCGTAAGGCTAATTTCCCCGATGGCTCGTTCTGAGACACGGAAATCTTAGGCCCAGACGGACGGCACGGATGATTATTACTTTCGCCCAATTGCCTTGTCAGACATGGCGCTGGCGGGGAAGCACTTGTTCTAGCGGGCGTAGATCAAGGCCCATCGTATTCGTAGATGAGAGGGATCTGCGGCACAAAAAGACCCCTGGTAAGTTACGAAAAAAGGTTATTCGGGATCCCGAGGGGCCGTGAGCTGAGGCGACATCCGATGGTACTGTACCAATGGCAGGCATTTGAGTTCGCGTTGAACAGAGTAGCAGAATGGTTCATTGGAGTATTCTTTTGCCAAAAAATATTGAACAAGACGAAAGCATTCCCTTTGCCGTAGGTGTTCAGCTCCCGACGAAATCTCCCGGCTGATCCTGGTAAGTGATCTCGGAAGTGTCGGCATACCAGGATCCTGCGTAACCTTAAATCCATGTTTCCAACAACTACCGAACTTTTGATTGAAAGGGCGAAAACTTCAATGCCTCGGCTTCTTGCCCACAAGTTTTCACTCCAATCCTTTGAAACTTTGCTGTCATGAATCTACTAAATCTGTCAACGAAAATGCAGCGATATTGAGGGAAGAGATCTTACTTCGCCTTGGGGAGTGGTTGCACAACGCTCTTGGTCTGCGGAACGAATGGTTCGTTGTTCTCGGGGCCTTTGTCTTGCGGCAAGCCACCGGGTTTCCCATCAGTAATCCCTGGTAGCACCACATAGTCGCTGTACAAAGAAGAGACCGGGCCCGCACTTTGTCCATTGCTCGGCTTGATTTGGCCAATACCACTCAAGACTGATATTTGGAGCTTGGAGAAGTTCTCCCTGAATCCTACCTCAGAGATGACTTCACCGCCATACTTGACCACTTTCCATCGAAGATAAAGTCTCAGATAACCTTCAATCTCATCAGAGTTCTTGATGGAGTGGTCGGGAATTTTGTCTCTGATATGGTGAAGGAGATGAATAGTCAATGGGACCTGAGCACATGATAAGACCTGTGCGTCAGCTTGTCTCTTGCAGTTCTTGCAAGAACCTTCGGACGTGCTTTGTCTACCGCCAAAAGAGTACACATGGCCAATGTAGTTATGCTTATCGAAACTCGTGTCTTTGCCTGTTGGTGCACCTAAGAAGAATTGGATTGTGTAAGACAGGCCGTCCAGGGCATATCGGTCATACACCACGTTGATGATGTAATCCTTCCAAGATCCTTTCTGACCCGGATATGACCGTATTTCGTCGAGGACTGGAGTGGACTTATCTGTCGATTGAATTAGATGTCCTGTGCCTGGGTAGATCGTGTCTATATGCGATCGAAGCTCTGTTTGGAACTCCCCCGGTATGAATCGGCCATGCTTTCGTATCGTTCTTTCAGCTACCTCCGCAAGGTCATCATACTGATAGTTCAACTCTGTCCAATCCCGACACGCCTGTGCTGTCCAAACTTCTTTTTTAGGGTCGTTATCCTTCCTGTGAAACGGCTCAAGAGGGTCTGTTTCCTTGTCGTCGGAGGTACTGGAAGCTGTTGTGCCTAAGGTACTAGAATATCCTGGTTGTTCGTTGTCAAACCATAGCTTTGGGTTAAGGCATTGCCATATGGCTAATAAGCGATCGATCTGCCTGCTCCGTGTCAGTCAAGCTGCTGTGTTGCTTTGAGTAGGGAGACCGACACGTGGTGAAGCCAAAAGATAGGATCAAACGCTGCTACTGGCACGTCGCTCATGTGTCCCATGCCAGTGGCATAGTCACTTCCTCCTGTCAAGTTCTTCCGCTCAAGTCAGCTAAATCCTCATAATTCGTCTTCCATCTTACGTGGATATTGTTGTGGATATACTCCAGAGATATATATCCCGTCTTCGGGCATCCTTTGCCTTCAGCAATCCACTTCGTCGAAGCAAACTGTCCCCAATTCGAGTTATATCCCTTAGAGAACATACGATTAACTGCATCTGACAGACTCCCAGGACTCCATGTATAATCTTTCGAATGTTGCTCCATTGTACTCCACCTAGGCTTGCCATCCGGACCATTTTCATGAACCTTCGCGAGGTTCACGTTTGCTTGCCAACAGTTCCTTACTCCATTTAAGCCGGTAAAATAATTGGTGAGATCCGTCTCTTCTCCGGAGATGTCTTTCGTTCTGAATATCCCATATCGGCTGGTACTAGACGTTCTGCTCCACTAAGTGCCTGTCAGCAACTCTCAAGCTGGTCCGGTTGATTGACTCACTGGAGCCCAATCGCAATCCTTCTTGAGCGGGAGTTCGTCATGCACTATTGGGTTATCCTTGATATTCCATTTCGACTTTTTCCCGGGCATGCTACCGAAGGGCAACGGTTTCCCTGTATTTGGATCTTTTTCTGGATTCTCGAAACCCACCAGTGGGTTGGGATAGAGACCGCTTCGTGGAAATTGGTTCTTTATCGTAGTAGGTGGGTAGATTCGGACGGCTCCTTGCGTAAGAACTGAGGGGCAGACTAAGTCTTCATGGTACCATTGTCGCCTAGCCCAGTCCCAGTATGGCATCCGCCAGTGTTTTGCTGCTGTGAACCATTCGTCTGCCTCAGAGACTGGTAACTCATACTCGGTCGTCCAGTTGTTGATAATTAGCTTCATATTCTCCCAAATACGTTGCTGTTTATGTCAGAAGTGAATCAATTATGTCCCAGATCAGAACTCACCTCGAAGAGAAGCATATATGGTCTATGCCATGCAGGAAAGTTCAGGCTGTTGTGGTTGCAGTATCCACCGAAAGGCTGATCCCCAGCCTTTTTAGTCTTCTTGTCCGGCGCATGTTTTGGTTCCGGCGCTCCGTCCCAGGCAACCTCTGGATACCCGTGCTGACCAAAATTCAGAAAGGTACCAAGCCATTGGGACAAAAGTTGTGTACTTACGATTCCGGCAATCTGGAAGTAGGAGAGTTTGTCATCGACAGGCATCGACTTGAAGCGTTCCAAGGCTAGCACGAATAGCGTCCACTGTTTCCTCTCCTTCGGGTCGTCTGAGTTGGCAAGAGATGATATCTCCTTGCGAACTGGAAGGCCCTTTACGTAGGGAATTTCTCCAGGGTATCTCATGGCATTCGATGGCCGAGGAAGGCCCTTGATGCTGTATGTTCCACCTTCGGGAGGAATTGCATCGCCCATAATGGTGGAGTGGGTCTATTGACACCTGAGGAAGCTCCTCAATATATTGAGAAAAGTGCACTTGTGGTGCAGAAGGCTTCTTATACCCACAAAGGTCTGAAGGCTCGCGAGTACGCTTATCTGCAATTATGACGCAAAGGGAAACTCTCAAAAACGACTACTGGAACCCAAACCAGATCTGCCGTCTGGATCTACACAAACAGTCAGAGATATTAAGCCCGACAACCCGGCTCGCTGCCCCAGTGATAAAACATCAGCTCCAAATTTCAGCCAATATGACGAAGGACAAGAGCAATTACAAACCCCAGAGGTCAAAGCTCAACCATTCTTGGAATCGAGGGTCTCACAATATCTATCTTTTGGGGATTTCACATGCATTAGACTAAGACATAAGCTGTAGCGAAGCCAACCAACAGGCCTAGCACCAGCCTCCAACGTCACAAGCTGAAGACACCTGGGGATCTACGACACTAGTGGTGATTGAGCTGTCTGATTGGCCACTGAACGGGAATCTGCAGAGCTACCGAGCCAGACTAGCCAGCACAGAGCTGTGGGTAGAGCTGAACTTGGTGAAGGTCAACGAGAACTGGTAAGATCGTCAAAGATAGTGCAGCGCGATGAACGGATCAGCCCGGCTAGCTCATTGCCGAGCGACAAAGAGTCCGATTTCCAACATAACTTATCCAAGTACCTGTAGTTAACAACTCTACTTCAGCCCTCAAACTCTTCTCTCCTTCCTTATCCACTGCGCCCAACCCAGATGAACACCAACGGTGAATATGCCAGTTACAACACAATACAGCCAAATCCAATTCGACACATGCCGACCTGATTGCTCAAAGCTGAAGAAGGAGGTACTAAAGAAAGTCTTATCAGATAAGTCAGAAGAGTCAACGTTTCAAGGTATGTCCAAGTCTTACCGCTACAAACGTCGCTGGCAGAAATGCGAGGGTGACCCATGCTATAGCTCTCATGTCGGAGCTGTCTCGAAGTGCTGCTTCGGTCTTTTTGAGGTTCAAAGCACTATCGCGCTGTGCCATTAGATTCAGACACTATGTCTGATTAGCTGACGGTGGACAGATGTTTTGAGAATTTCGGCTACTCACCGCTTGCATTTGCGCCTCTGCTCGCTTGGCGAGATAGATGCTTCGTGTTCGATTGTTAGCAGACCACGTTTTTGAGGCTGAGATCTTCATTCTGATTGAGGACTTTGCCCTCTCCCAAGGACTGCCGTCAGTGTTAAGTTCATCAAGACTGTCATTCAGTCCCTGTAGCCATTCGAGTAAACTCTCATTGACCTGGCACTTGGCCTCGGTCATAGCACACTCTGAAGCAACAGAAGTTATCTTTCCTGGAGCAGCTTCAAAGTCAACATCCTGCTCGTGACGCTGCTCCCAAACCTTGTCCCCATAGGCATAGTGATTGAGCTCTTCATGATATTTATCATTACGGTAGTTCTTGTGAGTCCCAGTTCGCTTCTCAACCGAGTAGAGAGAATCCCTCATGAGGGTGAGTTTCTCTGCAGTGCCTTCTATTCTCTGCTCCATCAGGATGAGTGGCACAAGGAGAGGATGCCATGCAAGGGCTTTGAGAGTCTGTAGTCGCAGCAGCAGATGCTTGATGTCTGTCTTGTGCAACATGTGAGCTACGACGTGCGTGACTCTTGAGGTTGGAGAGTGGACAACAGAGATACTGAAGTTGGCGAGGTTGGAGTCCCATCTTTCTGGTTTGACAACAAAGCCTGGGGATCATCTTATCAGTGCACGGCGCTTCGAAAGAGACATCATAGATTTATATTCGACCATACCTTTTAGGCCTGCTTGCAATGGAGCTTCAAACCAGGTGGGTGGCGTCTGCATCTGCTCGGTGCATATAAAAGTGTTTTCCAGGTGCAGCAAGTCCAGATGCTCCCTGAATCCTTTCCACGACAGAGGCGGTGCATTATCGTTTTCAGTGTTGAACGGTAAGATTCTAGAAGCATTAGACAAATGCGAATAAGTCGACATTGAGAGTTTTAATTGAACCTCTAGAGAATGGCGCACTTACATTAATCTGAGAATGCCTTTCGACCCATCTTGATGTGGGAGCTTAGACAATATGAGCACAGAAACGATGTAAAAAGGGCTCTCAATCGTACCTCAAATACTTTAGAGAGATCTGGCGCGGATTTGGGATTGCCTGAGTCGAGGGGAACCTCGCTGTATTTGATTTCGTCTTCGTGCTGTGATAAAGACGTTAATACTGAGTAGTTTAACGTCATCGGGTGCTCGTACAGATCCTTCAATTATTTCGATAAACCTTGCATCCTGTGACCCGACAAACTGATCGAAGAATGCATCGCGGGGAGTATTGGTGAACTTTTGTATCCAGGACTTGACACAGCCGGCAGAAGAAAGGGTAGGCTTCGTAGATGTCATGGCTTGGAAGAAGTTCAATGCTGGACTGTTAACGAAAAAAGGTGATGGATCTAATCTCAAATTGGGAGGTTGAAGAGGAGTATGAGATAGGGTCAGCATGCAGCCAGCCAGCAGCCTTTTAACGGTAAGCCTCTTTTTCCACTTGGAGAGTAGGCGGCGAGGCATACCGACTAATGTGGCTGTGCATTGCGACTTGTAACTCCAAGGAATTGGAATTGTGTACCGCAAAAACAATTTCTTAGAAAGTTGAAGTGTAATAAGAGCCTGATTCGAGACGGAAAGAATTAAGGAATTGCTCATTTGCGATCAGAGAATGACTTCCGAATTGCCGTTTCGCCACATGTGAGGCTGAATAGCTGCATGTATCCTTCTGTCTATTGGCACTATCGACGGTCTAGACATGGGTCTTGCAGAAGCTGAAAAGTTAGCTGCATTCTGAAAGTCTCAAGGCAGCCCGCTACTGGTATCTCGGCGTGTGACGCGTAATGTTTGGCACTGGGATGAATCTATCGTATTTCAATCTGGTAAATATACTATCATCATCATCATCATCGAAATTCTATACGCAACTAAAGCTAGCATCGAAAAGGTTATTCCCACTCTCTCGGGGAAGACCAGCCCATAAAAGGGTCCTGAAAATCACGACAAGCTCCGGCGACATTAACATGCTCCTCAAAGAGTTTGTTCCGGCTATCGAACTCTTCCCCGCATACTTGGCACTTCCGCTTCTCCAAAGGCAAAGGCGTTGGGGCTTTCTCTGTCTTCCTTTCGCGGTTACGACGGGGTCTGATGACCACCTGTACTGTCTTCGCTTCCTCCATGTTTGCATCCTTCATAATACCCTCGTGGAATTGTGTCCGTTCCTGCTTTTTTGACTCAGTGTTCTCCCCGGGGAAGATGGACGCCAGAATTTCACGAGCCCGGTCTCTCTCATTCTTATAGTACTGGCCTTTCGATCTTCCTCTCCTATTCGCTTGAATTTCACCCTGGCTGTATGTCTTCATCCAGCTCATCAGTTGCCTGGAGAGTTGAGCTGCTCTCAGTTTGCAATCTCTGTCCCCTTTTCGTAGTATCTCGATTGCATCGTCCATGAAGCGGTATATATTCGCTATGTCACCCGGGTTGGTGGAGAATCTGACAGCTGCCCTAGCATCGCTTTCTCTCAACTGCCCCAACCTGGCCCTTTTCCTGGCTGCGTTTCTTTGCTTCCTAATCTTCTTTCGCTTTCTAACGTCCAGCTCCTCGGTTGTTGCCTTTTCATGAAGATTATAAGCGAGCTGTTCCAAAGCAAAAGCAAGAGCCCGGGTCACTGTGGTGTACTTAAGCTTCCCCTGGGTTGCTTCTTGTCTGCAAGGAACTTGTGCCAAATTTACCAGTTCCAGACAGACACAATCAGTGAGATTCAATATCAAAGTGATTTGAGACGCTCAGGTCCGATCGTCGCTCCTCTTGGCCTTGAGAGTGGACAGAACGTCACTCAAAGCAACGCCACTCATATGCAGCATCTCAATTCTTTCCAGTTGCTCATCACTCACTGATGCACCCTGATGTTCGGAAACCGTAGCTGGGATTGGAGGCCTGTAACCACCGTTTGTTAGGGGCAGGTAATGCTTGTATCGTGTCTGCAACTCTTCTACATCCACGAGTCCCCAGATATTCGGCCAGATCCGGTTGCAATACATGCCGAGATTCAGGACGACGAAATGATCATTTCCAATCTGTGAACCAAGAATTTCCACGAGTTTCCAGCATCCAAGACCTAAGCTCTTCTTCAGGTCGAGAGGTGTTAAGTTGAGTATAGAGAACAGAGAATCGACGAGCACCATCAGGTGGTCAGAGCCCTTGAAAGCCAAGTCACGTAGGCGAAATCGCAGTGTTTGAAGGAAGACGCCGACGAGGATGTACTTTTCCACCCATGTTTCACCGTCCAGAATGACACTCATGAGAGTATCACAGACCTTCCAAATATAAAGTAACATGTGAGGGTCACATAAGAATTCGGCTGCCTTCACCTGAGAAAGAACGCGGTCAAACAAAACTTTAAGTCTGCTCAATGTTCCTTTCATCACGTGTCCTTCATGGAAGGCTTCAATTCCCCGGCATTTGTCGTACAAGCTTTGCCAGGTGGCCAAGCTCTTGGTAGCCGAATCTTCCAAGTGCTGGTTTGATAGGGTAAGTGTAGTCCTGCTGGCGCTCCACTTGTATCTTCCCTTCTGGTCAAAGAGCATTTTGACAAGGCTGTCAATGGCGTGGAGAATTTTGTACTGGTACACGTAAGGCTCGGAGGATACTGATGGTACCTGAAGGAGCCGGTTGTCGGATAGGTAGCGCTGTGCATCTACCTTACACCTGAATATGTCCAGAATTCCGATCGAGGTTCTAGCAGACTTTCCAGGCCTCCCATGACGTGAGGATTTGTCTTTAGCTTTCTCCGACTTGAATTCTTCCCATCTGTCGCCAAGCTTTTGATATGTCGAGACTCTACTCAGAGGTTAGCCACGCGTACCATTTGGGCTCGAATGTGAATGGTGCGACGATAAACTCACGCAAATTTGAAACCGTGTATACTAGACATTTCAAATGCTACCTCAGGGAATGTGTGTCCTTGTTCAAGCTTGAGGTATTTTATGGTTTCTCGCCATGGTTCCCACTTCTCGTCGCGGTTCTTGGGGCCCTCCTCTTTGGAAATCTTCTTCTTGGATTGTCCCCGGCTTTTCGCTATTGCAATAGGACAGGCCATATTCTCATTGGGCTCATTAATCGGAGCCAAAGGCCCTTGAGACATGATCCCGGCATCAGCCATCACTATATCGGCGTCAATAGGGTACGGTGGCACGCTAATGCCCATCCCGTTCTGTTGGAACATTACTGGATTGGGTGGGTTCATATAGGTTGCAGGTAGCTGGACAAGGGACGTGTTGCTGTCGGATGGGAAGACTGAGAAGCCTTCTTGATGATTATAGGG
This sequence comes from Fusarium nygamai, assembly GCA_001262555.1. Lineage (NCBI taxonomy): Eukaryota > Fungi > Ascomycota > Sordariomycetes > Hypocreales > Nectriaceae > Fusarium > Fusarium nygamai. Next base: position 2,953,348 of record LBNR01000005.1, read on the forward strand.
TTGGGTGGTGCTCATACCCGGACTAAGAGCTGTTGCAGGCGTGGCCAGAAATCCAGGCTGGGTAGGAATCGTACTGTAACCAAGTGTCATCGGGTATGGTGATACGACTCCCGGGACATTGATTCCGATGTTGTACTGTGTCTGTCTTGGGTTGGCACCCGGCAAGAGATAGCCAGGATCTGTTTCGCCACCTTGCTCCTGAGATAGAGCAGTCATCCCAGTGGCATCATTATACCACTGGAAGTCTTCCATCATGCTAAAGGCTGTACGGCTGTACGGCTGTGATGATGGGGGCGTATGGATAGAAGCTCGGAGTGCCTGATAAAATATCCTTTCAAGATAATATGAGGAGGGCATTCGGCTGTGATATATACCAAAGAATGTAGCGTACAAATTCGAAGAGTCAGACAATCGGGCATCGACTTGGCTCCAAGTCCCATTTCCCCCCACTCCCGACGCAAATTCAGAAAGTGCAATTGGATAAGAAAATACCACCTTGCCGTCACCGTCGTGTGAGTTTATTGGTGTTTTGTGGTGGGTGGCATGAATATATGGGCCCGAACTGACGCTCTGCATATTCTAGGGTACAACAAGACTGTTGAGTGGTCAGCTCCTAAGTTGCCGACATGGATCTTGCATAGGCCCACATTTTACTGATACGTGGTTGGGGCCTTTTCTGACAGAGGCAACTGATAGGCTTCGGTCTCTTGGAATACTCACAATCTTGCTGGCCTTTGCAGCAGGACTTCTATCATGCTGTTTAGTATTTCGCCTGGGAGCGAAATCTCCAGATGGAGTGCAGAACATGCATAAATAGCGCTCGATGTTCTCTTCTGGCCTCAACTTGTTCTGCTCTTCATGCTTGAACCAGTCGCAGTGCCTATTGTCTATCCCCTTCGTGTTCATCCAACTCTTTTACAATTCCTGATCCGAAACCACAATCTGCCCCCTACAGCCCCCGGAGACTAGGATCACTGAAGCCCAACTCGATACAATGAGTAGCATCTTCGGTTCAACCTGGCGCCACGCAGGAAGTTCGTCTACTTGGTCTTCCCCAGAACAAACTAAGAATCTCGACCCTCCTCCCAATTGGGGTGGCGTCCAGAACCTGATTGATGAGACGCAGGTATCTCTTTTTGATGCCTTTCAGAAGCTATCTCGTCTTAGAAGCGACAGGAACATAGCAGTCCCACAACTCGTTGTAGTTGGCGATCAGAGTAGCGGCAAAAGCTCTTTGCTGGAAGCTATCGCCCGGTTTCCCTTCCCTGTACACGGTGGTCTTTGTACCCGATTCCCCATCAAGCTCGTTCTCCGCAGATCCTCAGAGGTGCGAATCAGCTACTTCATAGAACCGGGAAGCTCGCGGTCGGATAACGATCGTGACAGGCTGCGCCGATTTGAGGGTCGCCTGGCAGACACGAACATGTTTGGCGACTGCTTGTCACGGGCAGCAGCCGTCCTTGGAGTACCTGCACCTCCTGGCTATGATAAGCTACGAGATGGAACGTCCGTCTACCAAGGGACTGCGGCAGGGTTCACGGATGATGTCCTTGTCGTCAATCAATCTGGACCACAGCTGCCTTACCTTGATGTGTTGGATCTACCTGGTATCTTCCAAGCCAGTTCCTATGGGCAAACAGATGCAGACCGGGCAATCGTCACGGCCATGGTCGAGAAGTACATTGAAGAGGAGAGCAACCTGGTTCTGCTAGTCACCCATGCTGGGAACTCATACAACAACTCCAATGCGGTTCAGGTTGTCCAAAGCATTCTGTCGCGCGACTCTCGCCTGGCACAGCGACTTGTTGGGGTCCTCACCCACCCTGAATTTGCAGATGACACTGATGCTCTTGAGCAAGCAAGAGACATACTTCATGGCCGAAAAGACAGCGCTATACCAAAATGGCATGTTGTCAAGAATTGGAACAGATCGGAGACTATTCGTGTGCCTCTACAGCAGCGAGATGACCAGGAAGAAGCATGGTTTCTCGACGCTGCTAATGGCTGGCACGATGCGCCAAAGACAAAGGTCGGTACCAAGGCGCTCAGAATGGTTCTCAAGGACATGATCTGGAAGCACATCCAAGCTATGCTCCCAAAGCTTGTGGATAGGCTTCAGAAAGAGACAGCTGCTATTAAAGATCGCGTTGATTTGAACGGAATTTTGAGAATCGATGACCGTGGTCGTCGAGCATACCTCTCGCGTATCGCTTTGGAATTCGAAAGGTTCGTCACACAGGGGTGTCAGGGAACATACATCAACCCATCATGCCGAAAGCCTCACCTAAGCAGCGCCAACTGCCGGACCTGCCAAGGATTCTTTGGAAAGTTTGGCAAAGAGAACCAACATGAGCAGGACAAAAAGCTACGAGCCAACATCAAAGCACTGAGCACACTATTTGCTTCAGCACTTCACGAATGCGGCAGGACTCAAGGGATCCATGGCACAAATGATAGTATGGCTGTCCGAGAGACTCCGGTTGACGACTTGTTGGCGAATGTCATCCCCGCTAATGCGGCCCAGACTCTGAAGCGGGACAGTGTGGATAAAGGCGGCGACGGATCGAGTACGATCGGGAACGTGGTCCAAGCAACGTATGACACTCTGATGGATGTTGTTAGTCCCTCCCACCAGGACGATAAAATCACCAAGGGGATCGTTGCCGAAGCTATCAAGGTCCAATACTACACGCATGATAAATCTGGACTCACCACTCGGGAAGAGCATGAGCGCTGGGTGGCCGAAGGTATCCAACGATGGAGTGGTGCTGAAGCTCCCGGAGAAAGCAACCCTGTCGTCTTTTCGGGACTTTCTGAGTGGCAGTCAGAGAAGTGGGCCGACATCGCAAGCAAACACTTGAATGCTGTTTGGCGCGCTGTACGCCGATTCATTGACGCAGTGCTGAGTGCAGCCTGCGATGACGAAGATGTTCGCCAGGCTCTTCTGGAACATCAAATTCTCCCCAAACTTGGCGAAATGGAGGCGACTTCTCACGGCGACTTGCGGAGGCTGCTTGACTGCCATGGAAGAGATAGCATGTGGTTTTCTCATGGTTTCGTCAATCTGGCCCGCCTGCGGCGCGAAAAAGACCCGCTTGCTACTAATCTGGGAATGGGAGGTCAGTCAATCGCCTCCCACAAACTCTTGGACTTGGCCAAGGAGACCATCATGAAAAGCCTATTCGCTCAAGGTCTAGGTTCTGAGGTCGTCTCTCGCGTAGTTCAAGCAAGCCTTGAAGGAGTCTTTGGCTCGCGCAGTAACTCCACCGAAGCGGTCGTAGGGCTTGCTCCTGCTGGTTACAACATTTCCACAGCATCGCGCATCATTCTGCAAGAAGAGACTTGTTACGAGGTAAGATGGACCTCCTTACGATCCTTTAACTTTTTCTTCCTTGAAGAAAACATTGACTAACTGGGAGCAGATGAGTATGATAGCCTTCGTAGGCTACGTCAACACGTGGGTTGTTGGACAAGGGATCCTGGACCAGCTGCCCACTGAGATCCTTACGCAGGAGATGGTCCGCGAAATGAATGAGGGGATGGTCGAGAAAATTGCTGGCCAAACCGAGACAGTCATGGCGCAACACGCACGAGACAACCTGGACCTCCAGACAATGAAGGAGGTGTTGAAGACGATGAGGAAGTATACGAAGGCCTAGTACCGAGTATGTGGATGCTACGCAGTTGGAAACTTATACATAGTGAATTTCAATATACAGAATGCAGAATCTACCTATATCCCCAGACATGATGTCCTCGTCTGCTCTTCTTCTCCGCGTAAACTTTCTAGGGTTCATATCGGTTCTAGAGCGTGAAGGTCTGAACGGAATGGATAAGTCAGAAGAGCCAACGTCTTAAGGTTTGTTGAGGTCTTAACGCCACAAACGTAGCTGGTAGAGATGCGAGGGTAGCCCCTGCTATAGCGCTCAAGTCAGAACTATCTCGGAGCGTTGATTACTTGGAGACGATCTTGGTGATTTAGGCACTCGTCTTTCTAGAGTAATCCTTTTGAATCTATCTCAAGCAATCTGGAAGAAACCGCATCACAGATAGCATTAGTCCGTCCTCTTGATCACCCCAACCATCAAGCTCATACCAAAGGACTAAAATCTCAAGCACAGAAAGAGGACTGGGACATAGGCAGATGAGTACCAGACGGCGGATAGTAGGGCTTTCGGCATGGCCTCAGCCTTCTTTCACAGATTACAAAAGACTAATTGGCAAAAGATACTAAAATATAATTGAATGTGTCCTGGATCAATCTACATAATCCATCATCAAGCCCAGCACAATGAACCTAAAGTTTTTCGGGTTTCGAGCCTCCCATCAAAGATAATTCCTCTAAACCATGGCTCTTCTCCACATTTATCCTTCAGGTATTGGCATATTGTTTGCTTTATAACTTCGCAAGCTGTTTGTCGCTTTTGGGATTGCGTATCAGCTCAACGGCACGTTTCAGTTCAGCCAGGCTTTCGACATAGGCTTCATCAGTTTGCCCATGCCCAGAAGCATCAAGTTTCTCAATCTCGTCCAGCAAGCAAAGAATGATAGGTTGAGTAGCGTTTCTAAATGCAGCCTGTATAGCCTACACAAAACCAGGTTATCAAACGTTCTCAATGATGGGTCCTGAAACTTACAGTATCTTCTGGCTGTGTGTTGCTGTGCGATCCCTGGCGGGCCACGGTCGATCGGGGTTCAGCAGCACCATCAGAGAGGAAGGACATGGCGAGATGATGAAATGTATCTTTGAGTCTGTGTCAAAGCTTGTTTGTGAAGAATGGAGTTGGAACCTGACTGAGATACTCGCGATGCTCCTCCTTTTTATATTCATCATGAAAATGCTCGTAAAAAAGCGTCGGCGTGTTGGATGGATGTTGCTGCGTTAAGGAAAAGAGGGTTGAAAACCACGCCCGCATTATGCTGGTGGCGTTTGTCGTCAAATGGGATGTCGCCATTGCATTGTGCATGAGACCAGGCGCGGAGCTGGGCATAAAGCTGGGCTCGAAGCCAGGCGTACAGCCGAGTCTGAAATAAGCACAATACCATGCGCACAGCCAGCGCACCCAAACAACGAACCAATCAAATGTGCAGCCAGGAACAGAGCCAGGCTTGAAGCCGAGTGCCAGGACAGCCTGTAAGCCCATTTTCAACCCCCAGGTGCTAACTAAGTAAGCCCTGTTTATGGGTTGGGGAAACAGCTATAGAAAGATAATAACACATTTGAACCTACGCCATCCTGCTACGTGAAAAATGCCTTTCAAATATATAACAGCAGATACGACGACTTTTTATTCAAGGCACGTCTTTTGCTGCTGTATTGATTGAATCTTCAAGACTAATCACCATGTTCCATGACGCCTACCCCTCTGCCAATCAGGCTCCGTTTGCACCTGATTATAGCACCGAGTGGAACTCAATTCCTCCGCTCCATATGCCTCCTCTGCAGTCGAACGCGCTGGCAGAGTCCGCGGTCTGGCCCCAGTTCTTAGACCCAGCTTCCGCCTTGTCTGGAGAACACACAAACACCATGGCTGGAGTCGGCGGTTTCAATTACGCTCAGGGTTTCGACGGCTTGAACCTCAATGCGTTCACTCCCGCAGAGCATCCAGGTGCCACGGGACAGACGGGAGACTACAGTCAAAACTTCGCGACATACATGTCTTCTGCACACCCGAATGCCATCGAGAAGCTTGACAGTACCCCCACCACGAACCCAGTCTCATCACTCCTGGGGATTGATACCAACGAGTCCTCTCCAATCTTTGACGGAGGAGGTCCTTCCACACAATCAACTGCGAGTACGCTTTCAAGCAATAATGGCTGGACCAAGGAGCAGGACAAACTCCTAATGAGTCTCAAAGCCCAGGGTCTTGGATATTCCGCTATCCAAGATGAAATGAGAAAGCAATTTGGGTCGACTAGGAACAAGAATGTGTTGGTCAAGCGCTTCGCGGTATTGAAGAAGCGCTACAAACCGCAGATCAAAACTCGCGTAAGTAGAATTTACTTAACCGCATCGACTGCTCCAAGTCACTAATGCGGTTTCTTCCAGATTGTTCGGGATATCTCTAAAAAGATTACTCCTGAAATCATCAAGGCTGTGGGAAAAGAACTCGAGAAAGTCACCTCATCTGGTAGCAATAGCATTGCAACAGAGCTTGAGGACTTGGTCCCATTAAAGCTCCCGGAGTTTCTGGAACGACTAGTCGCAGATGTTGGTGTCTCGCTTCATCAGATAGTTGAGGATGATAAGAGATCATCAGCTTGACTGGGGAGTTTTCGTACCTGAGACCAGATAGATAACATCTATCTTTTGCTATTTTCTGCGATCTTTTGCTATCTCTTTATACTAAAATAAAACAAATTTAGACTTACTGATACTTCTTATTGAGATGATACTTGGAAGTTAAATGAAGAGTACATGATCAGCTAATCAGACATAGTGTCTCAATCTAATCTGACAGGGCGACAGTGCCTTGACCTCAAAAACACCAAGGCAGCAACCAGAACCTCAGCGTTCAAGTTAGTAACATTTACTCTGTATAAGAGGTTATCTTATCTACAAACCTGACTTGGGGTTATTTAGGGATTATGCTTAGCCTTAGGGATCTTTCCTTAGCGCACTTTTGAATCGCTAAACGAGACTTTAAGTGATCTAATTGGCCGGTGCCGTAACATTCTAGACCGCGATAGCAGCCCGAATCAATCAATAACGTAGAAAATGGAGCTAGTACCTGCGCTATTGGCACAGCTGAGGCTACTTTTTGCCAATAGTGCGAAGCCTCGAAAAAACAAAATAAACCCCTACGTGAAATACTTAAAATTTTCAATGTCCCTGATTTCTTTTTATCTTCTCCCACTTTGTTATTCCTTTACTCAGTCCAACCCTTGTCACTCGTTTCTCACCGCGAAAATGCGTTTCGATGCTTTTCTCTCGTTGGGCCTCGGCGCCAATGTCGCCATCGCAAGTGTATGCAAGCCGCGAAGTCGTGATTCTAGTAAGTTAGATCTACTTACTCAGCATCAAGTTGTTTACTAATTCGTATTTAGGCAGTGTATCTACCGAGACTGCGTCTGCCTCTTCAACAGAATCCGTCGCTGTATCTGCTACAATTACAGACATCGTGACAGCGACTGCAACCTCCGCCGAATTATCTATCAGTGTCACATCTACAGACTCCGATAAGACTTCTACCGACGCGACCGAGTCTCAAAGCGCTAGCGTTGAGGTCTCAGCTTCTACTGCTACAGAGACGACTACAACTGAGATCCCTACTACAACTGCTGAGACCACGACATCTGCTGAAGCGACCACGACCACTGAAGACACATTTGTACCGATTCCTACCTTCAATATCAAGGCTCTAGGCTCAGACGTCGACGGCCAATTGCTTCGAGGCGATCCAGTTAGATATAATAACATCGGCTGGTACACGCCATCTGCCCCAATTCTGACTTTGTCTATCGACGCCAGCACCAACTATGTACGAGAGATAAACACCGGATTATACTTGTGCGTTGCATTCGGGGGCGACGGTTTTCCAAACTCCAATGTGCTCTGCAACGCCAGGCGCAATCCTGGAAGAGTACCCCTCATATGCGAACAGACTCGCGACCGAAAGCTCAAGTGCTCTGCACCAGCTGGTGAATGCCATTTGGACGAGATGTCAGATACTACCTATTGCAATACGGTTCCTGGTACCTGGGACAAGTTTTTTGTGATCCACGGTAGGATAATCAACACTCCTGCTCTTGCCATGGAATCGAGTAGCAATCCTTCCACGCCCAGCGACATGGAAGCCATCGAGCTTCAACTCGTTCCCTATGCGGATTAGTTTTCTGTGGCATCTGTCTGGCATCAAATTTCTACTTCTCTTCAACTTCTTTATAAGGGTTGAATCATATTTAATTTTCTAATTTAAGCAATATTTCAGGGTATCAATTTCACCGCCCACTCACAGTAGACGAACTGGAGAAGGACTAAATTTAGACTAGACAGAAAACACAGAGAAAGTGTATCTATTGAGCCATACGAATACGATATCTAGAATAATCTAAAACTCGATATTCCCTATCAGTTGAAATAGCAAGCCTAGGTTAAGCATAAGGTCGAGCTTGTTTCGGTGCATACCAGCGGGTGTTCCGCGCCTACTAGCAAAGTCCAGCCAGCCTCTTTCAAGCTTATACAGCCACATTTCTGCAAGCGCGCTGTACAATGGTATGAGATGAACGCTTTGGGAAGAACGTGGCGCAGGAGTTAAGTTCTCTGTGGTGATTTAAGCGAAGGAGCATTTGTTCGTCAAAATCCAGACCCCATTTAGTAACGCAAGCATAACGCCTTTTGTTTCCAAGTTCTCCTTGGCTGATCAGCTAACGCCAGACCTAGCATCTCAGATATGCAAAGGCAATAGTTTCAGAGATGTCGGTGAGCAAGATACGCCGTCAAAAGATTCAGTTCTAGATAAATAAAGTCGATTCTGCCGGATTCACTTACTTTTGTGCCGCAACAGTATCCATCACATTCGCAACACTGCACTAGCAGACAAGATGAGATTACAAAGTTTTCTTCCCCAGTTACTTCCCTTGTTTCTTCTGGCAGAAGCAGCACTTGCTCAGAATATCATCCAGCAGGCATGCACAGGCTTGAAGAACCTGTCAAAATGCAAGTTCGAGTTTTCTGTGCCTTATGGTGTCAACGTTACCCTCAAAACAGTCCCTGATAGAAAGGTTCACACCCCAATCGTCTGACCAGCTGGAGGCTCGCTGATTGTCCGGCTTTAGTATGACGAATGCAAGACCAAGGAGAAGTACAAGAAACCTTGTCCCACTCCCAAGAAGCCGGAGCTCATGTGTGATGCATTGAGATGTGTTCCAGGTATGGTTCTTCCTCTGAACAGCAGACCTGCCTGCTGACACTGAGAAGGATGGGTTGATACGACCAAGCAAGTCATTACAGGCTTAGAAGTTCTCACCAAGAAGGTCAACCTCTGCGATACCGTGCGAAAAGCCTTGGGTCAGCCCCAGGGCGATAACTTTATTAAGTCCTCCGATGCAATCTGCCAATGCTTTCCCCGTATTGGTGAATTGAGTGCAACATCAGGCTTCAAGTCGTTTGAGCAGGGAGTCTTATCGGCTGCAGATTCAAAGGATGTTGACCAAGTCGTAAAGACCCAAAAAGTAAGCTATCCCAATTTCTGTATCTGGATATCTATTAATCAGTATCTGCTGGTAGTGTATGAATAGTTCGGGGTTCCAAACAGCTAATGACCGGGACAAAGTCAGAAAGACTCTCCAGTCCAAGGCAAAGCGCAAAGCGCTTATCATTGAAGGGCCTGAGGTATGTTCAGCCTACATCAGCTTTCCATTATTGTATCGCTCTAACAACTCTTCAGATCAATGAAGACAGTTATTCTAAGCTTATGGTTATCGTCAAATCCTGTAAGCCAGGCTCCTCTTGCACCGGATTGCAAATCCAAGAGACCATCTCAAAGCTTTTCACCCCATACATGGCCGAGATTGCCCGGCAGTTCCGACAGGGGCTCTTCGTTCCGTGGGTTCCCCTTCTCGAAAACCTCCTGCTTGTCTCCAACGATTTCAATACGGCGGCTCAAAATATCGGGTCTCCTTTCCTCGGCTTCAAGTCGAGATATGATTATGCGACCCAAACCTCTTGTGTTGAGCTTGGTAGCTGCGATGGACCTGTTGTCTCCTCTTTTTTCAAGCAAGGTAGGCTTACGAGAGTTCATTCAGCACTCACAGCAACTAACAATATTTTACAGTCGGCGATATAGTGAATAACATTCAGCTCATTTATAAGATGCGAGTCCCGGATACAGCAAACAACCTACTTACGACGTACATTCAGGAGGCAAAGGATGCCAACACAGCCGCTGAAGAACTTCCAGACGAATCTGCAAGTGTTGATCTATTCAGAGGTGGTGAAATTCAAACTGTTCAAGATCCTTTCAAGTTCGTACCCATCGCCGACCGTACATTCCTCCTACAGAGGAAGATAGGGTCGATAGTTGACTTTTACGCGGGCTACTCGGCCGAAAACCGAGATCTCGTTTCCTCAACATTCAATTCATTGGTGAATGTGAGCAGTTCAAGTTCCGAAGCTATAAGTCAAGAACTCAACATCAAGGAACGTCCCGAGAACGACGACTTGCTGCAGCAGCTCATCATGATGAAGACTGTCATGAAGAGGGATCTTTATGATCACCTTTCTGGTATGAAGCAAGCTTTTAAGCGGTACGATGACCAGATTGCCAAGTCTTCGTTTGGTCCTGGCAAGGCTGGCGTTGTCATGGAGCCGAGTGCCATTAGCTACCAGCGATGGACCAAGATTCCGAAGATGGCCATGCCTTGCTCGAAGCAGGTCACCAAGACGTTTAATAAGTCGGGGTTCAGTAAGACATTTTCGTTCACGGAGTATTACAAGTGTACGGTTGACGGTGCAACTGCATATTACCCCAAGCTTCAGATTCCTTACATTCGGTTGACGTTATAGGTATTGGCAGCTCAGATAGCCTAGGCATGGTCTTTCCAGCAGCTGAAGGTTAGCTGCATGCAGAACCCGTCACAGCTATTCCAAGAGTAACGTTCAAATATTTGCTTCAAAGAGTTTCTGCTATTATTATGAGATATCATTTGCCACGCAGCTGGGTGCTCATGCAATAAGTTAATGGTGTAAAATAACTTCAGCTGGCCAATTGAGAAGATCATCCCATGGTGAACCTTTGACCTTTTCCACAATGGCAGTGATCAACGTCTCAGCCCAGTTCTCAAAGAACCAATACTTCGTTTCGCCCCAGTACAGTAGAACATCGTAATACGCTAGGATGACAAGAGCCAGAGGGTGCCCCGACACGGCCAGATCCAAGAAATCTCGCGATACAGACATAGGCCATGAGAAGATGACCCTTAGCTCTGGCGGTGATGCTTTATACAAATTTGAAAACGCGTCATTGACGCAACCAGTAATGGATACGACGGCGGAAGTCAGCACGGTTCTGGACTGATCTTCCATCGAGTCTGATGCTATCCGCCGTGCAAGCTCGGGTAGTCGGGCATGAAGACCACGAAGAAGATAGCTGTTAACGTGTGGATGCGGCGTCTCGCAGAAAAGCTCTTTCAGAGGACCGTTTCTGAGATCTGCGGCTCCAGGTGAGTGAAGTACAGCCTCCATGCCGTTGACGAGGGAGAAGATCTCCATGAGACTCTGAACGGGCTCGGAGCACCCGTGACTTCGAAAATCGTCGCAGTTCGGAAATGCAGCGAATTTGTTGACTACTATGAACGTGGTGCTGGCGTATAAGGCGTGGCAATTCGATGTAGTGACTGGTTCTGAGAGTGCTTCTCTGAGTCCACGGAGAGAAGCATTCTGATGTTTTGATGCTTGTAGGAGGTAGGACTGTCTCTTTTCGGGACGGAGGTGAGCGAGATGATAGCCTGAAAAGGCCAATATTTGTCGAAGAAACCAGGGATATGCTAGCGCGACTTGGGGTACTGACTGCTGAAAGGTCGGGATGGTTCTCTCGTTGAAGACCATTGTTTTGTACGTGACAGTAGTATAGTGAAGCATAAGCTCTGCGGTGGAAACCCAGCAGTCAGGTTCATCGAGAGGACTTGAGAATAAAGAGCCGGATAATAGCGATGCTGGACTTCCAGCTGCGACGCTGTGACTGGGTGTTTGGAGAGAGCGATTGGTCAGAGGTTTTTGTTCTTGGTAGTCATCCGATTTGACAAGCTCTAAGCTACATCGGACTCTGTGCCTGACGCATGCAGAACAAGGGACCTCTTCGTCACACTGTTACTCGGTTAGACAGGTGTCACTAGTCATGAGGCGCGACTCTATTTGCATACCTTGACTCGTCGCTTCTTGCAACGTATGCAGCCATTTCGGGACTTTTTGTACCCCACGCGAGTGGATTTGACCTGATCCGTCTCCCCGTCCATTGGAAAAGACGACCCTGAGACGCACAAGGTAGTAAGGGAACAGTGGAGGGTTGTTTCTGGAAGAAGTGGGATCTCGCACTCGTTCCGAGTGGAATTTGGGGAAAATTCAGTGGTTCTGGTGATAGGGGAGTTTGTTGATTACCAGAGGAAATCGGATGGTTTGTCTGCCCGATCCCGAGCTGATGACGAATGCGAACGCGAAGCCGAGGCAACACTGTCCAATAGAAGTTCATAAACTTGAAAGAATTACGGGGAAGTTAAATGCTGACAGGGAGCCTCATTATTGGTAATTTATTGTTTCTATTTTAACTTCACATCCGATAACACGGTAATATTCATGTGGAGCACTCATATATTCACAACTGCCTTAACTTCTATATACACAAGAAATATGTTCACTGAAATTCATCCATTCTCACCAACTCGCATCACTTAGTAGAGCGATCGTCGTCGAAAGTCCATGGGGACACGAGCAGCGCGACGGCGACGAAGACCTCGCTTGCACTTAGCTCCAGGAGTAGGAACGGGAGTGGGAGCAGAGCTAATGGGCTCAGGGACAGTAGAATTGCTACCGCCGACCTTGAGAGCGGCAATCTTCTCGGCTGCGTGCTCAGCGGCCACCATGATGATGGCCTGAGTGTTGCCGGTGGGAAGATCAGGGTGCATAGAAGCGTCGACGACGAAGAGGTTATCGGTGCCGTAGACCTTGGTGTTGAGATCAACGACAGCGCTACCGTTAGCCTTTCGGCCGTCGTCGACGCCCATCTTGGCGCTGCCCATCCAGTGATCGCCGCTGATCATCTTCGTAGCCAGGATGTCATCGACGGTGGCACCGGGGGTGATGTAAGAGAGGGTAGAGTTGCTGCCGCTGGTGAGGTCAAGCCAGTACTGAACAAAATCAGCCATAGCCTTGCGATCCTCCTGGTCGATCAACCAGGGCTTGGTGTTGAGGACGGTGTTTCCACCAGCGGTGATACCAAGCTCGCCGACAGTGCTGGTACCGTGTGTCAAGAATGTGCGGACGGTGATGATGCCGTCGGCCATGGCACTAGCGGTACCCTGAAGGTAACGAACGCGACCATCAGCGCCCTTGGCAGATGTCCAGAGGTGCATGCGCTGAGCAGCCTGGGTGATAGGACCAGAACCCTGGTAGTACAGCTCCAAGTCAGACTTGACGGGGTCTGTAGCGATGTTGTTGAACTTGTAAGCCGTAAAGTTGCTCTTGGTCTTGAACTGAAGCATGACCTGAGCGTGGTCCTGGAGATGGTGTCCGACAGGGAGGTCAATGAAGTCAGAAGCAGCGGGGAGAGTCACACCAGTCTTGGAAGCACCCTGCTTGACGATAGCGAGAGCATCAGACTTGCCGATACCAGCGTTCCAGAGAAGACGAGGAGTCGACATGGCACCAGCTGCGAGAACGACTTTACCGCCACCCTTGACATTGATGATCTGCTTGCTACCGTTGGCGCCTTGGGTAAGAACACCAGTGATCTTGCTGCCGGATCGAATGGGCTGGATAACCTTTGTCTCGAGCTTGAGAGTAAAGTTGGGGAGGTTCTTGGCGAAAGGCATGTAAGTGCGAGCAGGACCAGCACGCATGTTGTTCTTGATCGACCACGAAGGACGAGAGTACACAAGGTGCTTCTCATTAGGCTCCTCAATAGAGTCAACCTCCTTCCAGCCCTTGGCGCTCAAATATCCCGAGAGGATAGTGTAGGTCCGATCATCGTAGTACTTTCCATCGTCAGAGGGTAAAGTAGTACCAGGGTTACGCTCGTACAAACGATCAGCGGCCTTGGAGACGTCAGACCAGCTCCAGCCCTTAGGCCAGCGCTGGAAATCGCGCTCAGGAGGGTGGATGAAGTTGAGGCCGTTGATGGAGCTAGATCCGCCGAGGAGACAGCCAGCAGTAGAGGCGGTGTCACTGCAGAACTTGGTGCCAGACATGCTGGTCATGCTGCTGCCGAGAGCGGGGATGTCGTAGGGAGTGAGGGTGTTGTTCCATGGGAGGGCTTGTGCAGCGTTGCCGAGAGCGACGGTGTTGGCGGGGCCGCGCTCGATGAGAAGAACGCTGGCGCCGGACTCGGCGAGACGCTCAGCGGCGATGATACCAGCGGGACCACCACCGACGACGATGACATCGTAGGTGACGTTGGAAGTGGTGGGAGGAAGAGTAGTGGAGTTTCCAGGGACGGGTGTACCTGCTCCAGGAGCAGGAGTAGTCTCCTTCGCCATAGCGGCCCAGGTAGCGTACTTGGAAGAAGCAGCCTTCTTGATATCAAGACCGAACTGTCCAAAGCCAGCGCCATGGTAGTTCAGAGCGCTCTCGGGATCAGAAGGGGTATCGACATCAATAGACGACCACGCATATCCCACCACAGGAGACTCGCCAGTCAACGAAGTAGTCTCCTTAACAACACACCCCTCACAGAGGAAAGTATACGACACATGAGTGCTGTTGACAAAGGTACCCTCAGGAATAGGCGTAGCCTTAACGGTAGAGTTGGTGTAAACATCCGGATTAGCGTACGAGTTCGCCATACGAAAGCTCGTAACAATATCATCACCGTTCGGCCACGCTACAAAGAGCATGCCGCCAACCATACCGCCCCTGAATGAAATTCCACCCCATCCCTCCTTCTCACGAGGAAACACCATCTGCGCGATGAGATCCTTGCCCAGAGTTTCGGGGACGGCGATACCCAGACTGTACCCATCGTCGACGAAGCGCTGGAAGTCAATGCCCGTCTTGGGATCGGTGTAGGCGGATGATCGAAGACCTTGGGCGGAGGCGAGACCTAGAAGGCCTGCCATGCTGGAGAGTGTGAAGCGCATGGTGAAGAATGAAAGAATGATTCAAGAGAGTGAGGATAGACCACCAGGGTCTAGTTGAAAGAATGGAATGTACCGCGAGCGGTAGAGAAGAAGAGAACACCGTACTGGCGGTGGGAAGAAAGAAAGACAGCGACAAAGAGCGTAGCTTGAACAGAATCACTTCACAGCGAACATTAACATCCTATATATCTCTTTTACAAAGCGATGATCAGCGGGTCTGATGCAATACGCCTTAATGTCCGATAAACACGTACACCAACCGGGAAAATTCCCTCCAAAAGCAAGGAATGGCATTGTCACCTCAGACCTCCTACGTTCCAGAACCTGCACGTCAAGATATCGATTCCTTCACAGTTTTGCAAACAATCCCTGTAAGAGGAAGCGCGCCAACGGAAAAGGGTGGTGGTCGGTGGGTTTGTTTCAAATATCGAGGCTGCTATTGGCGGGGTATTTAATCTTTTGCGAAAAGTGCTCGTTTCGTTTCATGGAGGTTTATTAAGGGGTGAGGCTCTTTCATGCTTGTGAGGAATTGAAATGGTAGGGATTTTATTGGATGGGATTGGTGAGCGTGTTTGGGATTGATTGTGATTGATTGTAATGGAAGCGAGTTGATAAACCAGCTGGAGGGTCTTGTCAGCTCTTGGTATACCAGAACTACGGCACCTCTTTGTATTTAGCATTTCAGTTAAAGTAAAACTCTATCATGCAAGTCTCGACTTTACTTCTTTCGAATGCCTTCTAAGGTGAATGCTGTCTTCCATCCCGTCAAGGATGACTTCATTGTCCCCATGGAGTCTCCATCACCATTAGCGACGTGGGTCAAGAGTAGACGAAAACAAGCTTTCTGGACCGGAAGCTATCTCCTGATCATGGCGGCCTCGTTGATAGCGAGCTCGGACAAATCTGACGGTATAGTGGGCTGCTTGCGGTACCTGAAACCGTTGTCGATCGTTGCCTTCTTATCACTTATCGCCGGTATCAAAGTGATAAGAAAGGAATGACGTGGTGGTCATGATTGCTTATCGATAGCGGACTCTTGGAAAAGTGAACGACTCTAGGGTGGGCTGGCTGGGATTAATGATATAAAGAGACATGCCATTTTGCAATGGAACGCTACGATTGTTCTTAGCTTTCTTACTGCTAGGACTTGCATTTTATTTGCTAAAACCAAGATTTTAACACCAATAGTCCAAGAGAGCCTTAGATATCGTGGTTTTCTCTTCCCGGATCAGACATCGAGAAATGGGCGTTCGTGAGCCATAAGACATGTCATTCCCCCAAGTTGCACTCAGCTTTTACTAACATAATTAAATCTCACACATTAACGTCCATGTGAATAGAAACAATGGAGTTGGTGTCGAGGCAAAGAGACCATTCCATCACCATTAATAGAACTCCCTTTTGTCCGACTCATCTCACCGCTTTCTCAAAAGATGACTGCGAATTGTTCTGTATTTTCAATGACACTTTCCTTTAGAAACCCGCAACCTAAGAGCCGAGGTCCCAATTAGCATCAAGATGACACCTTCCAAGCTTAAATCTCCCCCAATGTCTTTTCGTTGAAACGGGAAATGATATGTCACTATCCCCGCGTTCGGTCCCCATTCTCCCGAGACAACTCCCGTACCTCAACGAATGACTTTAAGCTTCGACACTAACAATCGCTGAAACAATGCCGAGATCACCGAGTGCACCACATCAATCACAAACGAAATGGCATAGCGGGACTTTATCCATCAATCGGCTGCAGTACAAGTGCCGGCCCAATCCTGGCGACGGTCTGGGGTCGATATGTTTTGTGAATGGTGGGAAA
Source organism: Fusarium nygamai (assembly GCA_001262555.1). Lineage (NCBI taxonomy): Eukaryota > Fungi > Ascomycota > Sordariomycetes > Hypocreales > Nectriaceae > Fusarium > Fusarium nygamai. Next base: position 2,969,954 of record LBNR01000005.1, read on the forward strand.
AGGCTTCATATCCCTGTTTCATCAGGCTTGGCACTGACGGAGAGCCCGCCTGAATAGGTAAACGCGGAGTCTAGATCGCGAACCTTGTTTTGTAAAACGAATGATCACCTGGATTGTCAGTTTGGGGGTTTAATTGATTCAATTCCATGGCTTGAAGTAGATATATACAGCTCTGGGCGACGTCTTGGGTTTCATTGTACTCTCAGTGGTTTTTTATCTGAAACTTAAGTCACCATGAAGCTGTCTCTTTCACTTGCGGCGCTCGCTGCTGGAGCTTTCCAGGTCGTGTCTGGCCAGACGGTGTACTTTGCTGGTAAGTTAAGCGAGTTGTTGGTGATCGGGATGGACGCTGATCAGATGAAAAGGTGACTCCACCATGGCTAAGAATGGAGCCAACGATGGTGTTACCGACGGCTGGGGTAACTACATCGGCAAATATCTCAAGGTCACAGCCGTCAACAAAGCCATCGGCGGCCGCTCAGCCCGCTCCTACACCAAAGAGGGCCGCTTCACCGAGATCGTCAACCTCGTCAAGAAAGGCGACATCGTCGTCATTGAATTCGGCCACAACGACGGCGGTTCTCCCGAAAAGAACGACAACAACCGCTCCGACTGTCCCGGCGCGGGCACAGAAGTCTGCATCTCCGACAAGACGGGCGAGAAAGTCTACACCTTTGTCTTCTACGTCTCGCAAGCCGCCAAAGCCCTCGTCGCCAAGGGCGCTACGGTGATTCTCAGCTCCCAGACACCCAACAACCAATGGGAGACTGGAACGTTTCAGCCTGGTGCTCCTCGCTTCGTGGGATATGTTCCTACTGCTGCTAAGGCGTTGAACAGTCCTAGCGTTACTTACGTTGATCACTTTGCTGCTGTTACGAAGATGTATCAGAAGTTGGGTAATGCAAAGGTTAACTCTTTGTATCCTAAGGATCATACGCATACTAGCCCTGAGGCTGCGGACCTCATTGCTAAGGCTTTCGTCCAGGCTATTGATGAGGAGATGAATGGCAGGACTAGCCTGAAGCCGTATATCAAGACTCCTGTTACCAAGGTGTACTAAGCGCAGTTTGGCCGAGTGTCTGAAGTTGGATGATATGGGAAATTGTTTATAACTTCTTTGTATATAGTGGTCATGATCATGATACATACAGATAGCGTATATGAGACATATTGTCGCGGTAGTTGTAGTAGCTCTGTGAAGTAAACTCGGTCTTGTGATTATCATTGTGCGGAATATATCAAACCCTGATCTCGATATTGGTAAACCAAAACCTTGTCATATTGATCAGTTCCGGACAACAACAGCCTCCTTAACAAATGATCCCTCAACTGCAACCTTAACCAAGAATCTCGCCACGCTATTCGGAGTGGCACTATCAGCCATACCCATTTCTTCACCAGCACTACCTAGCGTTTCAACCTCCTTGTCCGTCTCCTTCCCATACTCCAATCTCACAACTCTCACAAGAGTCCAATCCATACTCGTCGACCGAATTTCTTTATCCAACAGGTTGTGATCCTCAAGAGCATACTTGATGTTCGTCCATCCCATGAAAGCTCTGCTCACCCACGGGAGTTTACTCCACGAGTCCCCAACACCTGCCGTGGACATGACGACGATGCGCTTGATACGGGCTTCTTTAAGAACCTCACATGCATTAGCGCATGAGTCTGCCAGGAAGCGAGGCGGCGAAACTTGAGCTGCGAAGGGACTGTCTGACTTTCGGACCGTGTTGAGAGTCATGATTGCTGCAGATGGTGTTAAGTCTGGAGCAGCTGTAAGAGCGCGGCGGATATCGTCTTTAGAGAGCGGCGAGCCGGTGACGACAGTGAGGCCAGGCTGAGAAGAAACTTTGCTGGCATCGCGGACAAGTGCAACGGCGGTGTGGTGTTGAGATAGAAGTTCGGAGACGACGTATTTGCCGGTTCGGCCTGTTGCGCCTAGGAGGAGGAAGTGCATGGTGGGGGGCGGAGGAGTTGTTTTGTTACAGGGCTTATTTACCGGAGCAGTTGTTTATTAGAGGGGTTGTTTATTGGAGGAGTTGTTTGTTATAGGGGTTATTTATCGGGGAAGTTGTTTTGCTAAGGGGGTAATTTGTTGGAGGAGTTGTTTTATTAGAGGGGTAGATTGTCACAGGAGTTGTTGGTTGGAGGAGTTGGTTATCGCATGAGTTGTTTGGCGGAGGAGTTGTTTGTCGGAGGAGGCTTATGATATTGACGATAATTTTAATAAGAATGATAGTTCGATTGATATTAGACGATGGGAGGAAGTTGATTGTGATGAGAAAAGTATTCATGGTTCAATGACTTGTTTATATAATTAGGCTTGCATGTTGGGCTGAACAGCAGAGTCAGCCTCTCATTGGCCAGTTCGGTCAGCATGCTTTTCTGGGACGAGCCGCATCTCACGACTCGCGTCTCGGGCTTACAAATTCATATCGGACTTAGCAACAGAATACCGCGATATTAATGAGTCATTCATTTACTGAAATTACTTTGCTAAGCTAGTATCAATTCCCCTTCGCATATCATAATCCTTTAGTCGTTCATTGACGAGATTCGCTAAGCCTTGGAGTTGCTTATTTTCTTCCCTTAGCTTGGCATCAAGATCTGGTGAAGTTTCTAAAGTTCCAAGAAGAATGATTTTCAATATTAGATACAAGATATGCAGGAAGGTATCGGATATTGACTCGGGCTCTCCTGGTTGCGTCTCATTCTGAAGAGTTTCAAGAGCACTGAGCCATGAGTCCAAGCCCTCGAGCAGGTCATGTCTTTCCAAGACAAGTATATGAGCCTGTTCCTCCGACTGGACCTTAGTTGTCTTCTCGAGAAGCGCGATCGTGGACGTCGCGACCTTCGTGAGTTCCGCTCGCATATTCGGTACCAGCTTTCGATCATTTGTCTCAACAGGTGGTGTCAATATGCTAGAAGTTTCCGGGCGTCGCTGTTCTGTGAACTTGCAAGGCGCAGCGAACAGCTTTATGATAAAGATATCCAAGGAAGGCAGACCAGTATGTCGTGCTGGCATTAGGCCATTGGTGGTCAAGTACGGTCTGGCGCGGTACTGGCGCAGGATGTCCAGTCCACGAATTACATGCAGTCCCGTGGCTGAGAAGTTCCCCCGGACTTGTTCAACGCTGATCAAGACTTGGCAACAAAACAGTGCGGACTTTAAGCTGTCGGGGCTGGGGTATGCGAGGTTGGAGGCAAGACTCGTTAACGCTTTGCTATACTGTTGAAGACCGAAGTTGTAACTCAATCTCTGCTGTTCGTCTGTCTTAAACGTATCTCCTTCTTTTCTCGACTCGAGATTTCCACGCAGAGCTCTAAGGGACAGCAGAGCATGACGTATCGAGTCGTTAGTCAAGCTAGCTTGTAGGACCTGCTCTGCTTCCTCATTACAGCTGAGCTCAACGTCGAATATCGTTTTGGTGGAGAAGTATCGGTTGAGGTCGCCAGTACTTAGTAGAGGTCCCCCCTTAGCGCTACCATGCCCTGAAGCTACAGCATCCGGCTTGGTGAAATGCTGCGGCATGCTGGAGAAGGGCCTGAAGACAGACTCGTAACCATCGCATTTGCGCCCAGTCTTGACACATTTCTCACAGAAGGGCTTGGCCTCGTCGCACTTGATCTTTCTGATTCTATTTTCGGTAAGTATGACCCTTGCAAGGATGAGATGGTGGAGTCTTGACTTACCGGCATGTTGCGCAGCCTGTCTTTACTTTGGTTCGGGTTCGGGACGCGGATTTTGGAGCGGTCATGGTGCAGATTTTGATGTAGCTGAAGATATGGAATGCTTGAAAGAGGAAGAATGCCGAACAGACGAATAAACAGCTAAGAAGGTGACTTGTTCGAAGGATTGAGTCGCTTGGCGCTAGCGATCCGTCAAAGATCGGGGGGAAGATCAGCACTAACTGTATTGGGAAGCAACAGCGAACAAGCCAATCGCTGTCGAGGGCCAGGTCAGACTTCACTTGACTGACAAGGAAAACTATCCATTCACGAGAACACTCTTGTTGGCGTTTCATGCCTCGCTGGAATGGATTCAACAAGGCTAGAAAATGCAGAGGAGGGAATTAGTTTGGAGAATATCCGGATCATTTCCATCGATGGTGAGGCCAGAACAGTCAAGACTACAAACTTCACTTAGGTGTATGAGCACGAGACTAGGGCGGATCATTGTATTCGCAACTATGGCTGTATCATACCACTTCGTTGAGACCTCACTAGCCTCCTATGATTCCTGCCCAAGCTGATGACGATATCATACAAAAGACCGCGTCTGCGGCCAAAAAGAAAAACCCAAGTCCCTGATTCATCCCCTCCATGGCCCATCAACCCGTGATGTCCCAAGTAGCCATCCATGAAGGTGATTTACTGGCGCAAAAGCACTTCAGCCTCCGATAAGAGAATCAACTTGGCTTGCACGGCACCTGTGGTACAAGTCGCCTTGATAGACTCCTCAAACTGGCGAAGTTGACATTTCCATAGGACTGGATCCAGTCATGAACGCTCGGGAAGATCTGGGCGGCGTCAAAATTATGTCCAATGCCTTTGAAGATCAAGGGTTGATGATCCGGATCGACGGTGTCTCGTTCACCCATTTCATCCAATGGATTGCGATCCCAGATCAGCCAGACAGGATGCCCAGGCGTGATGGCATCAACGACCAGGACATAGTCAGTCTCATCCAAATTTAAAACACCACTTTCTGTTGTGTATCCTTTAAGCAAGCGTCCGATGGGTAATACTACAGAAGGAAGAGATTGACCGACTGGTGATGAGTCAGGGGCCGTTCCATCCGTGGGAGCTGGTCCAGCTTTGGACCTGCAGAAAAATTCAAGAGTTATAAGGCCTGGGTGGAGACTGTCGAGATCCACAACTGGCGTGTCCTCCACCCCCATAGTCTCTGGATGTGGCGAAAGAGTAAAGGCGTCTTTACCAGTGCACAGAATGAATTCCCCGACGTTATTCTTGGCCAACTCGAATCGAAGTCTGAGAACAGAGGCAGGGTCTGCAAAGTTCAGTTTAGTGAGCGCCTCAAGCCATTCCTCTGGCGCCTGATGCTGAGTGATAAGATCAGTGATATCCCTGTCGCCGGTGTGGTTAATCATAGATTTCAACCTCTCCAGGTACTTGGCCGGGCAATCGTCGTGGTGGGCATTGTTGTCCTCCATGGTATCGGTGGTCACTTGCGATCGGGCTTCCTAGGAGAGCCTCGACAGCTTGGATAGCAACGGTAGCCGTGTTTACCTGGGACACAGTATGTGAGTCAGTTGTGTTCCTTGATATATCACGGCCTTTATGGATGTTCGCACCGAGATTGTGGTGAGCGCCTGACCGAGTGCTTAAAGTTGTTTGTCGATTCAGATCACCGGTATGTACCGAATGTCAGATCACTGGGTTGATCTTCGTAGCACCTGAGGTAGGGAAATGTTGAGTTGTCCTTGTTAGAGATCAAAAACTGATGTGGTAGAAGGAAAGGGATCCTTTGATGGTGAGGAAAGGATGAAGAAAGGAAGAAAGTGAAATCAGAAAGGAAGAGGAGCACTTATTATCTGGTTTGGCGCTAGTGGACTGTTGCGAGTCACTGCCAATGGCTCCAATGTTGTGCTGCCAGTGTCGAAGTATTCTCTGTCACCTACAGACGATAGTGGGCAAAGGGCAAGCAGCGATACTGAGCCATTACCCTATGATTGTTCCTTTATGCACTGCGTACCGATGTTCACTTGTGATCTGGCAGATCATGTATATGATATCGAAGCAAAATGAAGAATATTTAGATACACACCAGATGATGTAACCCAAACCATGTAGTCGTTTGATATCACTAGTGCAAAGGCGCTCTTTCAAGGCAAGGCATGCGATGCAAGTATCAACCACAAGACTAAATCCCAAACAACTGTAATAAAGTTGAGAGGTTAAAGGAGGCTTCAACCACAAGGCACATGACAGATGAACCAATAAACACAGACGGGAATCCAAAACAACATGCCCAGAAACATGGTCAGGGTACAGAAAATCCCAACAAATATAATCACTTGGGTTACACGTTGGCTTTTCCAAGACTTGAGTATCACATCAGACGACGATTATTATCGTTGTGTTCTGTCCACAAGCGTGAACAAAAGAGTTTGCATACCGCAAGACTGAACAACTGACTTTCGGTGCCAGTTTACGGTTGCGCGGAAGGCTCCCCCTGCTGAGCTATTCGGGGAGATTTACGAAGCGCAGGAATAGCCGTCGATAACTCCACTTTTGAAGAGAAGCGTATCGGCACAGAATACCGGCCAAGGTAAGAAGCTGATCCACGTGAGCGTGAAGTCAAGGCCTAGAACCTGATGATGCAAAATTCTCAAATCGAAGGTCCATGTGTCGTGTGGCGCCGACATTCTTGAAGTATCCTTAGAGGATACTACTGCTTCCTCCAGCCCTCTGCCTTCGATAAAACCACTTGCGGTATCACAGAGTTCGTGAAAGGCTGAGCCCAGATCAGTACCTGCTCAGCCTCTTTGAGCTGTAATTGGAACTCAGGGGTAATGCAACCATTTGGTACAGCATGTCCTTGGCAACCTTCTCATACAAGTCAAACGTCCCCGTTTGTAGAAAGCTAATAGAGTGAATGTTTGAGAACCTCAGATAGAGGGACTACCTGGACCAAAGAGCTGGCGGGACTCCCGCTAGTCGACTTTGAACTATTCCAAAGTGCAGAACGGCGCATTGAAGATGGGATGACTTGGGTGTATATTGTTGAACATGGTCATGGAGAAGACATAGAACTAACCACGACAATGCTCATGGAAACTAAAACACCTTCATGGTGTAGTACACGAACGAATTGGGAATGCGTATTAGACACCGAATTCGTGGATGGTGGCGCCTGGTTCAACGGGTCACAATGGCTGACGCAATGTTCCAGCCCTTGGAGACAGCTAAGATACGCCAAAAAAAAAAAAAAAAAAAACATTTGACTGAGTCATCAAGACGATGCCCAGCACTTCTTGCATGCCATTGTATCTAACTCGTAGGTGGGTGTCAAAATTATCAGGTGCTCGACATCCACAAGCTCGATTTGCATGTCAACAAGAGAGAGAAGAGTGCGCAAACATAAGAGTGCATAGAAGGGATTTGAAGCAAGCAGTACCCTCCAAGAGCCTGATGCATGTTCTCCCTTGCAATAGTCATAAATAGCTGGAACTGGGGACATAAAGAGCAAGACACGGTAAATGGAAGGCTACGTCAGCAAGAGGCTGAGGGCAAGCGTTAGAACATTTTAAGTACAGCGCCGCGCTCCCTCAACTACAACGCAAGAGTCGCAATGAGTACTCGAAGCAATTTACAGGGCCCAGAACTGGTGAATGGCATTGACTGATCGGAGAAGGAATTTGGAGTTGCCAACGTACTTCTTCTCTTTTTGACTCCTTCTGGTCTCACCGTCAGTACAAATTGCCAGACCTCAATAGGCGCCAAAAAGAAAACCCGACTGCACGGTATTAGTGAGTTCAAACCTCAAGGCTCCCCGTGGAAAAGCGGAGGTCGAGGCCCGAGGGTGATGCTTATACAAGGATGACGGCCACGGCATAAAGCCTCTGCAGAAGCTGAACGGTGTGGCGTTTCGTTGAGGGCAGCTCCCTGCACGCGCCACCAATATTCGCTGAACATCACTGACTGTGATTTGGCGATTCTGCTGCACTTGATACCACATTTTCCAGTAGTCAATACCTGGTGAAGTCTCTTATGCTTGTTTGTACGGTTATGTCTTTATGAAGAAGCCACCGCAAATTTTTTTTCTTCCTCCCTTCGATAGCTGGCTCAGGTCATGGCGTTTTGTTGTCCGTATATTCCGCTCCTTCGAATCCCAGCGATATTTGCACACTACGGTGTCGCGACCGTTTTGTATCCATCAGTTGGCATCCGTAGCTCAGCGTACAGCGTCCATGCTCCGCGATGTCCCATAAAGATGTCTGACGACGGATGCTGAACAGCAGGTTCGTCAGCAGAACACCAACCAAACGAACATCGAAGTTGCGAAGGATGACAAAAGAAATAAGAACAAGTCACTGTGCCGAATGAAATGGTGTTCGGTGCCAACCTCTTGCTTGATCAGGCACGACGTATCAGCTCGGACAGCCACATCCCACCTGTAGTCGGCATCGTTGTGCCCAGAACCAGGACGATCTTACCAGCTTGAGCCAATTCGAGTGCCACTTTCGATAGCCTTGGATAGAAAACACCCTTCATCAAGAGACCCCCTGTTAGCTGTCATGCACCATCACCATCTAGAACACCCCATGGCGCCGACTTCCCCTCAAATGCGCAGAGCCTGGTTGCTACCCGAAGATAGACAGGCACGAGAAGGAGGCTCAAAAGGACAACACTCCCGCTGTTGCGCGGAAGCGAGTCTCCACGTTACCAAACCTTCCAATTCCATTTGTAACTCTACTACAACAGGCCATGGAGGTCTTCATACGGAAGCAAATCGGGTTCATATGCATTCAAGCTACACTTGCCCTACTCCTCACAGTCCATTTGACCACCGCCAAGAACCCCAAAGATGACTTTTGCCGAAGATTTGCACACCAAACAACCGTCATTGACGACAAGCTTTACATAGATGGCGGCTGGGTCAACTTTGATGACTTCCAGCAAACTCACGAGAATTACTCCAGTATGTCAGCCCCGAGGTTTGCAGACAAGCTTTTTTGGTCACTGATCGTACTCCAGATACCTGGCTCGCGTACCACGACCTCAACAACCTCGTCGAACGCGGCAGTGATCTTTGGCCAGACCTGAATATCAGCCTGAGCAAGAACGACAGGTACAACGAACCGTCCTCTTCTCGTTGCTCCTCTTCCAGATATGCTAACCCCGATACAACAGTATCCCGAGCGTAAACGGCGGCATCCTCTGGGGCGACAGCGTCAACAAGCGATTCTACCTCTACGGCGGCGAATGGAACAACGGTTTCTCACAAGAACCCTACAGTCTGCTCAGCTACGATATCATCTACGACAAATGGGACGACTTCGGAACACCCGACATAACCCCTCCACCGAAGGTTGCTTCGTACGGCGCTGGTGTCGGTGTTTCGGAGACTGGCATGGGCTACTACCTCGGAGGATGGATAAGCAACGCCTCAATGAGCGGATGGACCGGCGACCGAACCATGAGCTCCAACTTCTACACGTACTCGTACGACTCGGGAAAGTTCACGCAGGCGGCTAGCCTCAGCAAACAGCCCAGAGCTGAAGGCGGCATGGTTTGGATACCTGCCGGTGACTCTCTCGGCCTACTTGTGTATCTGGGAGGTATTGTTGACCCTTATGGCAACAACACGGAAGCTCCCCAGCCATTTGACGAAGTGTTTGTTTTTGATGCCAAGGGAAACTCTTGGTCAACTCAGAAAACGACTGGAGAGATACCGCAGAACAGGCGTCAATTCTGCGTCGATGTGGCGTGGGCGCCAGACAAGTCTTCCTTCAACATGTAAGTCAGGCCCATTAGTTGTCTCCATTACCAAGATCACATGCTCACGTCGTCAAAGATACCTCTGGGGAGGACTGAGCGTTCAGCCACCAGTCGTCAACGCAACATCATTCAACGACATCTACATCCTGACCCTCCCCTCGTTCATCTGGGTGAAAGCATACCCCGACCATCACGGAAACGCTACCCTCCCACCAGAGTACGACCACTACAGCGCATCATGCAACATGGTCAAACACATGTCGCAGCTCTTCGTCATCGGAGGCACCTACACCGACACAGATGCTTGCGATCTAGCGTATGATGCTTGGTCAATGCACAATTTCTGGACTGGAACGAACAACAACGCTGGCAACAATGAGACGTACTGGGCTATCTACAACCCCAACATCACTGAGAACGTCGTGCCCGTCGACGTGTACAATGTCACGGGTGGAAACAAGAAAGGCGGCGCAAAGCTCGTGGCCCCCAAGGATGGATTCGATGAGGGAAACAAGCCGCTTCAAGACTTGCTGGGACGTAGGCCGGACATAGCAGAGCGTTCGCCAACACGATCGATCCCCTCCACGACAGGCACATCGACAGCATCGCCAAAACCAACCGAGACAAACAGCCCTGATTCGAAGCTCTCTACTGGCGCCATCGTTGGCATTGCCATCGGCGGTGCTGCAGGGCTAGCTATTATTCTACTCACATGGTTCTGTATCGGCAAGAAAGTCAACCGCCGTCGTGAAGAGAGACGTCAATCCTCAATGACACAGAACCAGTATCCTGTCAACGGGGGTAACTTGATACATCCTCCCAGCACGGTCAGTCCGCTCACATCCACGGGGTATTGGGGTCACGCGTCTGAGCCCGTGAGCCCGCACCACATGAGTCCGCACCAGTCCATCTCCATTTCACAAGTACCTCCTACAGAGCTTCCTGCAGAACAGCACGGAAATGGATATGGTGTGAACGAACTCCCACAGTATGAAGTTGGTAGAAAGACACCTGTATCGCCTGGAGTGTCATCTCCGAGTTGGTCTCCTGGTCCTCCTTCAAGCTATACACCGGAGAGACACAACCAGTGATGCTTTCAGAGGTAGCTTCATTATGCTTGGCAACTGGCTCGGAGGTTTCTTATCACTTTTAGGACAATAAGTGTCGTAATAGTCATGTTGTGTTATCAATAGTAACAGCCATCCCCATTATATTAAACAGGAAGTGTATCTTGTAACCTTTTGACTAACTCATTACTCATACCACCACAACCTTCTGATTGCACCGAACCTTCCTCCCCCGAAACACCAACATTATCTTATATAGTTATAGATGTCTATGTATCAGTCAATACCTATGAAAGAACTCCCTTGAGCATAAGACGTGTTAGTAACAACAACCGATCCTTGTGGTGCTCAAATTGCAAGAAAGCTCTACTCGATGGAGACCGAAAGAAAATACCGCGGCGGTACAAGAGTTACGTTCAATCTCGCTATTGTAGGATGTAACGCTGGGGTGAAGATCGATGTGGTGCTACCAAGCTATCTGGCTCCGGGTGTGGAGATCAGAGAGTGAGTAAACTTCACACTTAACAAGGGGTCTGCCAATTCCTCTGTCGAACTCCTCTAGCACGCTCCACGGGCTAGCTGTGACTATAGTAAGTCTTCGGAATATTACTGGCAGATTCTTCCAGCTATTGTTGTTTCGGTGAACAGAACAGCATAGAGATGTCTTTTCAGCTGTGGATATTGTTCATATATGGAGTAGTTCACGTTCAGCAACATAGACAACTGTAAGATAACTGGGGGAAGCCGTATGAACACAGATACATATTCCTTGACGAACAAAATAGTATATGCCGAGCTTCAAACGGCGGTAGTGTTCCAAACCTTGTGAAGGCTCCTGGCAGTGGCTCCCCAAGTCAGATCCAGTGGCGTTCCACTTGCTGAATTGGCTTGCTCGCCAATTATCATGTGACCAGGAGCCGGTTACACTTCGTCGGTTTTCTAAGGGGCTCAAAGGCCATGTCCCCTGAGAGACCCCAGTGTAATGCGTATTCATTTCATGCTGGCGGCGACGCATGCCAGTGCAGTGTCTACCCATCATCATCCAAAGAATTTAGGCATTCCATGTTCAAGAAAATGGGAAGTCTGTAAGATGCACTGCTGAGCAGCAAGGGCTGATTCATAGAAACGCATCAACTGCTGCACAAAGCGAAAGACGGCCAGGTGATTTGAGCCCTGAGACACTGGGATGGTGGGTAAGTGAACACTGACCACTGAATCTGACCCACCGTGAACAAGCACTTGCTGCGTGTAGTTGAAGTGCCACTGTCTCGGCTCTCTGTTGCCTTTCTCCAACTCCGTATCATCTCTGTCTTCATCCTCCCCTCCCCTCCCAACCCAATCACCTATTCTATTCACCTTGCAACCATTCCCCTTTTCCTACCATCTCCACCACCCCCAATCTTCTTTCTATATCTCATTTTAGCCTTTCAGCAACGTATATCGAAGCTTCTGAGCCACTTAGCCCAATATTTGACTCAATCACTGAGCCTTCTGGGTCTTCCACGCCTCAGGGCACAGACATCAGCACCTTCAGGGCACCTGAGCATCGCAAAATCTTCTCAACAATCGGTACGAGACTTCGTGAGGGCCACAGGACGGAGAAAGACCTAAACTAACGATTGATATCTTAGGACACTTCAATCATAGTATATCCATCACAGACATCAACGACCATATCTATAGCACTCCGATATCGACAGAATGGCTTCACGAGAAGTCGGACTTGACAGCCTTGGTCCCAAGGACCAGGAAGTCACCGAGACCTATCGCACTAACGACTATCCTATCGTACATCTTGAAACCCGTGCCAACATTTCCTACTTCCATTCTACATACGACTGGCTGTGTCCACAGGAGCTTCGTGTCATAAATTGCTTTGATTTCTCACGAGATTCGCAGTACAAAGTCTCCGCCAATCTCCTGAGCAAGTACTTGTCATTTGACAGCGAGGCTGACTTCATTTGCTATGCCAATGATGTCCTCCCAGGTATCGTGGGACCTGCCATCGATTTGTTGGTAACAGACAACTATGCGGAAAAGATTCGAGAGTACGATGGCACTCGTTTTGCCTGTGGGGCAAATGGTGGCAAGGAACTCAATGAACATCTTTCAAAGCTTGAATATTTCTATAACCGTGTATCCTATGATAAAGGAGCGCCACTGCCAGGAAACGTTTTGCTGTCTTATATGAGGAACAAAGAGCTGCGTGATTGGCTCGATACTTTTGCCACCCTCATCAACGAGCCGAAGCTGCTTTCGTCCATTCAACCAACCTACAATAAACATCGGATGGAAGCATTTATTCTTGCTCATGCTTTGCAAATCCTACTCTTTGCCCCTGTTCAGTGGCATCAAGGTGTGAGATACAAGTTAACGGACCCCTATCCTCGTCGATTTCCGCTGGGATACCCCAAAGCAGGTCCGGATGATGTAACGGTCTGTGGCAAGTATAGCCTCGATGATCTGTACCGAGCTCTCCTTGTATTTTTCTTCCTTGTTCAGCAGCGGCCTGGAAAGGGCGAAGACAGTCATGTTTCCCAAACTTCTGAACCATGGTTAGGATATACCACAGTCCGTTGCCACTATCCCTGGTATGAGGGTGCCCACCATTCATCAGTAGAAGATTTTGCATTTCAGAAGCTCCCCCGAGAGATACAACTTCGTATTATCGAACTTGCAACTTCACCCAAGGTCACACCGACCATCGAAGAAGGGGAGGAAAGATGGGAGCAAGGGCTCAGAAAGATCCAGTGTACGTCCGAAGATTCACTTCTGGCTCTCAAGTTGACGTCTCGGAGTATGTATCGCTTGGTAAAGACTGCGAACTCAGTCGAAGCCATTCACTATCGACATAGCTCTCTTCAACGCCCACCTGTTCTTTTCTGCTTAAATTTAGAAGCCGACATACTGCGATTATTCGATGTGAACAAGAGAATTCCAACTTTTAGGGATATACGTGGCCTTTGCACGCCGCTCCCTATACGTAGGCTACTCTTGGTCGAGGCTGACATCCATCGCTACTGTTCTGAGGATGCGCTCGAGGATCTCTGTAACTCAGCCGCTCGTTGCTTTCGAGATCTGGAGCTCCACAAACTTCCAAACCTGGAGGAGTATGCTTTGATACTTCCAGCAGTGAATCATCGCTGGACGATGGAGGAACTTCCGCGAATTAGACCTCAAGACAACAACGAATCTCCAGCGCATATTGGCACCAAGTGGAAATTCAATCTTTACCGCTATTATAGCATTGATCAACTTCGACAAGGAGTACAAGAGGGAAGTCCAATGGGCGTTCCACCGAGCTTTTGTGACGAAAGCCACCTCGATGGTACTGACCCTTCTGACCGTCCTGGGAGCATCCCGTATGTAGGAAAATATGGGTATGAGCGAAGCCACGGCATAGTTGGCGGGCTTTGGGCAGGATTCAAATACTTTCTAGAAAGCAAGGAAGCCTACTTTGCGCCCCTCTCATGGACCGAGGTTGAGCCCCTGGTTATGGGTGACTATGGAGAGAATGGGACTAGAGCCCTTTTCCATAACCACACCCCGCAGTTTGTATCTAAGGTCTGGATTATCCGACAGGGCACGACTGCTCCAAAAGGGTGGATCAAGGTACAGTATGCAGATGAATCAGATCCAGCCTGGAGAGACCAATTATGGAAGACATGGAACGCTGTGCGCTATACGCTACAACACATTCAGGACTACGGTTCGCCTTGCCCTTACACCCTCCATCAGAGATAGATAATGCCTCGGAAGCTTAGGAAGGCGTTGCTGAATCAAGGTCTTCGCTTTACTACTTTTCTTCTTGAATGGCATCGCTGTCTACAGAACTGATTGAGTGAGTATCTGGGTGTCAAGCCGTTCACGAGTAGCTATAGGATCTGATAGCTGATATGTCCAGAACATATCTGATTGGTGGTCTGGACAGTGCGCAGTTTCATTGTATATATGAACAAGAAAAGGAAAAACCAAATTGCTGTTCTTCCTCTTGTAGTCGAGTTTTTCAACTCAACGCATAATCATGGTGAAAGCACGTGATATCCAATTTCATTTAAGAGAACCATTTCAACTCATACGGGAAATTAGATGTAGCTCAGTAAATATACGAAGATCGGTTCATTGCACGCCAATTGCAGACCATGGACATTGCTTCAGACTACCTGTGCTGTGAAGGTGAAGATTTAGGAAGTTTGTGCTGGCAAGACAGTACTCTCTTTGCGTTCGTTCCTAAGCCTGTTGTCCGATGTCATGAACACACCATACGATCAGGACAACACCGTAACTTTCTTCTCCCATGTACACTATTGTCAACTTGCTACAGTTCGACGTGGTTCAGTCAGTATCAGCCTCTAATGAGGTTGGGAGGTTGTCATACATAGCAAATGCCTCCGTCGGCCTCTTCCTCCTTGGGCCATGTTGGTGGTGAGTAGGCACAGTCCATGTCAGTCCCAGTGGCACTGCACTCGATGGGATTATCTCCCAGTGTTGCTTCATGTTCGTCGGCAACCGCCTTTGAGGCCCTCTGACTGAGCAGAGCCTGTGGTCATCCGGGGAGGAAGACTGCGGTATGTGGTCCACTTTCATGCCCGCGAGAAGCACTGGCAGAGGCCAATAGCTGTGCCAGAGAATGTACACCGGGGAGCGGAGCCAGTGTAGGCCGAAGGCCTGACGCTCTTGCCTGGTCTCAGCGTTATTAGGGCACTGAGTCTCTGACACTGACAGTCGACGGGCCGGGGCGTCGATCGGATGAGAAGTAGCCACTCATAATAAACAATCGCAGCGGACGGCCCAAGACATCCTCTGTGCTTTTCATTCACTGGGATTCCTTACCTCTCCCACACTTTTCACCCCACTTAATCTCTCCCTCCTCATCCTCATCCTCAATCTTCGTCTCAATACCCCTCAACCTCATCTTCAACAACTCTCCTCTCCGACCGCTCGTACCTCTCATACCATCTGTGGTCTTCCAACCTCTAGTTGACCCATACCACAGTAAATCAACATCCCGACTCAACCCCCGAAGTCATCTCGTTTCCCGAACCATTTCCTCCCACTCAGTCAACCAGTTCACAGTCCTACCATAACCCATACCCTTGTCCCTCATCATCACCGCTCAACCATTGAGTCATATCGCACCTCTCACGCCCCGAAAGGCACTTTCCATATCTTCCTTGAAAAACATCCCAATATCCTGGATCTTTTCCACCCACATTAGGTACGATCCTATAACTATGTCGCAACTTGAGGCACGAAAGCTAACCGCTAAGCCCTCAGTGCCCTTACTTTAGAAGCTACCCGACCTGCGCATCCAATTTCACGTTCCCGCGGAGCAACCACGGGATGGATACAGAGGTAGTGGAATATGGCAGCGTTGCCCGCCAGAACCGGGAGCTTGCGGAGTGGCATCGCAACGCCGACTACTCTATCTCGCATCCTCCAAACGTCAAGATACCATGGTCCGTTACAGATAGGACAACATGGTCCGAGATAAGGAGCGTACCAGCTGGCCTCCGGGTGTTGGAAACTCAAGCCGAGAAGCCCAACGACAGATTGTCTGTGACATGTGCAGCCAAATATTTGTCTTTCAAAAGCGAGACAGACTTCCTCTCGTATGTGGAAGTCGTCGTACCAGATATTATTGGACCAGCGAATTATGTTTTACACAGCGGTGGTTTCAACTACAAGGACAAGATCAATGCGTATTCCAATACCCGATTCGCCTTGCATCCGAGCACCCAGAACCAAGGCCTTATTGACCATATTCAGATTCAGAATGTAGATTATGTCATGGAGCATTCACAAACATACCTGGGTGTAGGCAGTCCGAAATCTCTCCTCAAATTCTTTCGAGAGAACGCTGCCGTGCGCGAATGGCTCACGACTTTGGCTACACTTCTTACCGAACCGAAGCTTATCCGGACCTATGTCCCGATCCGCCCTGGAACTGTCTCCGATTTTGAGGACGAATTTTGCGACGAGTTATTCATACTTGCTCATGCTGTGCAAATCATGCTCTTTGCTCCAGTCTATTGGCGTGAGGATGGATCCTACAAGTCTACTGACCCATATGCCCGACGGTTCCCTCTCAAGTTTCCCCCACCAAACTCGACCGATGAGAAAGCGTTTGGTGAATATACTTTTGATGATTTGTATCGGGCCCTCATTCTTCAGGAATTCCTTTTTCGTCAGACATGGGATAAGAGGGAGGAGCGCCGATGTAACAATCTTCGTCGTACAATTCCTCTCAAAGCGGATGCTCCGTGGTTGGGATACTCCATGGGCCGGTCCGAGCCCCCTTGGGTTGAAGATAGCAGAGTTTCAGCAGCCGACCGCTCTTTGATTATGAGACTCCCACGAGAAATACAACTCCGGATCGTTGAGCTAGCAATCCCACAGAAAGTTACACCAACCCTACTAAACCGACCTAAAGGGCGACGAAGATATTCAAGAGTGCAGTCGACATGGGAGGATTCCATGCTGGCACTTAAGTTATCATCCCGAATGTTGCACAAGTTAGCCATTGCTGAGCAAAACGTCCAAGGAGTTGTCGATCAGCGTGTTGCATTTCGCATGAACCTAGACATTGACGCGCTGCGAGTCTTCGACATGAATCTCCCAGACTTTCTCACTGCCAATGGTCCATCTGCGCTTCCCGTACGAAAACTACTCTCGATTTCGAAGATATCCCGCAAGGATTGTGGCACTTTCCATGATCCTATGTGGCGTTGCGAAAGCCCTGTCGGCGAAGCCCTAGATCTTGAGAAGCTCCCAAAGCTAGATGAGTTCTCCGTCATATTCCCTAGTGTTTCTCAGGATTGGACGATAGAGGATCTTCCACGTGTCAGAGATCAGACTGACATCTCAGGTGCAGCTCATACTGGCATCAAATGGCAATTCAACACTGGTCTGTACCCAGTACCTCGTTGGGAAAAATACCATGACGACCACTTCAACGGCTCATATAAACCATATATGCACCCGGATGTTCCTATTCCCGAAGAAGTCATACCATACGTAGGGAAATGGGGATACGAGCGCAGCCCCGAGGCCGTTGGGGGCTATTGGGCCAGCTTCCAGTACTTTGAAGAGACCAGAGACGTATATTTCGCCCCTCTTTCTTGGAAGGAAGTTGAGCCCCTATTCAAGGGTCCCTTTGGAAAAAATGGATGTGAAGCCATTTATGAAGACCATACGCCAAGGTTTGTGGCAAAGCTACGAATCATCCGACAGGGAATCACTCCCCCTAATGGATGGATCAAAGTGGAAGAAGTACACCCGGAGGATCCCAACTGGAAACGCCAACTGTTAAACACATGGAAGAGTGTGTGGTACACTTTGACCGGACGTAGGTCTCTTAACTATTTGGATGATCTATCTGAGCCTTGCCACTACTATCTCCGTCAGACATAACAGGATCATGCTCAAAGGGAGAATGGGGTCTTATGAAGGATGAGATGCCTATCTTTGTTTTGCACGTAGCTTGTATGGACTGTTTGTTATCGATTTCATTGGGAAGCTTGGGCTGGATAAGGACCTAGGGCTTTTACTCCCGGAACAGATGCTTGCCTTTGCTATGTACAAGTATTTTACAAGTCTGAAAACCCCAGAAAATTAAATAAAAAAAGAGTATCATTATTTTATCGGCTCCTTGTGAATGCTGTTGAATTATCACGAAATACTCTCGTGAGTGATCAGGTAGGGGGGGTTAATATTGCCGAAGACGTGTCAAAGTCAAGATCGCTGTGTAGTAACACGGAAAAGAAAGATTGAATCGTGAAGTATTGATTCATTTTATATGATACATCCCTCCATGTCAGAAGATCATCAACTAGCACCTTTCAATCCGCTAGCGAGGTTCTCGTAATCTTTAGTCAATACCTCCGAAGTCAAAGGTTCAGTGGAAACCCACAAGGCACTATTTGGAGGCGGTCACTCATCCGCTTAGCAAAGGCCAGCCTTTGTAGGCTCACAAGCTCCGTTGCCCTTATCACAACCATTGTAGCCCTGACATTGGACTTTGGGGTAGCAGTTGTTGGAGTAGGTGGCCTATGATACATTAGTTTTGTAGTCACTTGTAGATCCTGATCCATACCTTGTCACCCAGGTTGGTGTTGATGCCCATCAATTCTCCACCGTTAACAGCAGTAGTACCCTCCATATGCACTGAGCGTCGGCAGTTACCCTTGCAATTACCGCAAGACCTGTACACCTTGCCGTAATCGTTGGCATAGAAGTTGATGATGTTCACGTGGCCACAGCCGTTATGTTGAATGATCTTATCAGCAGCTTTGTAGGCACCACCGCCGATAATATTGGCTGTGCCGCCACCTTTGATCGAGATTGCATCCTCACAGACGTCCTCGAACCATACAAATTCAAGGGTACAAGATCCGAGGCAGTACACGCCTTCACGTTGATTGGCGCCGATGATGACATTTCTTAATTTGGCCCCGTCTTCAAGGACAAAAACAGTGTCTTTCTCACCTGAAGAATAGAGTTAGTGATGGCCCGGGAAATATTAATGCTACTGTGACTTACCCCCTTCAGCCTGGCCTGTACACTTCACGCCACGATCATACTTGACCCATCCAGCGTCAAAAGTCTGGCCTTTCTTGATATACTGAGGAGAACCGAGCGTTTTGGTTCCTGTGTGCTTCGGAAGACCGCCAGTATAGCCCTTACAGGCTAGAACTGACGGCAGGGCTGTAAGAAGAGCAATCGCGCTAGGGAAATGCATGGCGAATACTGTTGAAATTGGTTTCTTGCTGTAAACATTGAATCGATGCCAACGAGTCAGAGTACGGGTTTTTATACTTTTCACCAGGCTCTCTTAAGATGCCCTCTAGATGTTCCATGATGCCAAGTGTAAGTGCATGCATTATTCCCTGTAATGCCCAGCATTACATGCGGGGGCGCTATCCAGGTGGTATCCAGGCGATCACCGCCATTAATTCCTCCAGTCATATCAAATGTTGACGGACAAGGGTGATGTTACCAGGACCAGAGTGTGTCAGTATCTAGCGGCTATTGGTGGAAGTCAGTCCTTGCTGGAAGTCGCTACCATCAAGCTTGTCTTTATGCTTGAAAAGGCTCCGAGGCTCCGGAAGTTCTGAATACTGCATTAGGCAGGTCTCTGTAGACGAGTGCTGTCCAGAAGGGCTTTGGGCTGCGAACACGGGTGATGGATGAGGACACCATAGGCAGGCGTCGTCTCATTCAAAGATTCCTATTGAATTACTAAATACTGTCTGAATATGATAGGCGCGCTTGCGACAAATGGTATCTCTTAGAAAGAATGCATTTACAAGAGTGAGGCCCTTTTCTGCAAGCGGCCGAATTAACAACCGCCCTACCACGACCCTTGGATTCGATGAGATGTTTTGTGACGAAAGCCGAATCCAAACAGAACATCTACTACAACTCCTCTAGCCAAGAAAGGTTTAGATTATTGAGCTCTAGGTTCTGTTCGATATCAAAAGGAACACGAACGTACAAGCAATCATAGTTACTTGAACATCACCAATACAAAGTGTAGGTAACTCAGTCAAATGAACAAAAGCTAGTTAGTATGGAACAGTGGTGGGCGGCCTTGCGGCAAGGTAATTCTACTGGAAATCACAGTTTCCAGCTTCCGCACCTATATAGCTGATTGCCTGTCAAACGGGTTACCTCGAACACTTTCCGTGGGCTAGTGCCGCTTCGGGAAGATTTATTTCCGGGTCGTCAAGTTCAAGATTGGGCCAGCCCCGAGAGGATACCTCGAATGAGTGATTCTTTGTTCCGCTGTAGACCGGCAGTGTGTTTAGTCTTTGAGACGAGGGGATAGAGAAGTATGCTAGGTTCTCTCTGCCGGAATAAGCTCTCAGCCACAAGTCTCAACTGCAAATAACACTTCTAGCCCACAACTTAGACATCGATACCACGATGACTGACCAATGGCTACAGCATAAAGATGATATCATAAGAACCTAAATGATGACTCCTTGGCCGGCCTTGGAGGCGTATAAAAAGTTGCCTCCAATCCCTCGGCCAAGAAAGGTTAGCTCAACACCACAAACACGCCGGATCTTCAAGATGGCGGCTCCCGCACCAACAAGACTAGTCTTTTATCAATAGAGAAGTATGTTTGACGCTTGATAGCAACTTGAAACGTTCTGATCTGATGATCGGACGACAATGGCAGAGGGAAAGCTTTCAGGAGACCACATGTCGGAATGGTATTCATCGGGATTGGTTAAAGTAGACATTACCAGGAGACACGTTCAAATGGGGTTCTAGCATCACAAGCAAAACTTCAGCTTCTTTCTCCTCTCTTCACCTCCACTTGGGAGCCTGGAAGTCTGTGGTCCGCATGGTTTCCAGGCTGCGTCACTAGAGATCACTTTAGCTTGATGGCCTCCCAGACACTTTATACTGCTTTACATCCAATAGAAGCCCCAAATCTTCCATTCGGCGTTTGGAAATCCATGAATAGCAATCCGAGACTTTCTTGACTTCTTCAGAGAAGAAGCTTGTGCTTTTGTGTCATCGGGTGCTTAAACGTGGCTCATCCTGGGTTAAGTCCATGTATGACGAGCCGAAGCATGATCTGTCTCATATCATCAATGAGTCAGAGGGGGATTTGTTGAGATATCTGTGCCTGAGGCCCACACATCCCTTCTGTATGTATCTTGCCCGCTTGGGCCCCTAGCTAGCTTCTTCCCTCACACCCCCAACAGACCTCGTATTCACAACAGTCTGTGGCCCTCAGCACTCTGCTAGCGACGTTCATCTTTCAGCATCCCTTACAGCAACAGATCAGGCGGGCTTGAGCTGATTTCTTTGACGTTTTGAACATCATCTTGTTCGTATTTCTTTTCTGGGCTCCAAGTTCTCTGCGCTGATTTAAGCTCCCAGTCATAAGTCTCACTGCGAAAACACATCAGGCTCACAACTTCAATGGCTACCAATGAGATTTCCGATCGACGCTTTGCGGAGATTAGACAGGTTGTTGGTCGGCCTTCAGATCGTAAGAAGGCCCCTCTTGACACTCGGCCGCGGGTCCTGTTTACTAATAAGGCCGGCAGGATCTCCGGGCAACTACAACGAGAGGCTAGAAAAAGAAACCAGCAAGGACAACAGCCTGATTCCCTTTTTGAAAAGGGCATCGGATATAGATATCGAATCCCCGCTCCAGTCACCAACAGAATGGCTTCAGAAGCTTGCTGCCGTAAATTTCGCAGATCCTGTCGACATCAACAACCTGAGCTATGCCTTGACTGCAGATAATGTGGATGGCTTCGATCTAGTCACTATCAACGGAGTTACCTTTACAGTCTCAGCATTTCCTGGAGCTTTGAGCTTGCATCCTGAGCCAACCAAAAAGCCTAGCGCTCACTCAGCCCTCGTATCTCTTAGCATTGAGCCCGTGTCTCATATCACTTCTTGCCTGGACCATGACCGATCCCAACCCCTACCTTCTCTGGTGTTGCCCATCAGACAACTGCAAAAGAGATTCGTGGGAGTGAGCGGTATTCCTGATCTAACCGATACTGATTACTTCCTGGTTGTTGATGCTACAGGAACTTCACATGCAGTTCGGCTAATCTATGATCGATATCAACGATTCGACAAGGAGTTCAAGGATGTCGCTGACCCGAAGATAACTCCTTTGGTCTTCGTGAAGCTAGGAAAGAACTTTGATGCTGCTAGAGTGTTCCCGAGCGTCAAAGATTGGCTTGAAGCCTATGGGAAGGTCAGTGAGGCCAAGTTTCAGGAGTCAATCATGAAGACAGGGATGGTAGGAGAAGTCAGGGTCAGGAACGCAACTCGAGAGGATCTCGCTGCTCTGGAGAACAAATAGGCGGTTTCTTTGGCGGTCAATCCTTCTGCCAGGACATCGGAGAGTCTTAGGGTCAGATAAATGTTGATCAGGCACTGATGGACGGTCGGTTGTTGGGCAAAGCCTTGTGGTGCATTCTATAGTTAGGGACAAATTAATCCAGGCGTGTTCTATTCGTAATTAAATATTCAATTGGCACTCCAAAACACGCCTTTGGGCGAGACTTGGAAGAACACGCGTTGGAGGATGTCGATTTAGTTATCCACTACTCCAGCCACCGCTACCTCCTTGGACTTTCGGGGTCTTTCCTTCGGCCCTTCAGAACTCCGTAGAAGCGAGGTGAAAGCTTTGTGTGACCGCGAGCCCGTTTGTGGCTCCACTCGGGGCCAGGTCGAAAACGAGCTGATGCAGTGCCCACCTACTTTTCATATCTCAACCCTCTCCTTCTCAACTGCATGCTTCCCATATCCCCAAGCGGGGGCCCTGAGAACATTTCTGTGAGCAAATTTTGTTTCAGCCACTGTCCCATGCCCATGTGACATCGCCGATCCAGCCAAGCTGACCTATGACCCAATCGACTTTCCAACGTCAACATCGTCTCCTTCTTCTTCTTCAACTACTGACAATCAAGTGTCGCGTTCATCGAGATTTTAGACATTCCCATGGATGCCAAAATGACTTCCGAGGACGGCGATGAGGAGATTCATGTCCTTATCGAAGACCCTGACCTTTCTCCTGGATACCCCAGATATGTCCCTGATGACCCTTTGGAGATCGGTAAGTCTCCGTCAAGATTCTGCAACAAGCCCATTCGCTAATATTTTCATTTAGCCCGCCGTGCCGCCTACTTGGAGATGCTGAAGAAAGGAACAGGGGAAGGCAGCAGCGTGCTAGACATGATAGCCCCGCGTCAGACACCAAAGGAGTGGCTTCAGAGTCTCACCATGATTGACTTTGCAGACCCTTCCGCTGTCGTCAGCCTTCGCCTGGACTTGGCCACCAACAACGTCCCACACTTCGATCTGGTTACCAACAGTGAACCAGCCTTTACTGTGACATCCCTCCCTGGAGTTATGACCGTGGAGGATACACCACCTATTAAACCGACCGGTTTCTCTTCCTATGTTCCCAGCGATCATCCGGGCCTGTTGTGTCTTGAGTTTACCAGTCAGTCCAGTATCTTTGCTGCTTTGCACGAAGGCGAGACTCCCAAACCGTCAGCAGCTGGTATACCCCTTCCTTCTGTCGTCCTGCCGATCGGGCAGTTACGGAGACGATATAAGGACAAGACTAGCTTCCCATACTCAGTCGATACTGAATATGTCCTGGTCGTCGATGCCGTCGCGGATGAGCACCCTCTCTGGCTGATTTTCGATCGACGTATTAGAAGTCATGAGGAAGATGGGGCCTACGACGAACCAAACGTAGTTCCGCTTGTATTCAACGGGACAGAAAAGAATTTTGATGCAGCCCAAGTGTTGCCAAGCATCCAAGACTGGGTCCAATCCTATGGCACCCTCGATCTCGCGCAAGTTCGGGATTCTTTTCAACAGACCGGGATGACAGGAGAAATCAGGGCTAGAAACGTAACTTTAGCGGATCTTCCTGCGTCCTGGAACAGAGTCCCTTCTGTCGAAGAGCACAAATAGATCCGCAGCCTCAGGTGGTGGTGTACTTATGTTTCCTTCCGGTATTAGCACACAGGTACCTGAGAAGAAGCTTCTTAAATGAGTGCGTCAGTAACTGGTGAGGCAATCCTTCTCATTCACATGAACTACTGCGTTTGATCTTTCTGTAATGCGAGCAAAGAAAACAAAATACGTATTATGACTAAATAACAATAAAAGACAGACTGATGATGCAAAGTTCTTGACTTTCCAAGCTCCCCAAGATTTCCTTGCATATTTGCTGACATTTCCTTCTTAGTTTCCATGTCTGATACACTTGGCGTGCCTCCGGTGCTCCAAAGCTCGGCAAAAGAAGTGAGCGTGGATCTCTGCACAGCTGAAGCCAATGTACATTGCATCTGAAACATCTTTCTCTTCTTCCTTGACGTTGTCGGGGACTTCATATCTAAAGAGTACCTGGCAGCGGATACACCGAGCCTTGGGCTGGAAAGAGGGGCATGTGAGGGGTGTTGCAACATCATGCAGATGAGAGAAATAACCTCGTGAGCTTTTAACAAGACTTGCGAGCGGCGGCTTATTCTTCCCCTCGCCTTTTCACTGTTGCTGAATATTTTTACTCCATAGCTTAATTCTTTTAACATCGTCCTCTCCTCTATCCACGGCCTTGGCGATGGCATCGAGACGGCTGTTGCGTAGTTTCCAGACAAACTCATTTAGCTTTTCGAAATGTTTTCAATGATCGGCCGAAGCGGAAATGCCGTATACCGGATCGTCGTTTGGCGAAGTGCCTCCGCAGGCGAAGATGGTTTTAGGTAGGCCGGAATGGAGGTTTTGAGACTTGGCGATGTTGAGTCTCCGGTATTCTTTGCAGAGGTGCTCTAGTAGTACTTTTTATGAGTCATGTATGCTTCTAGTAGTTTGTATGCTTCAGGGAGTCTTACCAAGGCTGTCCCATTTCCCACGGGCGGTTACGATTCTCAAAAGCAGCACAATGGGGTTGATCGGTGTGATCTTGACCATTTGGTCACTTCCTGACTTAAGAATATTCTCCAGAATCTGCAGCGGATGCCCAAACAGAGCCGGCCGAACAATGCTTAGCGCTGCCTGAGCTCATAAACAGCTTCAAGCAGCTTCGACATCGCTTTCTCGTAGTCATAGAAGTTTTGATCATACATACCGGTCCCACTCTTGCGTCCCAGAGCCGATAGAATACCGAATAATGGCCCAAAGAAGAGGTATGAAACGATGGTGATGAGATCGGATGCATCTTCGACTGTTTCGAGGTCAATGTTGGTGTGAAGTTCAAGCTGGGCTTTCAAATCATGCATAATCAAGGCAAGGACACTGGCCCCATCTTGACATGTAGGCAACGCAATAGCCAACGCAGTTGGGTTCAAGTCTTGGTCTGCACCCCACCACTGGTCCAAAGTTTGCTCAACAGCTGGCCTTGGGCTTTCGCGGAAGACCGACATCTCTGCGTATGGTTTCAAGGAGAAAATAAAAGAGTACTTGGCCCGTGATGGAAGTCTGAAATGTCTGGTTTTGGAGTCTGGATGGTATGGAAAGGCTGAGGACGTTTATCTGTTAAGTAATTAGAAGAGTGGTGTCTAAAAGAACACGCCTCGGATGTCGATTTAGCTCACCAGTACCTGAACGTCAACGTCTTTTGACCTTCTTGACCTCGAATTGGTCATACGGAACTCTTGTGTCGCCAGGTACATCTTGGCTCAATCCACTCCCGAGGAACCCAACCCTGGCGATTCTCTTTCACCCCCCTCGACCTCCATATTCGTTTATCTGGTTAATCGATCATTCGGAACAATGTAAAGAGCGAGGCGATACCTCACGTCACTGCACCCCCATTTGTGGCTCCGTTCAGCGGGTCGATGATGAGCTGCGGCAGTGCTCGTCACATCACACCGCATCCTTGTCTAACGCACGCATCACTCCAAGCCGGCCCGGTCATGGCCTCGAAAAGCAATGTTTATTTTTGACCACCCCAGCGTCCCGGACCTGTAAGCTTATGTTACATCGCCGATCGAGACCAGTGTAATCGTGATCTGTCCAGCTACTTGGGGGATTGAGCAATCTCGCCCTACAATATTCGTTTCAACCAATCATAGCCATCTATGCATTTTGACACAGATTGAAAATCTATGCCTGACCAAGCTTGCCTGGTCAAATGACTCCCAAGTCGACTTTCCGACATCCAGCTTACCTTTCCCAATTTTCTCATCAACATTGCTTTCACCAAAATTTTAGAAATTCTGCTGCTACAACCCATTTCAAATGGATCACAAAAAGACTTCCGAAGAACGTCCTGAGGGAATTAGAAACGTTTTTGATCAGCCCTCTGATAATGGTGAAGAATTTCCCTCGTTACTCTATCACAGGTGCAATTTGCTAATTTTGTAGTTGCAGCGGGCCCGGCCTTCTATCTGGCGAGACTGAAAAGAATGATCGGCCCAGGCAACAACCCGACCATGAGCCTGCTTGAGGTCCTGCAGAAGGATCGCGTCTTGGATCCCGTCTCGGATCTTGTATCCCAACGCCAGACACCAAGCGAATGGCTTAAGAAACCCAATACAGTAGACTTTAAAGATCCTGCCTCTATCCTTAACATTCGACTCGATTTGGTCAAGTATAACGTGGGGAAATTCGTTCTATCTACTGATAGTAAGAGTATCTTTACTGTTACGCCAGACCCTGAAGCCATGAGTGTGGAATATACGGCAATCCTGAAGGACTCCGACGTCCACCCAGGTCTGCTGTCTCTGGAGTTTGTCGACGAGCCCGACAATCTTCCTGGCGAGACTGCCAAGTCACCAGGAGTCGATCAACCACTTCCTTCGCTAGTATTGCCCATCGGACAGTTGCTCAAAGGATACACCACAGAAAACGGTGTCACACATTCAGATGAGACTAACTACGTCGTTGTGGTCGATGCCGTCGCATCGGCGCATCCTGTCTGGCTGATTTTCGATCGGAAGGCCAAAGACACGTTCGAGGAGGAGGAGGAAGACAATATCGATCCAGACACAGTTGATTTGGTTTTCGATGGGACAGAGAAGAATTTTGATGCTGCCCAAGTGTTACCAAGTATCCAAGATTGGTTCCAGTCCTACAAGGACCCCAGTTTCACTCGAATTCGGGACTCTTTTCGAAAGACAGGGTTGACTGGTAAAGTTAAGGCTAGGGAGGTAACTGCCGAGGATGCCAGTATGCTTTGGAATAATGATACCTCTGTTAACAAGAGCAAATAGACTGTCCTTCTAGTGGTCAAGTGTTCACTACAGGGCACCAGAGAGCTACAGGGACAAGGACATGTTGATGCCGCCTTGGGAATTGCGTGGTTGACGGCTTTTGCCGCATTTCCATAGTTAGAATAAATTGATCTAAACGTGTTCTCTTTGACAAACTCGGAGCCTCTATGTGCGTGTTCTCAGCTGTTCCCCATCACATTTCGTTCTCTTGTCCACTAGACTGCACTCGATGAACAAGTGAACATCCATGCACCACCATTCAGTTTCGCATTTCTCCCCGCTAAAACGAACTTCAGCATGAGAGAATCATCGGAAACAAATAGCGGGGTAAGATCCACGTAACTGACAGTGCAACGATATCACTACCCTCCATACCGATACCAGATTTTGTGCCGCTGGCACCGAAACAAGCAACGCGCAGCTTGATCGACCGCCACTGTTGATTCACCGACCGTACACTCTGTGTGACACCGGCAAACCGTCCTCAAAACCCAATACATCGAGGGCGTGGCCCAAAGTCTCCCCGATCCACAAACTCACCAACTTCCATACACCCACCTTTCCGTCACCAACATACCAGACAATACTGTCACAGTCACCGAAACCCCCCAGCCAGATGTCTATCCAACCAGGTCCCAAGATGGACGCCACTGAGCTTTCCGACGATCGCGTTGCGGAGATTCAGAAAGCAGTTGGTAATCCTTTTACGAGTAAGCCCTTCCTTTCAAGTACACTTCCCGAACTGCATTTAGCTGACCATATTACTTCAGTGTCACCAGACGAGTACTCGGCGAAGTTGAAACATGAAACTGGCAGTGACGAGATCCTGGAACAGGTTTTGGAAAAGGCATGCAAGTTGGATAGAGAAATGCCATCCTATTCGGCAGAAGAATGGCTCAAGCGGCTTACTACAAAGGACTTTAGAGATGTCGCCGCTATTTCTAAGCATCATTTTGCCTTGACACTCTCTAGGGTGCGTCGATTTGATCTCGGCACCCATGGCGAGGATACGTTTGCAGTCAAAACAGATCCTGATGCTCTGTTGACGCAGGAAGCGACGCTCCCACCACTATCACCCTCCGCAGACATTGAGTCTGGCGACTATCATGCCCATTCTGCCTTGATCTCTCTGCAGAAGGATGATGTTTCCCCTTCTCACCCTGATCCGGAGCCTACCAAGACCGACACAGTCACAGCTTCTGGCAAATCACTTCCTTCTCTAGTCATGCCCATCGGACAGCTGCAGAAGAAGTCTAAGGAAGAGGACGATGATGATTACGTCGACACTGACTATTTCCTCGCCATTGACGCCACCAAGACTAACCATCCTGTCTGGCTGATCTATGACCGAAACGCGCGCGATGATATGGGTGAACGACGCATCGTCAACCCTGACAAGCGACCCCTGGTCTTCAAGGAACTTGGAAAGAACTTTGATGCTATGCAGGTTTTGCCAAGTCTCCAATGGTGGCTCATGTACTACGGAAGGCTCGACTTCGCTCACATGCTGAAGGTTATGCGGGCAACAAGCATCACAGGACCAATCCAGGCTAGGGAGCTTGCCCTTTCGGGGGCTAAAAAGATTCTCAGCAAGTAGATGTCTTCTACATTTTTGTTTCTGTGTACACGAGAGAGGGGTCGGAGCAGGGAGATTATAGGGTCGGGCCTTGAAGCATGAAGTCTTGGCGGAATTGTATCGCGAAACACCCTCCTTACGAGACAGAATCATCTCCCCTCAGTTTTTACGGCACAGGTTTAGTGTCCGTGTACCTAGTTCTAGCTAGTCCTTGTAATCACAGTTGGCGCAGCGGTCTATTGTACCTCTGCACGAGTCTACCAAGTGAAGATGTCTTCGAATCCAGACACTGTCATGTTACTTGCACTTTCGCAGCGAGAGGTACGTCATCGCCAGCAGCAACCTTTGATCACTTTGCGACCGCCTCAATGATGCTGCTTCCCTTAACATCGATCCTTTACGTCACCATATTCAGGCCTGACAATGCAGTCAGCTTCACCGATCAATGCATTCATCAATTCTGCCTGCTTTGGCCAACTCAATCGTGTAACCCCCAGAAGCAATGCCCGCATCAAATTCGTTCGTGGCGCGATCACAAGTCCCTCTCTCTAGCCTTGTTTCAATTGAAGTCATGCGGCGCTTATCTCGATCACTCCTTCGAACACCGATTTGTGCGGGAGTCTGCGCAGAGGGGAAATCTCGCCGAATCACCTCGCAACGGAAACTTCGAGGGCGCAGACAGACATTCATTCGCGCGCGGGCTGGGGAAACGCAGACAGTGCCATTGCCGATCGTTATCGAGTGTGCTAGAACAGTGGGATGAATGACTGGGGTATCGGAAATAATTGAGGAGGGTTGGTCATTGGAAGCCCTGTATTGGTGTTGATAAGGTCATGAGCGTGCTTCACATCGATCGTGGTTGGACACTTGGCGTAAAGGCTTTTGGCTCGCGTTTCACCAAAGGCTGCTTACGGACATTTTCAGTGAATACTGCAGCATAGATTGTCGTGGTACCATTTGTGATTGCCCTGGACCAGGCTCGGGTGATGGTGATAAGGACACTTGGTGTTTGAGGTGTGTAGCACAGCGTCAAAAGAAGAGGAGGTGGCGTCGGCTTTACATCCATCAATAGCCGCTCCAATAACCGCAGTATTACTCGTCGCAATTTGTAATCTAGGTCCTGGGCAGTGTCTTGACAAAGATCTTTGCCCCAGTGGTGCTCGGCGACAGTGTCTCTCGTCCAGAATCAAGGTCAAGGCCAAAAGACTCAATATCAGGCTCTACTTCGAACCACCAGTCTGTTTCATCACCAGACTCTGAGACACTGGAGCAGAAACAAACTTCTCATAATCTGCAGGAACGTTTATATCTCAGATTAGATCTGAGCTCGACGACATGGTGAAGGTTGCAGTGGCCTGGGTCTACGTGGCGCAACTGACGATCGTGGGACAGACAGCCTTCAATCTGAGTTCTTACAGGCACTTAGCGTTGTTTTTCCCGTTGGGGAATCGCTCAAGACTACAAGATCTTACCCGCATCGGAGTTCATTTACGAAAAGGTCCTGGTGCATTTGGGCTGAAACTGAGCACTGAGTCTCCAACCTTTACTTGTCGCGGTGGCTTGGTTGGAGGCTGGCTTCACTTTATGCACAGCTTCCTTTTTAGCTGACCGATCTACATCATTGTCGTTATCGACTTTGTCACCAGCATTTGAGTCTCCAGTCAGGAGAAGAGCATAAATGAAACCACCACCACCGCTGTCCTCTCTCCCACGGGGCAAACAAAAAGCCAACCAACTGTAGAGATAACGACGACATTCAGATAATTATGCGTGGTGATTGTATCACCATGGAGTGACTTGTAAGCAGGAACTTGCTCATACAAACGCGGAACGATAATGCCCCGAACGCCTGTAACACGTTCAACTTCAACGGCATTGGCGCAGAAGAGGGTGAAGCGTTGTCAGTTAACTGAGCAACGCTCACAGTCTGTCTTAGGTTTCTGCCACTATCATGTGGCTTGCTAGAGCTCTTCCCTATCTCTCCGGGCTGGGGTTGCTCAGCGTCAATTGTAGGATCTGGAACAGGCTGGGAGGTAGATGTCTCAGCGGGCGGCCGCGCAGACTCGGAGCTGCTATCATAACGGAGTTCCGACGTGGCTTCGACCGGGCCGGCATCGATGTCGTCGCTCTCGGGTGCCTGCGTATTCGTGGGTTGAGGACCATCAGCTGCGGTCTAGTTATTGGGGGTATATCGTTGACATCGGTATCATTCGTGGAGTATGGGGCCTCGGGTGCTTGGATCGGGGTTTTGCTCGAGAACTATGAGGTCCGGTGATGACACCTTGCACTTTACTCATGTACAGTCGGCTGGTCCGGGGACGAAAGCCTGCTTCTGAGGTAGTACCAACCGGAGGAATTATCGCTTCTCTCGTAGTGTCCGGCCCGGTAACAAGTCTCGGTCGGTGACTGTGTCTTCAGGAGGAACCCGTAATCGCGTTATGGTCGCTGTTGGCATGGAAATGCAAGCTGTTGATTCGGGTGCAGTGCCATGGTAGCTGGTGGTGGTCAATGCCTTGGACTCCAGTGAGTGAACCGTTGATGCAATACACAGTGCCGTAGCACTAGGCTTCTACGGCGATGCCATGTTGAAGCCATGAAACACCGAGACAGCCCAGGTGAATTAATCGATGAGGAGCGTGAAGCGAGCGAAAAAGGGATACAGAGACCGCACTGCGCAGGAGTCGCGACAAGTGACAAGTTCAGGGGGGAAACGCGCTGCCAAGATAGAGTCCAAGAGATTTGAAGCACTGTTGACTACGGTCGAGTTCATGGCACGTCTGTCATTTTCACTTGTTCCTACGCTAAGAAGGGTGAACACAGAAGGGTCGATCAGCTGCCGTCCAGTAAGCTTTGATGTACATACAGTCTAGGGGCTGTTCACCACGCTACGGTTCACTCAACGCTGTGAACGGCCGCGACGCTTTGTGCGTAAAGGCTCAAGTTTGACTCAAGCGCACACAGCATTTACAATTCACAGACAAAGAGCGTTCAGATCCTGAACAAGGAGGAGGCAAATCGGCTCAGAAGCCGAGGCAGAACAATTAGAATAGCCCATACCGCTAGTTCAGATGCTTCGGTTCAGTCACCACTAAATTCGTTCCCAGGTCTAGCCTCAATATTACAGGGGCTTCAAGGCATTCCGGACTGATTTACAGGGGGAATTCTAAGGACGGGCGACGGTTGAGTCAGGCATACCTTCCCATCAACCTCGCTATAACGCGCTGCTCTGTCACTGGGCCTTTTAATTATACCGAGCCAAGTGGCAGAAATACATCCCACTTCATGTGTTGACTTTCCATATCGTAATTACTTCCTTTAATTTTTAGTTGCAATTATTGATTCAATTTCTTCCAGCCATTTCTTCGTTGGCATTGTTCGTCGTCTTCATGCCCCACTACGCGTCTAACTGACGCGACTTGCATTGGCGCAAGGCGCAGAGCTAACCTAGAGTTCTGAGAGAGCTGTTACAGAGACTGCAATTAAAACTCGATAATATCCGATCGTGAGATATTGACTATAGTTGAAGAAAGCATCAGAAAAGACAGCGCCTCCTTAAAATTTGTAAAATCATCAGAGAAATGTACGCGGCTTTTCTTTTCCAGGGGTCCGGAAACAAAAGACTTCAGTGACCCTCAAGTTGCCCAACGTCATCATGAGTCGGTTCGCTGCGCTTCCTCACTAATCATAGTCACTAAGAACTTATACTGTATACTTTCATGAAACTGAGCGTTGTGGGTCGATCCTGGCTCACGTAGGCCCAATGATTGATACTGGATCCATGAATCCGGTATTATTGGTTAAATGAATAGGCTGGCTCTGCCTAACGCGATTCTACAGGCGCTACCGACTTTCATGCAAGTATACATTATAAGCAATGGTCCCGAATAGCTTCAACCTCAATTGCGAAGTCATTTTCTGCCAGTTAAGACAGATCTACAGAGGCAGAGAGGACCAAGACAGCTTCAATGGCTTTAGACAACAGCTACTGCCACATAATGGTGATTTTTAAGTTCTTTTCTTAGCGATATTGAGAGAAGCTGTGTCTGATGCTCAAAATGATTGGAAGAAGGCTGGCAGAAGGCCAAATATCCTATGCAATGATGGGACATGGGGTGCTGCAAGCTGGCTCAAATATCTTCTTTAATTCTACTTAAATGTGTTCGGTCGACATTACAGGGATTTCACAGGGTCCAAAGCCCTCAAATATCTGGCATCTTGGAATAGGATAACGCGTCAGCATGCTTCTCGGCTCTCCACCATCAGGCTCCATGTCTGCTCTCGGTGATTCTATCATGCTAATATTAATAGCAAACCTTGTTAATGCGACCTTATTATAGCTACGAAATGACTCAGTAAACTTGACTTGAATGCAGGGAGCGCCGAGGCCTGGTTCAGATCTCTGGCCTGAGAAGAGAGTTATTGAAGTAGAAATACCTCAAGCTTGGAGATGCTCAAGTTGCTTGTAAGCTTCCATGAGGATCTCTCCGATTGTATCGACCCTTTAAATGGCTTTGACAAACGCCGGCTCTTTTGCTACCTTCTCTTTCACGGAATTTCGGTCATAGGATTTGGCGATCAGGGAGTTGCTACGGATGGATTCTCCCAACCAATACGGCCTTGGTCTGGAAAATATGGCGGCGATCCGTATAAAACCCGTACGTGCTTCACTTGACTTCATCATATGCTTGTTCGAATGGAGCAGCGGCAGTTTGAATGCAATGTCATCCTAGCTCATACAATACCATTGACGTCTCTGAACGAAGCTCGTGGCTCATTTAGTCAGATGTAAACCCATGCCAACATCTAGTTTCTTCCTCAATTTCCCCAAGTGCACTTTTGATACCACAAGCAGACTTGCTATCCGCTTTGTCACAGCGTATGTAAACTCCATGTTGATGGCCAACATTCGGTATGGGAGGCTCACGGGGCGTAAAGGGGGATCTAAGTTCTAAGTTCTGTCTGCCGGAATAGGCTCTCAGCCACAAGTATCAACTGCAAATAACAGTAAAGGGGGATCATCAAGCTCTTGCCTTCGCCATTGGACTGAAGGCTTCAATGCAAGCTATTGTGCCAGCTAGGGTCAGTTGGAAAAGGAGTAATCAGAAAGGTCAACTCCGCATTGTGTAGCTTTTCTTCCAAGCGTTCAGTTCATAATTTGCTTTGGATATATTATTAGATGCGAATAAAATCTTGCTACCAAAACGTTCCCAACAGTAATCTGTGTCAAAGAGTGTCCTGCTACTGACCTCAAGGTGAACGAAATGCCGATCTCACCCATAACAAACCTGGTATCTGACTCATCACCACTATTACTCAAACTGAACTGGCTCGACTCGATCGATATTCCTCTTCGTGAAAGGTTCGCAAATCACATAGACCTTCTTCTTCGTCACCCTCAATCCCTCTCCATTGTAAGCAACCTTGCGCGCATAGACATTTAGCTCTCGATGAGAGATGACTCCAGATGGAGGCCTCAGATGGACCATCATAACATTCGGGCATTTCTGGCCGTGTTCGCGCAACAGCTTCGCACGGGCAATCGCATCAGCACGATCTTGATACCCCGGTATGAAGGGTGCACGGGAGCCTGGGTGATCAAAGATCTCCTCTAGACCTTCTCGAACGTCCTCAAGAAGGTCTTCGTATATTGTTCCAGGCATATCGATCTTGTCAGGGATTTGGAAGTACTTGGGTGTAGCTCGGCGAGGGGTGACGCTCTGTCTGTGCATCTCGACGTCACCGGTTGCGACCCAGCAAGGTGTTCCGATCTCCAAATCCCATGCCATGATTGATGCTAGAGGTGCTTTGAGCTGGAAGGTTATGTAATTAGGTTGGCGAGAAATAGAAAGTGGTAGATGAGAAGTTTCTTAATTGCAGTCACAAAATTGGAGATTCTGTTCAAGAGGTAATATGTAGCACCGAGTATAAGTGGTGACGTGCAGAGAATAAAAGAAATCGAGTTCCCGAGAGATTGCCGGGCATCACTCGATACTTATGCGCAATTACAAGCTGTTACGTCGAATTATGGAGCCACCTACGCGCTGCGCTCTCCATCGCTTCCGTAGACTTTTGGCTAATACAAGAAGAGTACCAGATCACACGATCAATGCAGGTTTGCGTTTTGGCTTACTAAAGTCCTGCGATTGTCACCCAACATTATCCGGAGGATGCCGGGTGCGTGAACAGAGGGTGAAGCCGAGGAGGAATGTGACCCAAGATCTAGCAATTGTTGTACGGGCCATGAATTGAGTTCACTTGATTTGTTTAGCTTGTGCGATAGCGTGAAAATTGTATACTTCCAACAACTCGAGTCTCTTCAGTTTTGATGATCATGGAGACAAATGTGTAATTTACATCGCGATTGACATTTCTGGCCGGAATCTTACCCCAGAGTAACGGCTATAACGGGAAATGCGAACAGTTGTCAGCCGAGTGCTCATATCAGGAGACGAACGCGGAGAACTGCGGGGTATCTCAGCACCACTCCCCCAAAGATCGAGTCTGGAAGAGTCCAAAGAACAGGTTGAATGGCACGTGAAGTATCATATCATATTTGGTACCATTGTCTGCTTCTTCCTAATTCGGCGATTGCTGACTTGTGATGCACACACTGCGAAATGATCTAGCTCCTTCTTTTCTTCCTCGAAACTCATTCTGCGAGAGTTTAGCTAAGAGCCTCAGAGCCGACATAGGAATGAGAGGAGCAGAACTTTACACGAGAGGTCGGCTCCAAATTCTCGCTGTTTAGTTGAGTCAAAGTGTACAAACCATGCGAGTAATCCAGTCTGGAGAAGACATCGTTGGTGACGCGAGATGCCTTCAGTCTATCAGACCCAGCTAACTTGCCCAAAACCGATCTCCGCATCACCAGTAGCAGATTCACCAGCGCAAGGCGACAATCAGGTAGAGAGCGCTCCAAAGTTTAACAACAAAGACTTTTCGTTTATTTAAAGACTTTCAGGTTTCACAGATAGTGACTTCGGCGATGCCATTGCCCACTTTGTCCAATGACTTAATTTGCAAAAGCATCGGCTTCAGATCTACACATCGCTCCAGGACATCGTCATGGACCTTGATTTCAACCTCATCACTTAGCAACGCAGTGAGATTAGCATTGGCACTCTCTTAAAAAAAAAAAAACACACGGAAGTTCCAGTACGGATGTCCTCGCAATTCTAGCCTCATTGCTGCCCCTGGTGGTTACGGCAAGCTTCTGGCACAAACGCTTCCAATCGCTCAGACAAAGACTACTTTCCATCATCATATTGTCAGGTCTTTACACTCATTATGACTACTTTCCATCTGGGGTTGTCATTCTTCTGATTTGAAACCATCATTGCCAGGAATTGAAGTCTCGAGATAAGGCACTGGGAAAGTGTTCACCATTCCGTAAGACAGCCGCGAGCTTCATAAGTCGAAAAAGAACAATGGCTGGTTTAGAAAAATAGGAAAGATTATCAGATCTTATTCCAGAGTCAACATAGTGGAAATATCAGCCTGGGTGCGGTGCAGACTAAATTTGATTCTACAGGCTTCACTTCAACACCAGAGGTCTTGAACGTTTGCGCGTCATCGGCCAATGGTGACACCTTCACTTTTCTTCCAAGCAATTGCGATGAAATAATCCTCACGTGACCGCAGCCATATATAATCTCTTCTCCTAATGTCAAATTCTCCTTCCTTTCTTCTTTCTTTATCCTCACCTCTGCTGCGCCGCTGTGGGCCGTGATTCACGCACAACCTGCTTGGAATCGTAACCAGCTGCCGCCTTTCACGCAAACGCGCTTGGAATCATTGCTGTGACAGGGCCTTGACATCTCAAGTAACCACTTGAGAGACTTCAACTTGCAAATTTATCAATTCCGAGCAGCTGTGTTCCGAATCGGTCGGTATCCCACTCTCTTAGCCATTCCTACTTACGACGATTCTCAAGGATTCAAAAAGAGGTGCTCGGAATCACGTCAGTTCCTTGCCATTCTCTCACATTGAACCTGCATCAGTTTCCCGAATTTGAAACCTCGTTGCTCTGCAACAATGGCTGGAGGATTGAGCAACCTTTTTGGTTCGCACGACGACGACCGTTTCCTGAGCCTGATGCACATGTTTGACGAAAACAAACTGCCTGTACATAATCGCATACCCTCCTTTCCAGCATGGGTTGAAAAGTATTGCGACTATTCGCACACCAAGCATACACAAACAGGTGTCCATGATTTGAGCAATACCGATCTTGACATTCAGAGAAAGATGGGGGTTCTGATCAACACGGGGTTCTCGGTTGACGGGAAGCACTCTAATCAGCTTGCTCAGTACTGCGCCTTCAAGAGCCTCAAAGAACTCAGCTCATATGTTGATATTATCGGTAAGTGCTAACCTCCTCACTGTCACACTTGTTTACTGATGCTTACTTCCTTTTGCAGTCCCAGATATCATTTGGCAGGCTGCTTTTGTTGCACATGACTACTTCTGTGTGCCTAAACACTACGTAAGCTCTGGAAACGGCAATTTCTCGCAGGCTTAGAATGCCATGTGCGGAGCGAGCCAAGCCGAGCAAGACTTCCAAAAACTTATCAAACCACTCTACAAAGAATGCTACAACAGTCAAACGCAAAACCTACGCGCCTCCGATATTGAAATCGATTTTGTCGTGCCACTCAGAGTTCTGATCACCTACCACAGAAACGAAAAAGTTCGGGGGTTCATCGACAATGTCGCAAAGCTTTGCACGAAGCCCACCTTCATCCCAGTGCTCAACCAAACCGTTTCTACACCTGGCCTGCCAACCAATATCTCACCTTGCGCGTTTATCCTAGCACATGCCAGCGCCTCCGGGATTTGGGCAAGCCTCCGATCTCGTCAGGTGACATTGTGGAAGAGCTTTGGTTCCTCCTTGAACACCATATGATGCCAGACTTTGGAACTGAGGTCTCCGCATCCACAAAGAATGATACACAAGTCCCGTTCGATCTTGGAGTATCGGACATAAGCATCTGATCAAGGGTCCATCCGGCAGTAAGTAACTTGGTGACTGCTTCAGACAGACCTGTTTGGAATTTTTTCTTTGCGTTGCTCTTTAATAATAGCTAACTCATCATAGCCTCAGCAAATTCGGAGATCAACCAGCCATCACCCTTGGCCCTCGTCGAAGAGTGTTGCTATCAGTGGGATATCCCTCACTACCCTGAGATCGACGACTTGGGACATGGGCAGCCACCAGGACAAGAGAACCATCCCATGTCAGAATTTCTAGAACACCGCAAGGCTGTCTTGACTTCGTTCGACTGGCGGAACAAGATCCTTCTCGAGTTAGAAGAGCCCCCCTTTCTGGCTACTGTCGACAACGCAAGGTCTGCC
The DNA here is from genome assembly GCA_001262555.1 of Fusarium nygamai. Classification (NCBI taxonomy): domain Eukaryota; kingdom Fungi; phylum Ascomycota; class Sordariomycetes; order Hypocreales; family Nectriaceae; genus Fusarium; species Fusarium nygamai. The sequence goes on from LBNR01000005.1 coordinate 3,008,134, forward strand.
ATGAAAGATCTTCTTAATCCGGAAATCGAGGAATTCCAAATCAAGGGGTTTGGGACTGAAGAAGTAACTCCACTTGTCAACACGTATAAACTGCTTCGCGATGACCAGACGTGTGGCCTACGATTGCTCTTCGACCAAACCATGGGACAAAGGTCCAGTCATGCACCAACTGCTAGGCTGGACTGCATTCGCTGGGTTTGTTACTATAATCCAATTCTGACTCGAGCTCTGGAGGTGGAAAATAAGTATTGCGGGGTCGACAAGGAACGTCTTGTTGTGTATGTCGAAGATCCATGGATTCAGTGGTAAGTACACACATTTCCTTCGATTCAGGCAGTTCTGCTTGGAACTGCGTGAATGCTCCAAACGTTACTGACCTTTTCAAGCATTGTTGTGGTTTTGTTCGTCGTCGCCGGCTTCAATGTTGGCAGTATCCGGTCCTCAGATACTGACGAGGAGCAAGCCAAGATCATTGAGCAATGGAAGAACAAAACCTCCGGCTTGGAGATCCTCATTGCCAACCTGGATACCGGGGTCATGGATGCCAATGTGCATACAGACTGCACCAAAGGGCTACTGTTGAACTGGACGCTTGAACCAGAGCGCATGCTCAAGATCATCAGCAACATGGGCAGCACGGGTCAGAAGGAAAGGTCCATCCTTCACATGATCAAGGTCGCTGATTCCTACCACGATGTTATCGAGAGAGTCTGTTGCACAAAGTGGGGGATACAGCTTTCCAAAGACATCAAACTCCCAAAATGGATGACAGGCGTCATCCGCGAGATCTGCATCTTTGAGCTGATCAAGTCAACTTGGCACCAGGAATTCAATCGCTACGCGTGGGTGGTGGCACACGATCTGAAAGGCCATGACTTTGAGTATCATGATCCTAAATGGCGTCAACTTGGCCACGTCTTCTCAATCGTAGCGAAGCTGATGCTTCATCATCCTGAGGACAAGGAGTTCTGGGTCGAGAGCATGGCTAACCTCGTTGAACTTTGTTTTCACTTCAATGATGCATACGATGTGGCAGATTTTCTTGGGACCCGGTTGTGCCTGACACCCAAAGAGATGAGAAAGTCGTTTCTCCCGATATTCAGGGGGATTAAAAGCGCGCGTGCAGCGCTTGATGATGAACAGGCCTCTGAGCGACGAGAGATGCTGCAACGTGGTTTTGAAGCCAGAGCTAAAAATCACGAGACAGTTGCTCACTGTGGTGAGAAGCGCAAGGCTGGCGATGGTGGTAGGGGTGACGCGAAGAGGCAGAAGACAGGGGCTGCTTAGATTGGGTCAGTGAAGTAAGCCGGATGCGATTTCGGACGGGGCAGATGAGATTGAGACAGACATCAATGCGCGATCGCGAATGGGGACTTCACAATAGCCTTTAGTAGGTAACTCAGAAAAGAAAATTCACTGATTTTAGATGAATTAAATGAGAAAAGCACGATATCTGATGGTCTACTAATGAGTGAAGTTGAGTTGAGCTGGTCAATTGAGCGTGCTGTGAGTGAGAGGCCGTTCCAGTGGACGGTAGTGCTGATCCGCTGAACATAGCCGCTGTGCCGTCATTGTCGGATGTGAACATGCACAAGATGCACATGCGATTGGTTTATCACTTATACCGAATACCACCTTGTCAAACCTTCGGATACAATAAGTCTCCAACAACCGTTCCAATAACTCAACTTACAATATTTATTCAGCGACAAGAGGAGGGTTTTATAATTCCCCATTTCTCAACCTCAAGCCAAGACCCGGAATCTCAAGCCGGCCCGCACTAACAATTTCCCCAAGTCCGAACATCCGCGTCTTTCCGCCCTCTCTCGCCTCTCACACATCCGGCTTCCGCACACCGAAAAAAAGACAATTCACCGAATCATCAGAGCATGCAACCCTCAGAACCAGAGCGCTACATCCGCAGCCGCATCGCCAACGCCTGCGACGGCTGCAAATCCCGCAAAGTTAAGTGCGACGGTAAATTACCATGTAGCTACTGCACGCGTCGCCAGAAGCCGCACGACTGCCACTACTCTCCCCAGCGGCGACGTAAAGCGCATTCTGTGCGCTCACCGCAGACTTCGGAGAGGGCGCAGTCTACGAGACATACTACGCCTTCTACGCCTGCTGCTGCTGAACCTGTGAGGGAGATTGAGAGAGATGGTGGGGGACAGATTGATGCGGAGGATGAGACGGAGGTTCCGAGGGAGGCGAGGTTGGTGTGTGATGCGCAGGGAAAGTTGATATTCGTCGGCGATTGTGCGCCTCTTTCGTTTTTTCAGAGCGTGAGACAACTCGTTACTACGCGTGTTGGACAGAATGCTTTTGCGCCGCAGTCAAGTCGATATTCAGTTCTTGAAAACGCGACGGCGCATCAGTCAAGACGAATACCGGGTGATAGCCGCATACCAATCGTTCATCCAGACGATATCCCCCTCGCAGTATCGAATTACTTGTCCATTGCTACCGGCCTCGTGGACCTCTTCGACAATCGACGCCTTCAAGATGATCTTATCCTCTGGGCGAACATGGACCCGAAGCAAGACGACGCTACAACGATAGTCAACTTTCTCGTACTCGCCATCGGAATGAAGATTAATGATGAGGAGCGATCGCAGGATTACTTCGAGTATGCGCGTGATAAAGCATATTCCAACCTCACCGGCAATCTCAGCGTCTCAACAGTCCAGATGTTTACGCTGATTACACTGTACATGCTATGTGCATGTCAGATCAACGGGGCGTTTCTCTTCTTTGGAACGGCTGTACGCGCAGCTTACTCCATCGGCATCCACAGAACAGAAGTCAATGCACGTTTTGGACCTGATATCCACAGACAGCGCGATCGGCTATGGAAGAGTATTCGTGTCGTTGATCTGTTTCTGAGTTCATCCATGGGTAGACCGCCTGCTACTTCAGACGTTGACTGTACAGTTCCTTATCAAAGTCCTGATGAGATTGAAGAACCTGTGGACTTGCTTAACGCATCAGTGCAAATATTCTTGGTGCTTGAGGGTGTAGTAACAGAGATTTACTCACGACGAAAAGTGTCGCTTCAACTTACAGAGGGGATATCACTTCAATTACGAGATTGGTCTTCACGGTGGTTGAAGCAACTTAAATATATAGTGGCCAACCCGGAGGCTCAGGATAGAGCGCAGGCGAGTGGTGCTTGTCAGATATTGGCGACGTACTATTACGCTGTCATGCTGGTATCGAGACCATTTCTCATGTATGAGCTTTGTCGAAGACTATCGGATGGTTCGGTTAACTCGAATGGGAGATCTGCTTTGACGAGTGGCAAGTCGAAACTTGCTGATGCTTGTATTGACGCGGCGAGTTTGATGGTTGATCCGATATTGGATCTCATTCAGAAAGGGATTCTTGTTGGGCATGTTCCCATTCTTGTGTAAGCCTCCATTAACATACAACTTACGACCATTGGTTCTAACTGCTACAGATCGTGGCTATTCGCTAGCTCTCTTGTGCTTGGGGTTGGCCTTCTTGGTGGTTTCGGTCGCGTTCTCGAGAAGTACACCCGCATGGCCATCCACGCCCTGGACCACTGCTCCAAACACGATACCCACGCGGGCCAATACTCCCTCATCGCCCAATCCCTTCTTACAACGGCCCTCGAGTATATCGAAAAGCGCGAACTTGCCGAACGTCAACGACGCACGGAAAACTCAAGCCAGCTCTTCGGTCTCATACCCTCCGATACAATGGACTCATCACCTACCTTCACAGGCCAATCAATAACTACACCATCCTCTAGAGGTCGCGAATCACTAGACAGGACGTTCCTACAGCACAACGGGTTACAAAATGTCGGATCACCGTTATTCGGGGACTTGGACTCCGCGTTCTTGGGTCTAAGTGAGAGTATGATGCAGACGCCCGATCCAAGCTACTGGGGCGGACCGATGGGGACTGAAGCTGATTCGGGGTCGGCTTTGAACTTGTTTGCGCTGTTGGATGCGGGCGGTGGTATTGACTTGACGCATCATCTGTGACGAATCGGTTGGTGCGGAAGTTCGGAGGTGTCAGATCAGGCGGGTATGTTCCTGATATCAGATCCGACGAGAATTGCGCGTCGTGGTGTAAGATAAGAAGATGGTTGGTCCTCGGATATGGAATGCCATGTCTAGCCGAGTGAGGCGTTGATATGCGGGTTGTAATGTGATAGATCATATGGATCAATGCCTGGAAAACGTCATCATCACGCGAGTCTGATGATATCCAATTGTAGAGGGAGAGCCTTCAATGGAGTTGGAGAGGATTCAAAGGGATGAGGTGTAAAAGTATCACGAACAACCAATGGCTTTCATCTACTGGCGCAATCAAACCCCTGCATAGACATCACTAGAGCTTCATAAGATAACCAAAAATCATGCTTCATTAACAATCATTATCTAACTTTTATCTAAGGCAAAGCCGTCCTCAAAATCTGCATAAACTTCCAAACATCCTCAAACCTCGTATACAGCGGCACAGGCGCCACGCGAATAACACCAGGCTTCCTCTTATCACAAATCACCGCATTCTCCTCCAACGCCGCACTAACATTATCCAACAACCCATCCTTCAACAAAACACTAAGCTGCGTACCCCTCTGTAGCGGATCCCTTGGTGTAATGATACGGAACAGCTCAGCGTCTGAACTCTCAGCCAAGATCTGATCGAGCAAGTACTCCGCGTAGGCTGTCAACACCAAAGCTTTAGAGCGCAGATCATGCATGGTTGTCTTGTTAAACACGGATAAAGCACCGGAGAGACTGGCGAGGTCGATGGCGGAGGGGTTGGAGAGCTGGAAGCCGCCTGCGCCGGATGTGGGGATGAAGTTGTTGTCCATGTTGAAGCGCACGCTCTTGTCGCCGCCGTACCAGCCCATAAGACGGGGACGGTAGGTAGCTTTGCCGGTGGCGTCGTTGAGCTCGACCTTTCCGTGGCGCTCGTGGACGTAAGCGCCTGCGATGGAGCCCGGGCCTGCGTTGATGTACTTGTACGTGCACCAGCATGCAAAGTCGACGTTCCAGTCGTGTAGCTTGAGCTCGACGTTTCCAGCGGCGTGAGCGAGATCCCAACCGACTACAATACCCTTTGCTTGCGCGTAGGCTGTGATGCGGGGAATGTCGAAGAGTTGGCCGGAGTAGTACTGAATACCAGGGAGTAAAAGAAGAGCAGTATCCTCAGCGTGCTCATCAATAGTGGAAAGAATCAAATCAGTCGTGATGATGTGATCCTCATTAGGATGAATCTTAACCATGCTCTTCTCAGGATCAAGACCGTGCCAAACGACCTGACTCTCAATAGCATAGTGATCACTAGGAAAAGGCTTCCACTCCAGAATAACCTTGTGTCTTTTCTCACTCGGCTTGTAAAAGCTCGCCATGAGAAGATGCAGGTTCGCTGTGAGTGTGTTCATGATGACAATCTCATGCGGAGAAGCACCGACGAGGTCTGCAGACTTGATGGCGCAGTCCTCAGCGAGGTCCTGCCAGGCTGGAAGGGGTGAGTTGTCGAGAGCGCTGAAGTGGCCGTTTACACCGATAGAAGCCCATGTTTCGAGTTGAGCGTTGAGATATTCTCGGACAGCTTTTGGTTGGGCGCCGAGAGAGTTGCCGACGAAGTAGAGACATTGTTGATCATCGGCTGCTGAGCCGTTGCCGTTGGTATGGCCGTTGCAGTGACCATTGGCTGCGCCAGCTAACACAATTAGTCTAGATCTTTATGAGAGTGTGAATGTACGCACGAATTGAACCATCGAGGGCTTTCTTCTTGAGGGACTTCTTGGTCGGCAGGACAAACTCATCCCGAAGATGGCTTAGCTTATCCTGCGAGTCCAAATGGCGGGCAAACTCGAGAGAGTTGGCATCGCTGGGGAACTTGGCAGCAGCACCGCTCCTCAGACGCTCAACGAATCCAGAAAGCTCCATTTTCAAATTATAACAAGCAAAGAGTAGTGTGATGTAATGAACTGATGTGGTTGAACTCGTATGATCCGTCTGTGAGTGGGATTGCGAAATCACTTTATGTTCCGTGAAGCCTCCACCAAAATTTTAGCGGAAGCACGGAAGTTTAGCGTCTATCCGCACATCCGCATCCCGACATCCGCATGGTGGACGTCATTATCCATTTTAGATATAGTGAGGTACAGCGATTGGTCACGCGGACACAACACGGATCGGATCAGACTTTCACGGAGATCGGAGACGGAGGTTCAAGTACACGGAAGACGGAAGTGAGAAAAACAAGAAATAACCCATGGGAATTACAATTGTATTTTAGACTGATGCTTTTCTGAACAATTGAGATTATACATCTTCTCTACCTATTCCATTAAGCTTCTCTGCATTGAATTAAGCTCAACATGTCGCCACACGCTGTTACGTACCAACTCCCGCGCATCAAGCTCACAGCCGAACTAAAAGAGTTCGCCGTGACGAGCAACGCTTTCCTCCCTGAGCACAGTCCCCTCAAACAATTACCCGATTCTTACTATGAGCCATGGGAGCTTGTTATACAACATCTCCCCGCATTGATCAAGTACTTTGATATAAGACGTGCTGTTGATACGCTTCCTGTGTTGTCGACGGAGAGATTACGCTCTGAGGCGGAGTGGAGGAGGGCTTATTCTATCTTGGCGTTCTTGACGCATGCTTATGTTTGGGGAGGAGAGAAGCCTGCGCAGGTAAGCTAGCTACTCATACTTTAATGTAATGGATGTTAACGGTGTTGATTAGGTTCTTCCCCCGCAAATCACTGTTCCCTTCCTCGCTGTCTCACAACATCTCGAACTCCCTCCCGTTCTCTCGTACGCCGCTGCAAACCTATGGAACTTCTCCTCATCCAGCAACGACTTCACTGATCTCGACCACCTCGACACCCTACACACCTTCACCGGCACAGAGTCAGAAAAATGGTTCCTCCTCATCAGTGTCGCAATGGAAGCTCGCGCAGGTACCATCATCCCCAAAATGATGGAAGCCCTCGAAGCCGTCAAGACACGCGACTACGACGTTATAATCTCTGCTCTCGAACAACTAAAGTCGTGCATCGACAGTGTCGGCGTTTTGTTAGAGCGCATGTATGAGAAGTGCGATCCTATGACGTTCTACTACAAGATTCGTCCGTTCTTGGCGGGGAGTAAAAACATGGAGGCAGCGGGTCTGCCTAAAGGTGTGTTTTACGATGAAGGGAATGGAAAAGGCGAGTGGCGACATCTTCGTGGTGGAAGTAACGGCCAAAGCTCCCTTATCCAATTCTTCGATGTTGTTCTAGGCGTAGAGCACATAACCAGCGGTAACAACACCGAAAAAGCCGGTGAACGAAGCTATCACGACATAGTAAAAGACTACATGCCCGGTCCTCACCGCCGGTTCTTAACACATGTAGCTCGCAAGGGTAGTATTCGCGAGCTAGCATCGCAAACACCCAGCACACCAGCTCAAGAACGTCTTCAAGCAGCTTTCACAGCAGCTACAGAGGCGCTCACGGTGTTTAGGAATAAGCATATACAGATTGTGACGCGGTATATTATTCTGCCGGCGAGGAGCGGGAGGAAGGATGGACCGCAGAATCTGGCGAGTAGTTCGTCGAAGAAGAATGGGGAGGAGTTGACGGGGACGGGGGGGACGACGTTGGTGCCGTTTTTGAAGCAGTCGAGGGATGAGACTAGTGAAGCTGGACGGTTGGAGTAATTAATGGTGAAGGGGGAAGTGTTTGGCAATTATGATAGAGCATAGCGATAGATGAGCGCGAAAAGCGCGTTTCTTTGAACGAATACATTTATGAACATCAACTACCTGTGCTGCACGCTTGAAGTGAACATATCCACTCAGATGAACGCAACAACTCACTGACATTTACTCAAAGAGCCTCACTTCTTTGACAATCTCAATCTCTTCTAGAAACGTTCCATGCGCCAAGGCCGCAGAATTGTCTTCCGCGTACCGCCAAACTCCTCTTCATCCATGACTCTCCAACACCAAGACAAACGATCCTCTAAAACTCTATTACCAACCTTGGGGTAACTGTCACCCTCTTATTACCGAGTTTCCACGACCATGTCCCTGGGATTAGGGTCTATCATTACCCGACTCTCACACACACCGATAATTCCCGTTGTTGAGCCCCGTCGAAAAGTCTGAACCTCTAACTCCATATGGCGCTATATTTCCCCAATGACAAAAACCCCCCACGCGTTTTCCCCACGGGCAGGAATTTTAAAAGCTGCTGCCTTGCGAGTCAGTCGGTTTTCCAGCTCTGAAAGTAGTAATTCCGGACCATCTACCGTAGACATGCACGGGTTTGGCATTCGGGCCTTTTTTTGGCTGTTGTCGGGGTTTGCACGGGCTTTGGGTTGGCGAGTTCCCCTCACTTGACTGTAGCTTTTTTGCGGAGTCTCCGCATTCTCTCCAACGTTGCAATGTTTGGAGGCATGTGGAGGACAGAATTGCGAGATGGGCTGCAGACATTACAGCAGTCACCACGACGTCCAGTCAGTTCTTGAGTCTTTAAGAGTAGTTGTGCTGCTTATTACCATATTAGCGAACTGTCTCAATCATTCTTGTATTGTTGTAAACTTCTGTAGATTTATCGCTGGCCCCTGAGTGCCCATCTCTATCACCCTTTTCTGTCCCCCTTCCCTTCCATCATCCTCTCCAAAAAGCAAAGATCTACACTCCCAACTCCACCATCACAAACCATTGGGTCCTTGCGCATCCAGTGTGACACTCAAATTTGCAACCAGCAACCCGTCCAGAAAATCCTGCCTCAAGCGAGGGTGACTGTCAACCTCTGGGGAACCCGTGATAGTCGCCTAATCAGGCTTAACCCACGCGGATAAACCCTTACCTCTTCCCCATATTCTCCATACTCTCAGCACTCACTCTTCTCCGCGCTACACCATACTTGTTGCTCGATGATGTAACCCGTGTCACATCCAGCCGGTATTTTGCCAGCGGTTCATTTCTTAAAAAGGGTTCATCATGCCCGGATAAGGTCTGTCCTCTTGAGTTGTTGCTTTCTTAGGTGTTGCTTGTGTGAGACTGGTAGCTCACTGTACTTCTTCCCTTCTAGCTACACCCACCAAGATCACCATCACCATGGCAGATCAAGCAAAGCCAGACGACCACGTCGCCTCGGCCAAACTCAGCGTCGAGTCGCACCCCGAATCCCGCGCCGCAGCCGCCTTCGCAATGGACTCGCAGCACCGCCAGGCCGTCGAGAAGAGCATGAAGCGCAAGCTCGACACGCGCTGCGCGCTCTTCGTGCTCATCTACATCATGAACTACCTCGACCGCAACAACATGGCCGCCGCGCGCCTCAAGGGCCTGCAGGAGGACCTGAACCTCAGCTACAACCAATACGCGACGTGCCTGAGCATCTTGTACGTCGGGTACATCCTCATGCAGGTGCCCTCCAACATGTTCATCAATCGCATCCAGCGCCCGTCGCTGTATATTTCTGCCGCCATGTTGCTGTGGGGTCTCATCTCGACGCTGTCGGGTAGTGTGCACAATTTCGCTGGCATGGTCTGCATTCGTTTCTTCCTTGGTTTCGTGGAAGCTGCGTTTTTGCCGGGTGCTCTGTTGATTCTGTCGAAATGGTACACGCGTCGGGAATTGACCAAGCGCAATGCCATTCTGTTCTGCGGCAACCTCATCTCCAACGCCTTCTCCGCGCTCGTCGGCGCCGGCGTGCTGTCCAACATGCAGGGCGTTCTGGGCCACGCAGCATGGCGCTGGCTGTTCTGGATTGAAGGCGCAATTACAATGGGTATCGCCATCTCTGCTGCGTTTATTCTTCCCGATCTGCCGCATAACTCGCGGGGCTTTACGGAGGAGGAGCGACAGGTTGCGCAGCTGAGGATGATTGAGGATGTCGGCGAGGCAGATGAGGATTCGTCTGAGGAGAGCGCCTTCTACGGTCTTAAGCTTGCGGTCAAGGATCTCAAGATCTACATCATGATGTTGACCTTTACTGCTTATGTCGTTGGTCTTTCGTTCAATGCTTTCTTCGTAAGTCAATTGATGTCAATCGCTTGCGCGTCGCTAACAATTGAACAGCCCAGTTTGACAGAGACGCTTGGCTTCGGATATGTGCCTACTCTTCTGATGAGCGCTCCTCCGTGGGTGTTCTCTTGTATTGTCTCGGTCATCAACGCCTGGCACTCGGACAGAACCCAAGAAAAGGTCAGTTCAATTACCCATCACGTCGCGCAATTATACTAACAACAATTCAGTTCTGGCACATCGTCGGCCCAATTGGTATCGGCACGACCGGCTTCATCATCAGCATGGCGACCGAGAACGTCGCAGCGCGCTACCTCGCCCTCTTCCTCCAAGCAGCATCCTACGCGGGCTTCATCGTCTTCTACTCATGGATCAGCTCCTCGTTCCCCCGACCACCCGCCAAGCGCGCCGTCGCCATCGCCATGATCAACGCCTTCAGCCAGCTGGGCAACGTCGCGGGCTCGTACGTCTGGGACCTCAAGGAGAACGGGTACCGCAAGAGCTACGGCATTGTGCTGTCCATGTTTGGCGTCACGGTGGTGGGATGCTACATCTTCAGGCTGGTGCTGATCGACCTTAACAAAAAGCTCGAGAGGGGAGAGGCTGCTTGGGAGACGCGCCAGGATGTGGCTGCGCATACGGCGGCCGTCGAGGTCATGGACAGCCCCGACGAGGCTTTGAGGATGAAGCGGGATTTCCGATACCTTATTTAAAGCGGCGACGTCTAGGCAGGTCTGGGCATACGTGCATGCATGCATCAAGGGTTATATTAGACTCAATGTAAATGAGACAAGTTTTGGTATGATGCTCTGCATGTCCAATTGAATGTTGTTTGGGTGATATTCTCAACAAGTGGCTTCATGTATTCTGCAACCCCTCTTTTACAACATTTTCCATTTTCTGTCTCGGTGTGATAAGCATTACATGAACAATCTACACCAGTCAAATTGATGACTTAGTATTAATGATACGCGATAAGCATTACTCAGTATTATCTACACTCTTGTCTTTGTTAAGTCAGCATTGGTGATGCTAACTCATCATCGCGATTTCAATCTAGGGTATCTTTTTTTCTGTCGGTCCGGGGCAATTTAATCGTCTGACACGGAACACGTTGACGCGTGCTCAGCCAATCCAACAAGGTGTTGCTCCTCCCAAGCTAAACCGAATGGGGAGCGGTGAAGCCGGGCGTTCTGCGGGGGCGCTCTAAGCAAGGAAGAGGGAGGGAGAGAGGGGAGCTTGAGACGGGAGAATGACGCTCGGTTTATCCACTCTCAACTCCATTCGACTCTATTCTCGGTGGTATTTGGCAAGATATAAGATTCAATTATGGATCAATGATGAAAGAATTCGTCTACTGATTCAGTTGCTGTTGCAATTGACCATCAGAGGGAGATAGAGGGGTTGGTATTCACCCCGCCTCGCTGTGTATGTACGTCCACGTCTTACCACCAAATTCAGAGTCCAATTGGTCTAAAAGACAGTTCACATGGGTTCATGGGTTCATGCGTCCCACCGAGACTTGTCCTCTGCCTAACTAAGCATGTGCTCAACCCAACAGACTTGACTTTTGTTACCCCTCGACGCGTCTTTTCCAACACGGTTGCAGCGACAACGGAGGGGCTACATCCCATTGAGAGTCTGATAGTGGATACTCTTCTCTTTGTAATCGCCGATGCCCCTCGTTTTTTGCGTCTGTGTCTCTAGCTCGAGAAGCACTGCATGGTCTCTCTGCTTCCATGACATCACCGGACCCATGCCCCTCCATCCATTACAGCTCAGCTCCTTGGGCTTGCTGCTTTTATTTTCGGGACCACGCCATGATCTGTGTAGACACTCAATGCCGTACAAATAGTCTAGCATCTGCCCATCCCATTTCCCCTCTTCCCCTCCATCAATCTCTCTTCTATTTATTTTTTAATACCCAACACACTTATCACCGTCACAATGGTTCAGCAAATCCCCAAGGCCAACCACATCCTCGACCTCCTCAGCCTCAAGGGCAAGGTCGTCGTCGTCACCGGCGCCTCCGGACCCCGCGGCATGGGCATCGAGGCTGCCCGCGGTGCTGCTGAGATGGGCGCCGACGTCGCCATCACCTACGCTTCCCGCAAAGAGGGCGCCGAGAAGAACGTCGAGGAGCTCACCAAGGAGTACGGCGTCAAGGCCAAGGCCTACAAGCTCAACGCTGCCGACTACAACGACGTTGAGCGATTTGTCGGAGAGGTTGTCAAGGACTTTGGCAAGATTGACGGTTTCGTCGCCAAGTGAGTACCCCATTCCCTTCCAATTGAGTCAATTGAACTTCGTGCTAATTTGTTCAGCGCCGGTGCTACCGCCAACGCTGGTGTCATCGACGGCTCTGCTGCCGACTGGGACCACGTTATCCAGGTCGACCTCAACGGCACCGCCTACTGCGCCAAGGCCGTCGGCGCCCTCTTCAAGAAGCAGGGCCACGGCTCCTTCGTCATCACCGCCTCCATGTCCGGCCACATCGCCAACTACCCTCAAGAGCAGACCTCTTACAACGTGGCCAAGGCCGGCTGCATCCACATGGCGCGATCTCTCGCCAACGAGTGGCGCGATTTCGCTCGTGTCAACAGCATCTCCCCCGGATATATCGACACCGGCCTGTCTGACTTTATCGACGCTGAGACCCAGGAGCTCTGGAGGAGCATGATCCCCATGGGCCGCAACGGCGATGCCAAGGAGCTCAAGGCTGCGTATGTGTACTTCTTGTCTGATGCTAGCACTTACACTACTGGCTCTGACCTTGTCATTGACGGTGGATACACTTGCCGATAAATGGCTCATATCTTAATGATGTTGACGATACCAAACAAAATAAATAAATGAAGAAATATTTAATGAATGACACTACCATCAATCCACTGTGGATCTGTTCCTGGCGCGCATGTGCTTGCAGTAGGGAGTAACGGCCTTATCAGATGGCGCTAGAAAATTCACCGACCTCAAGAACCCACTTGACACTTCACGATGCCTGCTAGTCTAGTCGATCACAGCTGTCATCTCGATGACTACATCTCGATTGATGTCAATCCCATTCTTGATATCTTACACCGAGTCATTACTATACTAATCTTACACTTGGGTATCTCTCCATCGCTTGCAAAACTGACCGACGCATATGATTTACTGTCTTTTCTCCCACCTCTCGTCGATGTGGTTGTCCCAACTCTTGTCGCAGATGAAGCCGTTGTACATGTATTTGCCGTCAAAAGTCCACCTTCATCATTCAGTTCAATGGCCTGCGAACCCCCCACCGTAATAGTCGCAAGCGATCGATCGACGAATATTTTTCTGCTGTTTTGTCTCGGCTCGGTACCCTTCCTTGCTCTGTATCGCGATATTATATGTCGCACCAGATGCCGAATGTGCGGCATGCAGGCGACCATGACGCCGACTGAAATCTCCACGTTTGACCACATGAAGGCTGATTGTGCGTGGACGACTGGGTATAACTCGCGATCTGCAACAACTGACTCAAGTATCTACCTGTTAAATCTAGAGAGAGTAGAAAAACCACAAGTTCGCGAACTCGAATCGCAGCGACGATAGTAACACTGTGCTGTTAGCCAATGGAGCCATGCATGATACATGCGCTTGGAAAACCACTCACAATATCCCAACACTGAACATGCTAATGACACCGAGCTTCTTTTTGAGCTTCAACCCCATCCCCCAGAGCTGCGTCATGGGCAGAATGAGCATCCAGATATCCAGCAGCAGATTCAATCCCGCATGCGGCAGGGCAACGTTGGTGAAACCAGCCATGATGAGATGGCCCTTTTTCTCCTGCCACCCGTCCCAGAACAACGAGAACGGTGTGATCTGGAAGAAGACGTAGATGAAGAACGCCACTCCGATGAGAATGTTGAAGGCCATGGTGCACTTGACCACGATCCTGAACTTGTTGTCGGGGAATATGCGCAGGAAGAAGCACAGGATGGCTGCTTTGACAAGCGCTAGTGCGATCAAGTACAGAACTTCGATGACGATGAATAACTAGGGTTCAATGTCAGTTTGAACTATTGCAAAGTTGGGAGTGAAGATATTCCAGTCTACCTTGAAAATCAGTATCATATGCGCATCACTTATAAACCACATGTCGAGACCGAGTCCCAGTGAGATCACTACAGAATCCAGGTCAGCAACATGGCTCCCAAGATGAGGAATACATGAAAGACGTACTTGTCTGCAGCACGGCATAATACGGGATCATAACTGCCTGCCTATCGTGAGCAACTCGTCCTAGTTACAGAGCCTCAGGTTTAGATGACTTACAACGCATAGACTTGTCAGGGTATCGTCCATCCCCCAGGTCAGGCCGAGCCGGAATTTTGTTCCTATCCTCAAGGCGAAGAACACGATCGCGAGCGCAAAGACGGTGCTGGTGCCTACTCGATACTCGATTACATTGTTGACTGGTGGGATCCCGCATGCAGCCGAAGACTCTTTGATGAAGTCTTTCTATACGTTAGCAACCCTGAATCCATACTTCTTGGGACCCACGCACCCATTGTCTGCCTCATAGAACACTTCACAATCAAACAAACACCCATCGCTTTGGCAAACGGCTTGCTACTACACATCGCCTCCTGTCCCAGCTCCGCGTATTCCTTGTTGCTCAGAAGCTCGGTTAGACACTCGATCTAGCATTTGTCAGCGATAAAATCATCTAGTCGCATATCTGTAGTACTAACAGCACATTTCGGCGCGTTGGCGAGCATAGAATCAGGAGATTGAGCCGTCGCTGTACCGTAAAGCAGGCATATCGTCCCCAGGATGGGAAACCGCCTGCTGAGCGTCATGGTGGAATAAAGTCGCCAAAACGGAGAACAAAGACCGGTGGGAGGGTCGCACAGCGTTTTAAGCATGCTGTGCAACCCAAGGATATTTTGTGGCACTTCGGCAGTGGCTGCAGATTCTGAGAGCTAAGACATTGACGTTGGTGGAGGTATTGCGCTAGGGCTGAAGTTGAGAATGGGGTGCATTCCTGAGCGCCTCTGACCAGGAACCATCATGACAGACCTCATGGCCACCACTAATTATCCTCTTCTTATAAGTTCTTAGCTGCGAATTAGATGCATTGAATGCATGCATTTTCTTGTCATATTTCTTGCTCGTCGTAGATGTGACAATCTTCAGCCTCAAAAGCTAAGACCAATGTTTGCCACAAGCAGTGTAACCATCCCCAACTTCCCCAGGAACAATCACCGAAACATGATTGGTTCCCAGCACCACGGAAATCAAACCAAAGCAAAATTGGAATTCGGGTATCCCATCACGATCTGACAATAGGCGATCCTATCCGCATTCTCTCTAGAGACCAGCCACAGCTATTGTCAGGACAAACAAGGTCCTTGGCTTAACGTCCTTGTGCCACGCTGGAATGGGGGACTAAGAGTTGTTTATCCGCGCCCAGGACTAACAGCTATTGTCGACGCCACGGCGCGGGGGCGATGTGACGAGTCGCTTACCGGGAGAGACGCAGACACAGAAATCTACCTGGTAAGTTAATGGTCGGGACCGACGATTTTGATCTTGACGATTGGTTAAGAATGCTTGTTGGTTGAGTGCTCAGATGTGCAGATTCAGATAGGAAACGTGAATCGGGGTGACGCCCGTTGGAATCAAGCACGTATGGAGAAGCAGACTCTTGGCATAGATTAAGGGTTCTAGACTTTCAGCCTGACCAGCGCGGATGATTGGTTGGCCGATGCTGAGCAACCGAGAGCGACGCATGTAAGCGTGCTCGTGACCATTAAGAATGGTAATAGGACGTTGTCCTCTGCATACTCTCCCGAGCCGTTTCTCAGGATACTGGGTGTCAGTTCGTTTCAGACTTGGTTGGTGGCCAGTTACTCTCACCTAAGAAGCCGCAGAATAGAGAGGCATTTGGATTGTTATAACAGGACAACGCTGTTGATCTGTGGCATGTTGCAGACAAGGAATAAATTACGTTAGGTGAGTATCTGGCTCAGGACAGAGGTAACTGAGGGTGTCTAGACGTGGCAATCACACGAAGAGTGACTCAATGTCTACCACGTTATTAGAGCAGACTTCATTCTAGTCTTAACTATATGAAGCAGACAGGAGATGATATACTTATACTTATTCAAGATGCAAATGTCAGACTAAACATTGTGTTTCAATAGTGAAGGCTGTAAATACAGTATGAGAAAACTGCTAAAGCCTACCCTAGACTTGCTCCATTGTTACCAGTACTAATCACACTCAAACCATCTTCATGACTGTTCTGGTGTCAAGCAAATGTCTAACACTCCAAAACTGAGATGCCAGAGGCCAATGACTTGGTTGTGGCATTGCGAAATGTCTTTTTGGCTCTAGCATGTGAAAAAGCCAGGCATGCACGCTTTACTCTTTGCAAATCTCTCTCATATGCATATCATAGTTATTGAGACCAGATCGTGACAGCCGGCAACATGCTGTCCCACAACTCCATCTTATTTCAGAACGAAATAACAGAAGCCCAGTTGCTGAATTGCTTATAAAGGCTTACCAGTTCATGAGAACTAGCTACCCAGACATACTACTACAGGGCTCTGAGTAACAGTTTCATCTTGTTTTGGCAGCTTTATCTCCAGCTCACCCAACTGTGTCTCATCGTAGCTGCCTTGCCGACTCAATTACACTCGTCCTTATCTCAATCTCATTGAATCTCATCACAAATGGCACCTCAGTATGCCAACTGTGTCAAGAAGACAGACTTTGTGAAACTCATGAGTTTGGTGAAGAAGAAAGTTAGACCAACTCACTCATCAGTCATCCAAGGATGGTTTTTCACTCATGGAACAGAACAAAATCACACCATTCACCATCGGTCAGCTCGAACTTCACACATGAAATCTCACGTCATAGTCTCGAGTGATGAGCAAACAAACCAAGTAATTTCAAGACCAAAAAGCAGGCTCGTATAGCCATATTTATGGTTCGGCTGAGTCATCGACAGAGCCTCGGCTTCTCATATTCCGCTTATCCACATTGGCAGTGGTGAGGACCGGAGGAATACGAGCGCTAACCTCAGCACAGTCAAGCCTCATTCGTCACTGAACGGTGGACCTACGCACATGAAACCACCCCCTGTCGATCGCAGTTCTCGAGTCTCCAGAACCAACGAGAAGAACAATTTGATTTCTCTGATGAAATGAAATGCAGGAACTTCTGCAATACGGGGAAGATGGTGTTGAGCAAAAAAGAAGGAGGGAGGAGAAGAAAAAAAGGAGGTGGAGACGCTGGGCAACTCAATTGGGAATGTCACATCAGCATCCTTGGGTCGCACGAGACATGGTCACACTGAGGAATACGGTTTTTTGAGTTGGACATCAAAGTTGTTTGCTATACGGCGGGACGAATCCCATTCTTTGCCTTACTGTAATTTCGCCTGTGTAAAAATAGCCAGATTAAAATGTTAAAAAAGGTTACGAGCTGGGCATTGACAGCTCAAGCTTGGACATTAGACCTCGACAGCCTTACCTTGCCTCCAGCTGACGGCAACAAAGCACGGTACCTGAACTTCCGAAGAACAAATTCAATTGAGTTTTGGCTTTCTCCCCTTTTGCGTAACCCGTATTGCCGATATCATCGATCACACCAGCCAGAGATTTTCACTGCAGTCTGCAGCCCTCATTTAGCCTTAGACTCAAGACTTCGTATTTATGAATTAGTTGCATAAAAATGAAGCAACTTGACGTCAACGATTGGATAAAAAAGCCTCATCAACAAACGAACATCCAAGATCTTGGATCCGATGACCTGCCAATATCTTGGATTTTGAGCCGCTTGGACCGTTACAATAACGGTCCATTTTTATCCTTGATTTTGGAATGCTAGAAACTGAGGATATACCCGATCGATTGTCTTCGATTCCCGCATTCCTGTCGGGCAAAACGGTTTCGGCTCCGCTTGTCGCGTGGAGCCAAGCCCAACTGCCAAACTTTTTCTGTTCTGTTCTGTTCCTCGGCAGCAAACTCCGAACCTTGACAAGGAACATGGTACGATGTTGACAACTGTTACCCTGAAGCTTAATAAGATTTCTGCTGGGAAATTCACTTCGGCGATGGCGTTATTTCTCGAAATGCCGCCCGCTAAAAGCAGTCAGAATTAATCTGCCGAATGGTAGCATCTGCGCCAGACCAAACTGTGATAATTTCAACGAAGGTTCTACGCCAATGATTACGGGCGTTTATGTACGGAGAGATTGTTGTTCACAATTGAACAACTCACCTTACTTGTATGCAAGCGCCAGCCGAGTGATACTGTACGTGAGCAGGAACAGGGATGCACAGACTCCAATGGACTTTATCGGTAATAAGAAAATACCGTATTGGACGGCGAGAAGAGCGCCTCAATGTACGGAGTACTTGATGGAAAAGGAGTTCTCAACAGCCAAGGAAGGTCACCGTGTAGTCAAGCAAGGATGCCAATCGTAACTTTCCCGCCATTCTCTCGGCATCGTCTTGTCATCAAGCGACTATGATTACCAAACAAGGATTAGACGGAACTCGCCTCGAAATGCTACCTTGATCATCCAGAGTGGATTTCGCCTGATGCTACCCATAACCAACACCAACAAAGCATCAACAAAACACATCGTTTGGCTGACATACTCCAAGACAGCATCTTCTCCACTGTATTTTCATGCAACAATCCCTTCACATTCAACGTGTTCTGCTGGCCAACCTCGAGATTCAGTGCGAGATTTTTAGTGGCAGAGTGGGGAGATAAGCAACGATCTACAGGGAACCTTTTTTTCCTCCCCCTCGTGTATGTAGGGGCGTCGGCCGTCAAGCACACCGTGTGCCAAGGGCAGCGTTTTTGTATACGAGAGCCCCACGAATCAACCAGAAGACGGCGGACACTTGGCCAGGCAACATGGCAGGGGGTGCAGATCACCCAACAAGTTCCCCCTCATCAGTGAATTGGCAGGTAAGGAGTCAAGGGAGTACCGGCACGGCAGACCACTGAGACAGCACTACAGCCCGCGTCAGATCATAACCAGCCCAAGTACTGAGCTAACGCAGGTCGTTGGTCAAACGTTAGTTACCCCGCAGGCTGACTCCATTGAGACAAGTTGACTCGAAAATTTACGGGTAATACGGTTCCTGTGCCTGAAAGGTAGTACTAACCAGGCGGCGTGTTTTGATTAACTTTATCTAAAAAAAAGACGGCGAAACGCTCTGGTAGCCTATCAGCGGCTCTCAACCAAACGTTATGTTTTTTCCTTGCTTGCACCGTGCACCAACCGTAATAGACGAACACGATGGGCGCTCCGTCATATCCGAACTTGTTCATACGGTCGCAGTCAACATCGTGATCTCGAGCATGGATGTAATTTATTATGGATCCTTGTGAGCCGCCCGCATAGGAGGTCCACCGTACTCCGTACAACTTTACCCAACCAACCTTTTCTTTCCTGCCGTTTATTACATCACGTTACCGGGATGAACTATGGAGAGGAGCCCGTATTTCCCTTCTGGCCCTACAGGTACATGCGCAGTTGGGCCGATAGGACACGAGGGAGCCAAGATGATAAGATCCTGGGGTGTTTTGTCAAGGGGGGACGCACCTTGCATCGAGTATAAGAGTCTTGAATGATCCCCCCCCCGATATTTTGTTCCCGGCTCTTTTCTTCACCCACCTTTCGTTTAACCAAGCTTCACTCGTTTATAGCATTCGTTAAACTAAATCTTTCAAGATGCGAGGTCTCGTTATTCTCAGTGCGGCTGTCAGCCTGGCTAACGCTGCTGTTGTCGAGAGGCATTACCCTGTTCCCGGACAGGAGGAGTACCCTGCTGTTCCTGACAACGAGTATACTCCCCCGGCTGCTTACCCTCCTCCTGCCGTCGAGAAGCCTTCCACCCAGCCTTCTAACGAGTACCCTCCTCCTGAGGCTACTAAGCCTTCCAATGGTGGTGCCTATCCTCCTCCTTCGGAGACCAAGCCTGTGACTCCTCCTGAGGAGACTCAGCCTACTGGCGTTTACCCTCCTCCCGAGAAGAGCACTGACGTCTACCCTCCTCCCGAGAAGAGCACTGACGTCTACCCTCCTCCCGAGAAGAGCACTGATGTCTACCCTCCTCCCGAGAAGAGTACTGATGTCTACCCTCCTCCCGAGAAGAGCACTGATGTCTATCCTCCTCCTGAGGAGACAACCGGTGTTTACCCTCCCCCCGAGGAGACCACCAGTGCCTATACCCCCCCCGAGGAGACCACCGGCGTCTACCCTCCTCCTGAGGATACTACTGGTGTTTATCCTCCCCCCGAGGAGACAACTGATGTCTACCCTCCTCCTTCTGAGACTCAGCCCGAGGAGCACAGCTCAACCGAGACTCCTTACCTCCCTCCCAGCGACACTCTCCCTGCTGAGGGTACCTCAACTGAGACTGGTTACCTGCCTCCTACTTACACGAAGCCTTCTTACACCAAGCCAACCTACACCAAGCCTTCGTACACCAAGCCCGGCTACCCCGAGACCTCTCAGTGGACCACCTCAACCATCTACACCACTCAGGTCCAGACCGTCACCAAGTGTCCTCCTGAGGTTACCAACTGCCCTGTTGGCCCTCACGTCACCACCGTGACCATCCCCATCTCAACCACCATCTGCCCCGTGACTGAGGAGCATCCTTCTTCCGTGTACCCTCCCCACCAGGAGACCACCAAGTTGACCACTTCCACCATCTACACCACCAAGGTGCACACTGTCACCAAGTGCCCTCCTGAGGTCACCGACTGCCCCGAGAAGCCTCACGTCACCACTGAGACCATCCCCGTTTCTACCACTGTTTGCCCCGTGACCGAGACTCACGTCGTTCCTCCTGTTCACGAGACAACCACCAAGCTGACCACCTCAACTGTCTACACCACCAAGGTCCACACTGTTACTAAGTGTCCTCCTGAGGTTCCCAACTGCCCTGAGAAGCCCCATGTCACCACCGAGACCTACGCTGTCTCTACCACCATCTGCCCTGTGACCGAGACTCACGTTGTCCCTCCCAAGGAGACTCACCCCGTCGTTATCCCTCCTGTTCACCCCGGTAACGGCACCTGGACTCCTCCCAAGCCTCAACCTCCTAAGGAGTCTCACCCCAGCTACCCTCAGCCTCCTGCCCCTCAGCCTCCCAAGGAGACCTACCCCGCTCCCCCCAAGGAGACTCAGCCTGGCGTCACCCCTCCCAAGGAGACTCATCCCAGCTACCCTCAACCTCCTGCTCCTCAGCCCCCCAAGGAGACTCAGCCTGCCCAGCCTCCCGCTGAGTCTCACCCTAGCTACCCTCAGCCTCCTGCTCCCAGCAAGCCTGTCGAGACTGCTCCCGTTGTCCCTGCTCCTAGCACTCCTGCTGAGACCTACCCTGCTCCTCCTGCGCACACTCCCACCCAGGTCACTGCCGGTGCTGGACGTGTCGGAGGTAGCGTCGGAGCTGCTCTCTTTGCGGCTGGTTTTGTCGCCTTCTTCCTGTAAATAATTTGACTGCTCATACGGAGCAACGAGTATATGACGGTTTGGAGATATATACGCTGCATAATACATGCACCTATTACCTGCACCTATTACTTTCTATTAGATAATTTCTTAGATTAATATATTTACGGGCATGAAGCCAAGTAAAGTGTTTACTGTTCGATCATGTGATTTCCTTTCTGAACATAATCTCATGTGAGCGTGATGAAGGGTCGGTACTGTAAGATAGACTCACTCAAGCTATTCCGTGTCCACGTGGGTTTCTTCTCCTCACAGCACCACCGAATCGGCTCCGTCGACTTAAGTGACTTACACTGTCGTCTACCTCCTTGGCAAGTCTCTGTCGATCAGTTTGGGCCATAAGCTCCATCTTATTCCACCAGTCGGACACTTTATTGATCTTCCACGCCAATATGATGGTCGGAACAGAGACGATAGCGGTTACACCGACTGTTTACTAAAGTTAGCATTGCTTCCCGACTTCGCTTATACGTGAGACTCACAGAGAATGGGGAAAAGCCACCATCCTTGATACTTAAGATCACCAGATTCGTGGGGAAAACTGGAGACATCGAGCGCGAAGAGAGATGAGAGAAATGACAGCGGAAGCTGTGCTCTCTGCTAAGCGGCAGCTACTAATTGTTGATGCTGCCACTTACGAATATAATTGTCACGTTAGTGAAAATGAGTATGCTGTTAGACTGCCGCGCTGAGTCGTTGGCTTGAATCCTCCCGAACTCAGCTTCTTTAATGCTGGCTTGCTTCTGGCGCAGATCAAGCAGTAAGTTAATCTGTTGTTTTCATCAGCCATCTGCGAAGTAAGATCTCCGATTGGACTGAACTCACAGAGTCATGAGCTGTCTCTGCCTCTGCTATCAAACCTGTCAGATCTTGCTTGGCATCCGCTGGCGTATACAGATGATTATAACGAAGTTTGCCAGTTGCCCGGTAAACAGGTGACATCTGTTTCCAGACAGCATCTTGGTCGTCGACGAGCGTACAGAGTATCCGGAGCTCATCTCAAATATCGCGTATCTTTTCCAAAAGGGTAGTTTCAGGAGAGATGATGTGATATGGGTTTGATGGGATCGCCTTGACTGCATGTCCAGATCGGCGTGGAGAATCATGTTGCTGTCCTCGTTCTGCCTCAAGAGCATCGCGGAAGACCTTGAACAGTTCTGCTTCGGCATTTGCCTGATAGCTCTTTAGTATGTGAAGTATTATATCTCCATTACGATGGACTGCACCAACCACTTTTCGAATGGACTCTCGAAAGACGTCCAGTGAAGTCTCCAGACCAACTATTGGCCACTCGGAAAATCCAGTTGTGATGCCTAGAACCTGTTCGATGAACATATGGATTGACCGGGGCTGTGCAAAACGGCTCCGTGTCTCGCCGCCTGTCAGATTTCTCTTTATAGTTTCCACCAGCAGATTGTCAGGCTCCTTCTCTGTCGTGGCTGTAATGAAAGTCTCTTGGAACAGTTTAGTTGATAGGAATAACACGCGCACTGATAAACCTACTCTCATCAACAACCCAGAACCACAGTTGGTCTACCATCAACATTCGACGTTCTTGTCCACCTAGTGTTAGATCATGGAACCTGTTGTCAGTCCTTGCGGTCTGCTTGTTGTCAGAGCCAATGAACTTGGACAAGACCTGATCTAGATCTCTTGTATCTGTGTCGGTGAGCACCGAGTAGTAGTACTGATCCAAGGTCATGCGCCTGTGGTCGATACGCCTGAGTCTGCGGCTTTGGATGGATTCGTCAATTCCTTTCCTTTCGACATCAGCAGAATCTTTGTGACTACCGCTGCTGCCCTCATAGGTCCCCAATCCGAGGTATGGCATCTATACCCAGGCAAAGTCAGTCTATAAATAAACACTTATAAGTTCAGGAGTTTGATGTATAGCATACGTACAAAGCCATAAATGGCATTTGTTGCTTAGCTCTCTGTCCCCCAACAGAATTGTTCAATGACTGATTAGGATATCTGATCTGTTACATAGTCAATAAAATTGATCGAGGGGCTCACAGCTCGAAATGAACATAGCGATTGTGCCATTACATACAGCGCATCGTGGTTTCATGTAGTTCCCTCCTCCCCCATCAGCTAACTCAGTCCAACTAGAGTTGAAATGCTGCATCATCAGCTCATGGTCCATTTTTGAAATACCCGAGTCGTGCGACGACCGGCTGGCGAGGCCCTGTAGGTAGCTGAGATTCTGCTCCTTTCTCTAGGAGAACTCTAACAACATCCGTTTGGGCACTTCTGGATGCGTACTGCAAGGAAGTCCATCCGCACACATTAACCCAATTGATGTCCGCTCCGTGAGATAAGAGAAGCCTGACAGCGACCAACCAGCCATAATCGGCATCGAGATGAAGTGATGGGCTTCCAGGGCTATGGGGGGTATCGACGTCGACATTGAACTTGGACAGTAGCATTTCGAGAATAGTAACTCGACCAAATATTGCGGTAATGGTCAGTGGAAGGACGGGACATTTTACAGGCTGTTGGTTCTTTTCAGCCTCGTAGAGGATGGAGGCATTGGCTAAATATTTGTTTCGGTTCAACAACTCCTCAACTTCTGCAATTTTATCTGCTTGTATAAGCGACCTCAACTGAGTCTTGAGTGTTTGGTGTTCGTCTGGTTCAGCCTCATTTTCCAGAGAAGAAGCCTTCGGCAGCACAAGACCGGATACAGAGGAGCCCGACGGATTGCTAGATGCCATATTGTCCTTGTGAGGGAAGAAAGTGACTTTGAAGTGATATGTTGACTAACCATGGTGCGAAAATATGTGCTGAGAACGAATATGGGCTTCGTAGATAAAAACAAAGGAAATAACCCTGCGCAAAAACGGGCAGCTCGATAGACCGGATTCATCGTAAAGCTGGCCAATACAAAGAAGACAAGCCCCGCCTTGGGCTTCTATGCACACTGCATACTCGCAAAGCAAGCTGAAAAGACCCCTGTATGCGACGCAGCAAATTCGAGGGAATGAGATTGGCTTGGGCCCTCAACTGAATCATGCATGGTGAGGAGGGCTTTTCTCGTCCAATGATCACGTAGTTACTGGAACGCAGCCTGACGATCTACAGCCAACGGGTTGTGCCGCGGTTAGCCCAATCCCAAAAGCTGACAGGATACGTTGATAGACTGAGACGTCATAAGCTTTAATTATCAATCGATACGTTGATAGAAGAGACTGGGCGTAATTGAAATTTGGAAATGGCAGCCCATTTCGAGTTATGAGATCGAGCAGGGATAAAAGTGTAATAATGACATTATAAATAATCATGTGATAAACCATTATACTCTATAAACCTGTCAAGTACTTCTATTCCTTTTATACATCTGCAAGGCCTATTCCTCCCCTCAGTCAGACATTATGGTAGACTCATCCCAGCGCTCCGTACTAGCATCTCCTATTCCCCCTAGCTCATGTTGTTCAAGAGATGACGCCAGTTTATTGTCCTGGCCCCATAGCAGATATACCGGATCGAGGAAGTTAAAAACTGCGATTGCTACAACCATGATGGCACCATCTAAACCGATGAAGTATCCTTCATGGGTAATCAGGTAACCACTCCAGCCCTGCAGAAGCTCAACGGTTCGGTAGATACTTCGGATAAATATCATAGTCAAGGAAATAAAGACTGCAGCCAAGAGCCAAGTATAAGCCTTTGGCAAAGCATTGGTATCAGATATACCCTTCTTCCTTGCCTGTAAGTAAGACTTCTTGACAAAGACTCTCCTCAGGAAGTCCATAACCAAGACAGTGAAAACGACCATAGCTGCCATCTGGAAGACAATGCCAGCGACCTGTTCCAGCGTTTAATATTAGTTTCTGTATCTTCCTTGCCACACAACAACAAAGAACTATAGATCTTACCATGGTGTTTGTTCCCGGCTTTGTATCACCGTCAATCTTGTCTGACTCAGTAGAGGCCATGGCTCCCCCAACAGCTTGAACGATGAGAGCGATAATATCGCAAGTCAAAAAGACGATGGCGTACATCCTAGGTCCAAGGATAGACGATTCACGACCAAGACGATTGATGAGAGCGCCGAGTATAACGTAGAGTCCTGCCGTGATGAAGGTCGGGGCGATGATGAGAGTTGTGATCTGCATTAAGAACGCGTCGTTGTTGTAGGGACATTCGCTCGACCATGTTCGACCAGCCCAACCAATGACTTCAGCTAATTCATGGTATCAGCAACACGCATTCTATTCCTGATTTGCGTATGAGATAATGGAGGGGTATTTTGACTTACTCAAGGCTCCGACTCCAAAAGCGAATGATGTCCATTGACGTTTCCTAATGAATTGGACAAAGTGGCCAAAAAAGCTCAGGCCGAAGAGAACACAGAACGCGATTCCTGCACCCAGTGTCGGGACGTAGCTGTAGGAAGTGTCGATACCGTCTATCAAGCTGTGACATCCCGACCTTAGTGTATCGACTTGTTCTTGGGTGAGCGGTCCCGATGCATCCGTGGTGTTGGACATCTCGAAAAGCTAGCTCTGGGTTCGTTTTGGTCGCCGCCGTTTGAGGCTCTGAGTTGTAAGTCGAGGTTGAGTTAGGTTGCAAAATAATGCTCGTAAACAATGTATTTACTCGCTATTGAGGGTGTTGCTTGTATGAGAATCTGATAGAAGATAATGGGAGACATTTTGGTATAAATATGTGGTCTGATCATGACATTATCCACCCGGTGTCCGCGGGAGCCCATTTTCAACCAGTTGGGCGTTGAGGTTATATTTATAAAAACGTCGGAAAATTCTAAGACACAAGTTCCGAACTTCCCGGCTGAAGAAAAGCCTGAACACCCAACTGTCCCCATAGGTACAGAAGCCTTCAAATGTTATACACAACGCTCGCAGAGTTGTTCAATTGAACATAAAGCCTTACAATAAGAAGAAGAAAAAATATAGCGTTGGCCTTAGAGACATGTGCTATGCCAGTTGACGAGCGATATTGTTATATGGAGTCTGACGGGTATAATGCTCTGGCGATATGATAAGGTCCGATCGGCCGCTTATTTATGACGTTGTAATTCATTAATCACCAATCACAGTACTTATGAGACACCTATGGAACATTCTATTGCTAGCTGTTTCTCCCTTGCTTGACAGCCTGCAATAAGCTTTACGCATTCAACGTAAGACATCCCGTATACCCGGTGGGAGGCTCTTCTGACATACCAGGCATCGAAAACCGGTCTAAGCTAAAAGTCTCTGACGTAACACTCCAAGCTTAATCAGATAAGAAGACAGTCTAGGCGGACCAAGAAAACTCCCACGCCATGAGCCGGCGGATACGTCACCCGGAGACTGGGTCGAATGCCGAACGATTTAACGGGGTTCAGCCGGTATAGATGCAGCTTCAACAGAACTCTATGCTATCCGGAAAATCTTCATACTTTACATAGTATTCGTTTATTTGTGTAGCATCATGTCAGAGCTTATCTTGGAGTAAGGTTTGTCGAGTCAATCTTCCGAACTTCCGATGCAGGGGCCAAGCATGAAAATGCCACTGCCGCTTAGTCAGGGAACAATAAAAAGTCATATCAGTCACCGCGGACAGAGAGTTTTCTTATTTTTAAATAAATGTCGTTGAGCCACACATAGAGCGGAAAAATTAGCATGTCTTGCTCTTTCTTTCACCTCGCGTTCCCTTATCAATTACATCTGCAAGTGAGAACTATTAGTTTTTCTTATTGTCAATCTGAACTGGATCAACACTTAAGCATAAGTACCTTATGTTAATATGCTAGGCCTCTTTGCTATCTCTAACATACGATATAGGGTATCGATTCTGCGTTCTTGCATGGAGTATCTAATCAGATGGCAATACGCGGCTCAACGCTGCGGGTAAAGAGAATGTCACCAGTGACAAACTAGACCAGGGATCTCGTTTCTTGTACCTTGCAGGGTGAAGCTAGGGGGTGTTCCAGGTGAGCGGATAGTCACAGGGTACAGGGGAACGTTAACCGCGTACAAGATCGCGACCCGCGTAAAGAATTAGGGGCGATCAGATTGATCACAGGCAGGCTTGGCAATGAAACATAGATCTTTCACAGCAAATGGCTGCCCCAAGCCTCAAAGAGGTTCAGCCCCAAGACCACGGGAATGCTTAGTAAAAGGGCGTTAATGAATCATTCTAAGGTGACTTGAGTCTTTTAAGTTCAGTGTCAAGGGCTCAAAAATCTGGTTACTATAAAGAGACAGCAGCTCAAAACATGAGTGACTCAAGAGACTGCTTTCCAAGAACTCCCACTTTCCGATATGCGAAACTACACAAGACAAGATGTATCAGTTCCCCTGACTAGCCCAATGCGAAAATCCGCCAAACAGCCAGTAAGCATCGACGACAAGTCGCAACACCCAGAAATAAGCTTAAACAATTAGTTCAATAGGCGGAATTTTTATTAAATTAACGTCTCAGGCCTTCCACGTGCATCTTACGCCATCACCAAGTCCAGACGAAATCATAAAACAAATAACCTTGACTGTCCAACTGAGTCTGTAACAGTCCCTGGAGCTTGGGCCTATTACCGCGCGCTTGGGGCCGGGGCCTTATCAGAAAAAGGCGTGCGGCTCCACGAAGCTGAGACGACGTGCTTTTCCACCACTGTGAATTCAGATGCTTCGTGGCGAGTGATAACGAGCGTCGATCACTAAATCCGATGAAATGTGTTGAAGAAACATATATAAACGTGAAACTCTTGTCGTCTTGTTTTTCGTTTCTTCAGCTTTGTTTCTCATCTCAAGTGCAGTGCATTCACTCTTTTTTTCTACATTCCATTCCATTCTTTCTCTTCACTGTGTGAAGCTGGTCTATTACACTCTTTTTCAAATCATTACCTGACTTTCCAAATCTTCACCAATTCTCTCTTTTTAAAGAAAATCAACATGTCTTTCAAGGTCGCTGCTACTCTCGCTGGCGCTTTCGCCTCCGTCGCCCTCGCCCACGGAACCGTCACCGGTATCAAGGTCGACGGAACCTACCAGGCCGGCTACGACCTCAGCTCCTACTACAAAGCCCAGCAGGGCGGCGAGATCCCCACCATTGCTGCATGGTCCGCTGAGAACCTCGACAACGGCTTCGTTCCCCCCTCCGACTATGGCACCTCCGACATTGCCTGCCACAAGAAGGCCGCTCCCGGTAAAACCTCTATGTCCGTCAAGGCTGGTGGCACCGTTGAGTTCCAGTGGTCTGCTTGGCCCGAGTCTCACATTGGTCCCGTTCTGACCTACGTTGCCAAGTGCTCTGGAAAGTGCACTTCTGCTGACCCTGCTACTCTCAAGTGGGTCAAGATCGATGCTGCTGGTCTGGATGGAACTTGGGCTGCTGCCGATCTGATCAAGAATAACAATACCTGGACTACCACTGTTCCTGAGACTCTTGCTGCCGGTAGCTACGTCTTCCGTCATGAGATCATCGCTCTTCACGGCGCTGGTTCCAAAGATGGTGCTCAGAACTACCCACAGTGCTTCAACATCGACATCACTGGTTCTGGAACTGATAACCCTGAGGGTACCTTGACCACTGAGCTCTACACCGACTCTGAGCCCGGTATTCTCTTCGACCCTTACAAGGGTTCTACTACCTACGAGATTCCTGGACCTGCTCTGTACGGTTCTGCTTCTGGCACCAAGCCCGTTGTCCCTGACACTCCCTCCAACGGAACCATCTCGACTCCTGCTCCTTCCGCCCCTACTCCCGTTGCTCCCACTCCTGTTGCTCCCACTCCTGTTGCTCCCACCAGCCTCGTCACCTCTGTCGCCGCCGCTACTCAGGCCGCTGAGGTTCCTTCCACTGAGGCCCATGTCGCTGAGGATGGTGCTCTCCCCAAGACTTTCACTCTTGACAACTTCATTGACTGGCTCCGCTCGAAGAACGGTGGCTCCAAGAAGGCTCGCCGTCACGCTCGCCAGTTCTAAGTTATCTGAGATAACCTTGGCGGAAACGCGATGTGTTAATAGAAGGGAATTGGTCCTTCGAAAGGTCAGGCTTATTTATATGTAGATAATAGTGAATGCGCTTGCAGAAATCAAGCCCATGTACAATATCAAAATCCAAACACTCTCAAGAGCACATTTGAACGTGATGTTGAAATGCACTAAGTCATAATACATGGCAAGTTACGCACAACAAACATTACCATTGCGTGGAACGTTTCTAAGAAGCGCGCCTGAAGGCTGAAATCTAATTTGCCATGTTACTACTGGTGAGCTGATCCGATGTGAATCCTTCTTATACGGACGAGAATCTAGCCACAATTGCCACAAAGCTGGACTGCAGTGATGGCTAAGTCATCAAGTAATATCAAGAGGCTAGGGTGTGATGTGTGTGTATGAGGAAGCTAGCTAACTGGGGCCCTAAGGTGGGCAGGCTACCAAGAGGGATGTGGGGGCCTAAGGCACCCATATCTCAACAAGTAATACTTGATGAGCAATGGTCATATGTATATCTTACTGACATTTGACTTGTGTGTCGAGGGCCAATATTGTGCAGAGCTTCGCAGACTCACCCCCAGAGAAAATTAATAGTGGAAGTTGTGAGCTAGATATGTTATTTGCAGTTGAGACTTGTGGCTGATCGCATAAGTCAGCATCCCGAACTTTGTCTAGGCAAGTCATTCTTGGAGTACATATTGTAAAGTGGTCTTGGAATATTGATCTTAATGGAAAAAGGCTTCAATGCATGGCAGAAGAAGGCTTGGGTATCCAAATAACGGTTTGTCGTCGAGCTGTAGGACAGCTTGTCTGATTCATAACAACAAAACCATGCCGAATTCCACTTATCCACGTCGAGATGCTACACAGAAGGTTACAATGTCCCCTGCAGTGTATAAACCGCTGTGAATCATCTGATCAAAGTTCCTAAGGTAGGGTGAATTGATGCCGTTTGGATCCTCGAGGCCTATCAAAGCTGTCCTACAGGCTACAGCACTAAACCACTCCAATCGCAAGACTGGAATTCCCAGCAGCGAGAGCAGAAATTCAGCTCTTGCAGCCGTTTGGCACAGTATATCAGTAGCTAATACCTCACGGATTCCACAGATCAGCAGACCACCGAAAGTGTAAGGCTCCCGGCGTATCTATATGTCCGGAATACCGCACCTACGAGATATGCCCTCGAGCACCAGTTCAAAGTCCAGCTGTGAGATGGGAGGACAAGGGCCAACTGGCTCAGGGCGATCCGTGGGACAGGAAAGCGCAATCCAAGCAAAGCACTATGGCGTCCTCCTATGCAACGTCAACGTTCAGTATTCACCCAACTATATCCAAACAAGACAACACTCTTCATAGAAGTTTGTGCCAGCCTTGGCCCAGAGCTTTACCTTGGAAAAGAACACATATTTGCTCCACAAGACTCTCAATTCACGGACACAAGCTACAGCAGTTGAGGACAGTTTTATCTTCGTCCCTTAGACAGCTGCAATACATGGGTAATGGGTGTTGACCAAGTACCTCACCAAGTTGACGCGGTATATATTGTTGCATGTTTCCTCATTCCGGAGCCCAAGGGATGTGGTTGGAAGAAACAGGTTGAGTATGTGCTGGTATGTAGCCATTGCAAAGCTTAGCTCTCTCAGAAGTCAGAACACAGAACGCATAGCAGGCTTTGGAGAATGATGCGAAGGACCAATGTACGATCAAGGTGAAGGAAGAGCAATATTTCAATCCGAGCTTTGAATAATGGCCGATACTTCCGCGTTCTCTCATTCGGCCACGGCATGATCGGATGTGTTAGATCCGGCAAGTAAAAGCTCGTTCCGCACCCTGAATAAAACAAGACGAACGAAGGATCGGCGCTTTGCTGTCCTCAATTGCCAATTAAATCGGCTTTAGCGTATTCGGAAAGGCAGTTAATTCTGGCTATTCTATAATACAAGTCTGTATTGCGACCCCAGCGTAGCATCAGGCCGAGGTTGTTTATGCATAACCCCGCGTCGTCAAATGTCCAACGGCCTTTTCAGGACTGTTCCCTGAGTTTTTAATTGGTGCGGTTGGGTCCGCGGGCAGTTGGCAGTTATGTACCTGCTTGCTTTGGCTTTTGTGTCCGTGATAGGTAACGAGCTCATGATGTGACTTTTATATGCTGCGGTTTATGCCTGCCAGAAATGAGGTACAGTGCAACGTAGTTAGGTTTATTCCAAGAGAATTATCCATGCAATCATGCTTTGCAGGTGATATTGTTAGATGTGATATGGGATGAATGCCTAAACTGGCATTGAATATATCTTTGTAATGATTACGATGGTTTGGTTTGACAGCTGAATGAACCTCTTGCCAAGTCCGTGCTCTTGATATCGTTTAACATAAATAGTCCTCTTGTCAATCACTTTACTTTTCACCGTGTCACACTCACAAGCCTTTCTACTACAAACAAATCGCCCCCCATCAGTACTATTCAGCAACTACATAAATCACTCAACATGAAGTACCTTCTCACCCTCGCTCTGGCCATCCCCGCCATCATGGCCACTCCTGCACCAGCCGCCGACAAGACTGCGAGCAGAGAGGTCCAAGCCTGCGCCTGCATCAACGCGGAAGGCAAAACCACTGTGAACGGCTACTGCGGGTACATTCGCGGCCGCGCCGAACGAGTCGACGGTGGAGAGCTTGTAAGTAACTCTTGTTGCCTCTAGGATTTCATGTTTTGCTAACTGCGACACTTAGTGCTACCCTAGCGACAAATACTCCGACTACATGCCTGAGTACTTCACTGCCGACTTCTGCAAGGGCTACTATCCGGGCTACAACGACCGCATCTGCAAGACCAAGACTGTGTGCCCGCTTATTGGAGACTCCTGGGTTCCCTGTTAAGTTCTTGAGCCTTGGTGGAAGGCATGGGCGCTTTTATGTTAATTTCTATGGATATACTATCAGTTTCTTTACTGTGTTTACTTTAAATTTTGAACTTGAGGCCTTAATTGACATTCCTTTATTTGCACAAACGGGCTTATCTTATGAACGTGGTTACTCGATAGATTTCAAGAGTTATGAATATCGCCTAAATCGCCCAGGCCACAGCTGAAAACTGAGGAAGATACGTAGCGAGAGCAGCCAATAAGAAACAGCGGAGGGCTCCGATTTCCCACGCAGTCCCTCACACAAATCTGACCTAGTGGCAACCCTTTCTAACTGCAGCACTAACTACAATGGCTCCGCCAGAGAGGAGGATACTACTACCCAAGCTCGCGGCTGAAGCACCGGGCGAGAATGACCAGGTACTTCCCGCTGCTAGCAAACGCAGGGTGCTGCCCCCGCGCAGACGCAACGCTCCCGTTGCTTGTCAGAGTGAGTTCTGGAAAACCGGGAATACCAGTGGCAATGTCAAGCTGACCAACGATCTACCAGCCTGTCGGAGACGCAAGGTCAAGGTACATTTTGCTTCAACCCATTTCAGTCCAGGCTCTGCAGCGACTGCTAATACTAAAGCAATAGTGCAGAGGTGCTCGTCCAAAATGCCATCAGTGTGAAAAAGCATCGATTGACTGCGTCTACGACACGCCAGCTGGTTTTAACCACCGACAAGCGGATAAAGATCAGATTGCGAGGCTCCAAGCCACCGTCGAGCATCTTCGCCAACAGATCTCGACCCAAAGTACCCCAAACTCTGACCAGCCGGGCACCTCCCTCAGCCTGAGCCCACCGGCAGTCGGAAACATCCGTCGAGATGTGCAGTCCTCGGAAGACTTAGTTGAATTCCTCAGAGACCAACCCGAGGCCTTTGCGCTGCAAGTCTTGGAGTATCTGCGACAAGGCCGCTCCCCCCAAGAGATCATGGATTCTCTTGGCGGCAATTTGTCCACGAATATTAACCCGTCGATCCATGCAGCAGCTAGGGGCAGCGTCACCCCAATACAAACACCGCTGGAGTTCCAGCTCGTTGTTCAGTATCCGCAGGTCTATTTGCCCCTTGCCCCTCTCGATGCAGCTTCTCTGGATTTAGACCTACTCGGTATCGAGCCGCAGAATGCCGATATCTTCCAAGACCCGGGGCTATCTAATCTTCTCGACGATGGTGTATCAAGCGTAACTGTGAACAGAGTAGTCCAACCGCAGGATGTGCTAGGCGGAACATCATTTGGTCTCAACAACGGTATTTTAATGGACCCTCGCCTTCATCATGTCGACATCTCGCGCTGGACAAGTATCCCCATAAGTAACCAATTCGCCGCTGAGGCTATCGCCTTATATCTCAATATGAACCAGCCCTGGTGGGCCTTTTTCGATACAGACCTATTCCTAGATGATCTGGTCAATGACGAGACCAACTTCTGCTCCAGGATGCTGGTCAACGCTCTTCTTGCATGGGCCACTGTGAGTCTTCGAAGCTGCTGGGTCAACATTCATCAACAGTCATCACTAAGCTCGCCTCACAGCAAAGCTATGCGCACTACGAACCGATGGCCGCTACACTTCCTAGTAGGTTCTTGGATGAGGCCTTGCGGATCTACGATGTGGAGAAAGGCGTTGACAGTCTGACAACCGTGGCGGCAACGTCTTTGATGAGTATGACATGGACTACACTAGGAAAAGACAAAGCTGGTCGTCGCTTGCAAGAAGATAGTGCCAAAATGTCACAGCGAATGCGATTGTATGGAGAGTCAGACGCCTCTTCGCGTAACCCGCTGGATCTGAGTGATGAGCGTGTTGAAATAGCCGCATGTGCAGCGGCTTGGGGATCTTTCAACTTCCAAATGTACCGTGTCGTGAACCATGCCGCGTGACAGTGAAGCTGACAGAGTTTTCAGGGTCATGTCAATGAGCTATCACCAAGAGCCGATCCCGAAAAGGACACCGAGATTTCGCATCCCCGGGAAGAACTTGTTCGCAGCGCAGCACGACAAACCCAGTACAGACGCAACCTATACAGCCGTCTGCCAATTCTGGCTGATCGTATTCGACATGAACTACCTTTACTATCTTGAAAGGTCTGTATCCATGGCGTCAGCTGTGGCTATATTCCAGAGATTGCTAGGCTGGGCTGATGCCTTGCCAGCCGGAGTGCAACGTCACGAAAGCAACCCAGACCACGTTCTCAATATACAGTAAGTCCATCGATAGTGGGGTGACGCAGTTGAGGCATTGCGATATGGACGCTGACTGTACCAAGCATTTGGTGCCATACCGCAATCATTGACCTGTTTCGCCCCTTCGAACACGAGTTCCCCCAACTCAAACTCCCCGCCTTCGCAGGAGTGAACGCCACCCCGAAAGCCGTTATATCAGCATCAATCGAGCAACTAAAGCGTCTTGTCTATCAATACCGTGCAAATTGCGAATCGTCCAAGTATTCCATCATCTGGCAAAGCGGTATGCTCTACCTCGTCAACCACATACTGCGAGATTTATCCAGTAATGAATCGCAGTTCTACTTCCTACTCTGCATGCGCGGCTATCAGCATCTAGCTCGTTATATGCCTTTTGTTAGTGGCATAGTGCAGAGCCTGATAGTCATGACGAACCGACAGGGTGCTCCTTTGACAGCCAACACACAGCGACTACTAGAAGAGGTTCGGGATGAGAGTCGTAGGAGTCGAGAGTTCTTCAGTGCTTATCCGGTTGATCTTGAGATGGTGTCTAAGGATCCTTCTTCTGCAACGTTGGAGGAACTTACTAGCCGCTTCCAAGAGGAACCCTTGGGGGCGGGCCAGGGCGAGGCATCTGATAGCGGAAGTTTGCCAGATGGCTGGAAGGGCACCGCCCAGGATCTGACAACCACGCTTTCTATGCTGGAAGATGATTGAAACAAAATAGTAAACCCCAATATAAGTACAAATAGCCTGTTTCAAGGTAATTACCTTTAATGGCCATGAGTACTTTATGTGACTGGTGACATGCCAAGATTAAATGACTTACCCATATTCTTGAATATTTCTGTGAGACTGTGTTCCACGACACAAAAAGATGACAACATAGCATTGTAATCTCTATGATTCGGTCCGTTCCCTCGCCTCGCAAGAGCAACAACGGTAGAAGTTCATCCCGTGCGGACCGATCCCTTCTCCTATTCCATTTGTCGTCTCAACCCGTGTTGTTGCGTGGCCTTTCCGTCCTCTCATATCGCGGCTAATTTCATCCATTCTTTGGTGACACCATTTCGATTCTTCTAAACTCTCACTCGACGGACTGAAAAGTCTGGGTAGTAGTTTTCTGTGACAGTACCTCTGAAAAATGGGCAGATCCGTGCTGGATAGTTCAACAAAGTATTCATCCACACCGAACATGGCGGGCTTTACAGTCTGGGGACAATCCTTCAGATTGAGGGCATCTTCGAGTTCATGACGACTGGAAGTTGCATGGTTCTGCACTACTTGTTGTAAAAAGATCTGAACAAGGATGGACATGCTGATTTCCACATAGACAACTCTGTCAGCGTATCGGTGACGCCTGTAGGTGACCAAGTTTGGGATGCCAGGAATAGTTCTTCTCAGGAACAATGTAACAAGCATGTGATCTCTGAGGCATAATGAATAACGGAAGTCCCTAATCATTCTGAGAATGATGCTAGTTCTTTGAGCGTCCCACGAGGATGCAGGGTACGTGCGGCGTTGCAAGATCCGGAAAGTATCGACGGCAGAGATAAGAAAGCACGCTATGCTCGCTTTTACCAAAGTATCGCTGCTTAGTTGCTGTCCACTCGGAGTCAAAACATGGAATTTATGGGAAACAATAATCGAAAGAATGCGTTGTATAAGACGTTGCTTTCCAGCCCATCCGCAATCATCAGAAGGCAAACGGTATGATTCAAGGCAAGCAATTAGAACTTTATACAGCGCATCGAACTGTCGAGTACTCTCCCATTCGATGAGATAATCTCTCATATAAGCATCGAATCCCTTAGGAACAACGTGCAGTAAGTAGTCCAACTTGCATATCCGCTTGAAGATGGCTACACTGGGGTCTAGGTGTATCGCGAGACTTTTAGTCATTTGAACAACAGAGATCCATAAAAGATCTAGCATTTCGACTAACGTCGGACCGTGAATAATGTCGGTGTGATATGAGAGTAACTCAAGCTGAAATTCTAGGTGTGGCCATGCTGATTCCCAATCCTCGGTTTTGCCCGATGCGTATCGAGCTTTGGAGCATAGGCAATTTCCGAGAAGTCGCGATCTAAACATTCTGATGAATAATTCTTCTTGAGACGCCTCGTGGTGCTCCATAATCTTCTTTCCATCCTCTGTCTCGATCAGGAAGTCGAAGACCGTTCGATGAACAGCCTCTACCCCTAGATTGCCGTAACTAATCACAGGGGAGTTTGGCTTGTCAGCCCGCTGTTTTTCGTCTGATCTCTCGTGGTCCTTAGCTTGAACGAACTCAAAGAAGTTGGCCGTTCTGGATGGCAACCTGGTCAATAGTTCCTTGCACCGTTGCTCAAGGTCTGTGGTAAAGAGCGTATCAACTTCTTCAACAGGCGTGGACCACAGATTGTCACTTGACGCCAACATCAATTCCAGAAGAGATATTGCATCTGTCGAACTGAATAGTGGATAATGAAATGCTTTGGCTTTGTGGGATGTTCGCCAGTTGAAGAGGACAATCTTGAAGATGAGTGCAGTCGAACGCTGATAAAGATCTGAGTCTTCGCCCAGCCTCGTCCACATATCAAGGTATAGCTCGTGAAGCTTCTTGGGAGTCTTTAAAAGCCGTTTTTGGATATCATCTTTGGAGTCGCCGTTCGAGATACCTCGTGCGATTGATCTTGTTACCAGAACAGCCCATAAAAATACGCCTTCGGCCTTACGGCTGATATCTATCACAAGATCCTCGATATGCATTGAAGAGCTTGTAAGAGTAACTTCCTTGCCAAGAGTGGCCCGTGCATATTGCTTGATATCGTCTCGTGTTAAATCTTGCATTTTTATGTCGGGGTTCTGACCCAGCCGCATTCGTATAGCTAATTCTGGACGGCTTGACATGCAGATCTTGACTAAATATGGAGGTTCTTGCAGACTATCGAGAAAGTCGATTAGGATGCCTGCGCCTTCATCATCCATAAGCTCATCGAGGCCGTCAATGAAAAGACAGAAAGGACGAGCGGGCTGTCTAGCGTAACTGTGAACTAGGAGTTGGAGGTCGTCCTTGTCCCAATCGCCAGGTCCAGTCTTGCGAGACCAATCGGGGCTCTGTTGGAGACAGCTCATGGCATACTCCTTATCCGAAGAGAACAGTTGGTAGACCAGAGAACACAAGAAGCCCTTGAAACTACTTTGCATTGCACTGCCCACCTTCCAAAAGAAATGAGCGAGGATCTGGACATCAGGCTGCCATTTCCTCAATAAATCCATTGTTTGTTCATGGGAGACGATGAGCTTCATGAGAACACTCTTTCCGGTTCCAGGATGGCCGCTGATCCAATAACGGGCTTCGGGCGATTTGAGCCATGCCACAAAGCTGCTGCAAGCCAGTACTTGAGGGTAAGATTCTGCCTTATTTTCAGCCCAGGACTCCAATTGAGCAGCGTCTGATTCAAGATGATCACCCTCAGACTTTCCCTCGAATAGCCAGTTGAAGGTCGATCCATGGGAGGCATGTATCTCGTTTCGTCGATGATTCATATTCGGGTACTGGAAGCTGCCCAGAAGTCTCTCATAGGCCTCATATTCCCTACGCTTCTCTTCTCTCAATTCAGCTTCGGTCAAAATAGTGTTTTTGCCTTGATCCGCGTGTGACTTGAGTCTTGACTCATGACTAGCAAGCTCTGTTGTGACATGAGACTTGGTAGAAGTTTCAGCTCGGTCAACACGGTCTGCTATTTGCGTGTTGACGAGGGTTACCTGTGCTTGAATAAGGTCCTGTAGTTTCCTTTCGCTGGTGGATGTTGCCTGAAGAAGGTCCCGAAACTTGTCTTGGAGGTCATTGGCTTGCACCTTTGAGATTTCAAGGCTCCTGAAGATCCCAACGAGAAGATCCGTCTCCAGAGAATCCTTGGCTTTCTGCAGTTGACTTTCCAGACGATCAATTTCCGGCTTATTGATAATCCCTCGGAAAACGGCCCCAAAGCGATCTCGCTTTCGAGGTTGTTGTTGGGAAAGAAAGCGAGCTGGTGTTTTCTTCCTCCACTCGTCTTCGGCATCTCGACAGCTCCGAGCCAGAGTCAAGAGCCTCAAGTCGACGAGGTTGAGAGGTTGTGGCGAGACTTCCAGGTACTGGTTCAGGCTTGATGTAGTGACCGCGAGGTTCTCAGCGTAAATACTGAGCTCTGGATCAGGCTCACCCGTTCTGTAGGCATTCTTGCAGAGCTTTGCTGTTTTCAACCCAACTTCGACTAGTTGAACAATGTTGCAGACAAGGCCCAGGGCGACAAGTGGCTCGAGGCCTGACATTCTGCGGGCTTGAGTGAAACGGGACTTTCAGAAAAGCCTATTTCCCTGCGGTGGACCAGATGCTGAGAGTTGATTTCGGAGGTGAGTTAAAAGTCAATCAGCGCCGACCGCTTGTTTTGAGTAGAGGCCTCCGGTGAGAGAGAGCCTCGTTGGGCTGACTTACCCCGCAAGCCACAACGCTACCCAATGTTGTACAAACATGGCAATACCCAATAGGCAAATAAGTAAATTACCGTGACAACAATTGTTCCCGACAAATGTAGTGCTGGTTGAGAGGAGCGAAGACGGGATCCTCGGTAAGGTTGACGCTATGAATTAACCGATGGGCCCCATATCAGACGCTAAATGTTAGATCCCGACCGACGACGCGCTACCAGTATCGCAGACGCTAGAAATTGACGATGGCGCATCAGCCTTCTGTAGGCTTGACGCCTACCCAGCGATATCGTCGCATTTCTTGGATGATGAGGCCTGTTCATATTGAACAGGCCCATCAAAAACTCTATCTCATTTCCGTAAAGGGCATAATTCGGCTAGTCCTGGTAAGATGGTTTGGAGGTAACTCCATTCCTGACTCATCCATTCTTCAATGCTACCATTCACTTGCAATATCTCAATGCATGGACGAATAGTTTGTCTTTAACGAAAATTATGTCCCAGTTTGGGTTTCGTCTCCAACGATGACACAGAGAAAATGCTGACCTAATCCCATGAGTGAACCTTATAGGGCTGACCACTGCAGCCTCGATGCAACCCGCGACGTCTGCCTAATCCAGGCTGAAAGGCAGCACTCTTTTTTTCAACCCTCATCATCCTCCCCTTCAAAACCATCAATTATTCCACTGCATTCCATCCATTTCTGGGAGTTTTTCATCGCCAAAATGTCGCAAAATCATCCAGATTCTATCGCCGACGACTGGCTTGAAGTCGAGAGCGCTGCGTCCGTCATTTCGATGGATTCCCGGCCATCGTCGCCATCCCCGTCTCCTCCCCCGCAAGAGACCCCTGCATCAACGCCGCGCATCGTCGTGTCATCCCACGCTGGCCCATCAAATCCCCCATCGCAGTTGCAGCTCCCTTTGCGCCCGAGAAATAACACCCTCGAGCCGTCCTGTGTCGTTCAGACACAGCAGCCGCTCCCGGCGCAAGACCCTGATGCACCCTTCTATATCGATACTATCTGTCCATCTCCATCGCCACAATCTGTACGACCGCGGCGTGGTCCGGTGCATGTAAAAGATTGCACTGTTGAGTCCCTCCCTGAATCTCAACGGAAGCAGCCTGAGACGCTACCCCAAGATGAGTTCGCAGACGTGGAGACCAATGCTGCTGATGATTCATCCTCCTACCCGGATCCCAGCGATTATCACAAAGCTTGCCAAGACGCCACTGCATCTCTCGACGCCGTTGCCAAGCTAGCCAAAGACATCGGGGGACATGCAATCTCTACAATGAGCTTGATCCGCTCAACTTGCAAGCAGCTCTGCACGCAAACAGCTGACCTTGGCAAGATGCTCGAGGTCTACGCTCAGCACTGGGCTGCCAAGGGCTCCAACATGGCCTTGATAGACATTCCACTGAACCCAGACACGTGGGAAGCCTTGTCGGAGCTGAAAGAAGTCGTTCTGAAGACGCAGGAGACTCTTTCGAGTGTTGCTCCACCGGCAGACTTTGGCAGGCGTTTTACGGCGGCAGATATCCCTCTAAATGCCAATTTGGAGCTAGCTCGGGGTCTCGAGGCGTTGGAGGACATTCGGGATCTGTTTACAGAATTCCTCCCCATATTGAAAGCGTGAGTC
Source organism: Fusarium nygamai (assembly GCA_001262555.1). NCBI lineage: Eukaryota > Fungi > Ascomycota > Sordariomycetes > Hypocreales > Nectriaceae > Fusarium > Fusarium nygamai. Next base: position 3,048,811 of record LBNR01000005.1, read on the forward strand.
AAGCCCCCTCCATCTAATACCTTCCAAGCTGACGGACGTGTTCTAGGGACTTTGACGAGTTCAGAACGAAGCACATGGGCTTTCCACCAGCCGCACTACCCGATCGACCCCATAAAAAGCCATACCAATCACCGAACCCCAAAGTCCGCCAGATTCGCGACGAGCTGTACACAATGAAAGACCACTTCGTCATGATAAACGCCTTCCTCTCCCGACTAAAAGACTCCTCCACATCGCCAAACGTGGCAGACCCTCTAGTTTTCAAGTCCCTCAAGCGCATCACCACCGCCATATCAAAAGTGCTGACCAACAACCCCTCCGACTGGATCGAGTCAGACATGGGGTCGTCTTCTAGCAAGACCATGTCGTATGCGCAATTCCTGACGCTGGATCCCGATGTTCTGAGCCATATTTCGTCGCATTTACAGGATTTTCAGGATGAGCTTGGTGTTGATGCGAAGCCGGGAGAGGACGGGTGTGATTTTTCGCAGGAGATGATTCATAACCATCAAGAGTTTATGCTGTTGGAGGGTGGGCAGTTACAGCAGCTTCGGTCGGTGATTGAGTTTACTGAGAGTATCTTGATGACGCAGGGATAAGAGAAGATGGAGTGATGAGGCTGCGATGAAAAGAACATGACTGGAGTTTGGTTGGATTTACGAAAATTGCTTATTGGATTGATCTGTTATTGGGCTGCCCTGTTATTGATGCCTGGCTGACAAAAAACATGTCACGCGATTGGCTTATATGCGCTGGAGGTTCTTATCGCAGATGGATTAGGCTAAATTGACGACTTGGTTTGGTGGAATTATTTGTTTCAGGGACCCCGGATATACAGCAACGGAGATAAGTTCCTGGAATCGCTCCAGGCCACACCGAATCTGGAAGTCGAGTAAGGACTCTATCACGAGCTTATATCCACCTAAGTCTCTAATACCATCAGATATATTAGATCGTATCTCAATACAGACTTCTTTAGACTCTGGGTTTTCTTTCTTATCTATAGACGTTTCACCATTGCCTATAGCAGAGATTTCACTCTTAACAGGAACATCAATACTAATAAAGATAAGGCTCAGACTTAAAACTGTGCCGTGGCCAGTGATAGTCTCAGCGAAGAGTCCTGCCTACAATCCAAACAATCCCGAATAGAGTCAAAGCTACACTGGGATGCCCATTCACCATGGCCTGGGACCACAATTGACGATGCCGTCTTCAGGCATGTTGTAGCATGGCTTTTACAGTCTTAGAAAGACTCTGACGGTTTTGGAGAGTTTCTGGATGTTCAACCACAGACATTCAAGACGGAACCGGCTATATTCTTCTCGGGTTATTACCATGCTCGTCCAAGCTCACACATGCAGCGTGGTCTCTGCAGGCGGAGGTTGGAACCCGAAACCCTATAGAATCATGTCAAATCAGTGGCACGCACCATCTTGCGTTAGCCAGTCAGACACTCTTCCTCGTCACATTCTCAGTGGTCGTGCGACGCTGTCGTCATGCGACAGACTTCTGAGAAGACAACAGAGTCGCGAGTCTTGGAAAATGATATCAATGATATTCGACCGGTCACGGCTATGAAGCTGTATTCATATTCCCTTGAACGGCGCAATGCCATCTGGTGGATGCTCGCATTGACTCTGTCAACATATCTCAGCAGGCTCAGGACTTCCATACTACAGATTAAATGAGTGGAAAGAGATAAATGACTGGAGAGCGCAGATTAAAGATCGGATTGCATGGTTTCGGGCTCTCGAAGGTTCTGGTTGTAAATGTTGATGAAAAGTTGAAGGTCAGCTGGAACATCAAGTCAGCTTCGGAAAGTGTTCTCTGGTAGTATTGCAGTTGGATGGACGCAATAAGAGGCAAGTTAGGGACTAGTTCATGTCCTATAATGATTTAAAGAGTACCGGGACTACCTTTTCTGAAGTCAACCCCAAGAACATAGACAACAATGCCCATCAACACGAGGTAGCCATAATAAAAACAGACAGTGGATAGAATAACGAGCTAGCAATTATAGCCTTTTAAGTATTGTCGAGGTAAGTTTTAAATATGCCTTTTAATACGCTGTCCAGCTTACAGTCAATATATCTTATAATAGCTGCTTTATATAACGTTTCCTATAATTACAATGTACTACTGCCTCCCAAGAAGCCTGTGAGCTAAATGGAGGGCTATCGATATCGTCTTCTGTTCCATTATAGCTTAGAGTCTCAGTTTCTGCGACAATCATAGGAATCATCGTCGAATCCGGTTTGTGGAATTTGTGAATGCCTTTGACTATCCCGAGTTTGCCTTCAGATCCTCAATCATATCCTTTAGCTTGAATCAGCATCTTCTACATCTTGAATTCACTTTTTAACACCTACTGTAGTTAGATCCCCGAAGCACGTGACATAATATCCTTCTTCAACATGTTGTCCTGTAACTGGATTCTATAAAACGAGAAAGGCTAAACATCAGCTGCTGTTTTGAGTGAATGGAATGTTATCAAAGAGATTAATTCTCTCGCTCGAACGTACACTGTACAGCCCACGCCGCACTGTAGCATCGTTGCCTAGGTAGCGACTGATATCAGCTGTAATCACCTCAAAAGCAATACCATCGGGTGGTATAAAGTACTCGTTCATCCTCCCTAGTTTAGTTTCGCTCCCGGATGACCCAGAAGGATTGTGTGTTGTTGTTTTTCGATGGAACATCTTCCGGATACCATGGAAGAGCAGGCCGTTCATTCGGCATCCCTTGAATATCCCTTCCATCATGGTCAGCAGTGAGCTTTCATTTGCAAAGTGAAGTAACTTGCTCTTTATCAGAGTTCCAATAACCCAGGAACACTCTGGAACATGCTGCAGCAGAAGCAGAAGCAAATTGTTGCCATTCCTTGTTTTTGTGACTATCCGCATAGTCACAAACACCCTTAATAACAATGCAAGGGAATATATCCCATACTCCAGCACTCTCCATCTCGAACCCTATAGCATTTGTATCTTTAGTAAGCCGGTCCCGTTCTTCCCCAGATTTTATAACAGAGTTTCCAGATCCAAATATTCCAAAATGAACATTTGGAGGAGGAAATGGATAGCGGCTCCCTGTTGAGCGAGGTCTTGATAGTTGCTTTGGGGTGTTGCATTTAAGATCATGGCAGTTCGATACAGTGGCCGCAGCGCAGACAGGGTCTGAATTTGAGCGACATGCATTACAAATAGCACATTTCGATTGCGTATGATGTTTGTGTCGATAATTTGCTGGGAAGAGAATGTCTTCCGAGCTCCATGGGTATTGAAGTGCTGTGTCTGAGCCTTGATGTAACTGGTAGAGAATGTCATAGATTGCGCTTCGTAGCCTGCCAGTATGCCTCGTAGTTGCTAATTTCGATAATAGGCCTCTGATTTCAAGATTAGGCCGGCCAGGGACTTCACTTAACGTATCCTTGATCTCAAATCTGTCCGGAAATCGACGACCAAAGTCATACGGCACAATACCGGTGCTGATGATCACGTCGCCGAGATGAATTTGAATGCCATTATTAACAGAGGCGCCTCCGCAGATGCCGATAACTAAGGCCAATCTGATACGGGTAAAGCTCAATTTGCAAAACGCAGCAATAGTGCCAGCTGCTATTGTCCCTATACCAGGAGGATGAGCCAAAACCACATTGTGACCAGACATGATACCTATCGAGTAGGAATTTGGGTCACCTCTGGCTTTTCCGATGCAGGGACTGCCATCGTCCTCATCCCAGTGATGGTCGAAGAGAGATAGAACTGAGTTGGCCTCCAGAGGAAGTGCGCACATAAGCGCTACTTGGAACTGGTCGCGCGATACGGGTCTTGCTGGATCCATGTCGAATGAATAATATAAGGTTTAGAATACATAGCAGAAGCCTTAGTTCACAATCATCATTATCGAAATGCTTACGAGGGGATGTGTCTTGAGCTCATTGGACAGCTTCTATCCAATTAGGCATGCTCTTTCAAGCCTCGGCGGGATATTTGGTCCATCTGTCAGTTGACTTCGCAGCATGGTTTTGCCATGCTTTAGCCGCAGAACCAGGCTGTGTCGGGCTCGCCCCCTCATTTTCCCAATCTCACTCGTTATACTGGTCTGATAAAAGAGGTAGTTAATTAAGAACCTTCGTTATACTTCAAACCCTACCATGTATTTTGATCAGGAACGCGCCCCATTCTCGCTTCTACACTAATCATCTTATCCCCACTATCCTTGCTTACCACTGGGAATGGGAGGGACCCCGGGTATACGGCAACTAGATGGAGATAAGCTACCGGAAATCGTTCCAGGCCACGCCGAATCTGGAAGTCAAGTAAGGACCCTTTGTTTGGTTCATGCGTCTGCCTGACCAGGCATCTGGATTTATTTAGGTTGCTGGATTTCTTACGTTGCGATGTTACGTGGACCATGAAGAAAGTGGAGAAGAGGGAATAATATGAATAGATTGGCTTGCGCAATGGAAATGATCTTTACTTCTTTCCAAACTCCCCGACTCACGCTTCCTATTTAAGAGTTACAGAATCTCAGCAATGGCTTCTTCAGAGACCCAAGACGCATCGGAGTTGAGTCCCCAGGACTTGGCTATCCGGGGACGCGAAGTCACTGGCCTTTCCATCTACAAAGACACCAACGATGATATCGATATGGACAGAGTGCATGCATTGTTGGCTGAAATGTACTTAGACGTCCCCCTAGGCGGAAAAGATATTGTGTACGGAGAAAGAGAAGCTCAACGCCTTCGTCTCTGGAAACCGACTTCAAGTTCCACCAAGGCCCCAGTCGTCGTCTACGTCCACGGTGGAAGTTGGACAATCGGTGATTATCTTGATTCAACTGGCTCCAAGAAAGTCAGCTACTTGAACGATCTTGGCTACGCTTTTGCGTCGATCAACTACACGCTTATTCCAAAGATTACTGTCAAGGAGCAGGTGCAGGAGATTACTGATTCGGTGGCGTACCTGATCAAGCATTCTGAGGAACTGGGCATCGATCCAGAGCGTGTAGTTCTCATGGGCCACAGCTCAGGAGCACACATCGTAACCCTCCTAGGCACCGACCCAACCTACGCCCAAAAAGCCAACTTCAACATCTCCATCCTAAAAGGCGTCATCGCCCTCGACGGCTCAAACTACAACGCCCTAGCAGAATTCTCCGACAGCACCGGTCCCATAATCACCAACATGATCAATGGACTAAGCGACGACCCGGAAAAATTGCAGGATATGTCGCCGACGCATCACGCGGCTGCACCGAACGCAGAGGCATTTTTGCTGCTGCATGTTCAGAGGAAGGGGGGCATTCGGCAGGCGGCTGAGTTGGCTGTGGCGTTGAAGGCGGCGGGGACGAGTGTGGAGATGAGGGTTTTTGAGGGGGAGGGGTTTGAGGGGCATGTGCAGATGTTGTTGAGGCTTGGGGATAAGAGTTACCCTGCCACGGGGGTGATGAAGGAGTGGTTGGAGAAGTATGTTCCGGTGTAAATAATATTACGAGGTTGATAGAAAGACTGCTCTATCCTAGCAACGTCACCGCGAATGTGGTTAAGAAACGGTTTCCTGATGTGATGTCTCATTGATCATTTATTAGATCACGATTATTGTATATCAAGGTATTGCAGGTGCTAAATCAAGTCGAAATAGCCTACCGGGCCATACATCCCCATTCTTCTTATTGTACTCAAAGTCCTGTACTGGACTAAAGCCAGCGCTTTCGTAGTACCTGACCAGTTTGTCTGTACCTCCGGTCCAGCAATCGAGGAAAATGGCTCGTTTCCCGTGTTCAGACGCGTAGGCTTTGACATGCTCTAGTAATGCCAACCCAGCACCTTTCCGCATAGCTGATTGTACGCGATGATCGGCGATAAGAAAGTCCAGAAACACAAAGCCGCCATGGTTCTCAGCCGCGGCTATATGGGGCTCCAGAACGACAACAGAGCGAGTGTGATTTGCAAAGTCGTCGTCGAGAATCATCGCCGCGCCCACTGAGACGAACGTTTTACTCGTATCGTCATTCCGGCGGTGAAGGTCTGCGACATCATTTTCAGAGTATGTTTTCTCGATCTCTGCGATGAAAACTCGTCGCCGCTCGCCTTGGCCGCTCCGTCGGAAGGTTTCTGACTGTGCGATGTCGTCCCGGGTTCCTTCCAAGAATCCATCTCTTTGAGAGAAGGGAATTTTTCCCCATTGGCCTGTGTTACCAGTCTCGTTGAGAAATGGCAGAGAAGAGTCAAAGGCTGCCGTGATGAACTCAGCATCCTCATAGGCTGACCCCGCATCACGGATCTGGAACATGGGAATAATGATTTGTAGAGTCAGGGCCAGAACTATAAAAGGTAGGTATACAGTCCGTCTGTAGAAAGAGGACTAAATTTAGGTTATTTTAAGATCGTAGACAGGGCTGATTGTAACTGTTGCGAGATTCGACTTTCTGAAAGATTCTGTATAGGGTGTTTGATAATGTGGCGCGGGCAGACTGTGGCTGTGCTGAGACCTCAAGCCTCAACTCAGACGCGTCGCGCGCGTTCAAGGTTCAATGAAGCGAAGCCAACCTCAACACACCCACAGCCCACCATGCCGCCCCGAAAAAGAAGTGCACCCACCGCCGACGCTTCAGAGCAAGCTGCGCCCAAGCGAAGATCTCTCCGGCAAGCTGCCAAAGGAAATCCCGAGCCTGAAGCGCCTCCTCCAGCCAAAGCAAGCCCGCCAAAGAAGGCTGCCAAGGCGACGACTGTAAAGAAGCAAGAGAAGCCCAAAGCGCCAGCAAAGCCAGCAAAAAATGAGGAGCCCGAAGCACCAAAGGTGAAGAAGACGGCCAAGAAACAGGAACCCTCTCACCAGTCTGCCTCCCGTGGTGTCTCTGAAGATCCAGATATCGACTCGATCCCGACGATTAATCCTGATGCCCCGAAGCACGATGGCCAGTGGTACTGGCTCATGAAAGCTGAGCCTGAAACTCGTATTGAGAATGGAGTTGATGTCAAGTTTTCTATTGATGACTTGAAGGCAAAGACAGAGCCTGAAGGATGGGATGGTATGTTTTCATATGCTTCGAGGGATCTCATATACTGACCTTGATACAGGCATTCGAGCGTACGCTGGTATGAAACCATGCTCAGTGGATGATCTGAAATGAGACTTACCTTTCGCAGCTCGGAACAACATGAGAAACATGAACGCCGGCGACCTCGCCTTCTTCTACGCCAGCAACTGCAAAGAACCCGGCATCGTCGGCATAATGGAAATCGTCAAAGAATTCTCCGAAGACAGCACGTCCCTCATCCCCACCACCCTTACAACCTCCAACTAACATCACCAGGATCTGCCCGTCGACCAGGCGCACCATACTACGACCCCAAGTCTACAAAGGAGAAACCCATCTGGGACCTGGTCCACGTCGAGTTCAGGAAGAAGTTCGCTGTGCCTATTGGTTTGAAGGAACTTCGTGAGTTGGGCAAGCCTGGGGGTCCTTTGGAGATGATGCAGTTGCTTAAGCAATCGAGATTGAGCGTGAGTAAAGTTAGTGGTGAGGAGTGGAGGTTTTTGTGTGAGCTTGCGGATAAAAAGGCGAAGGATGCTGGGTTGAAGCATGATGAGGGTGAGAAGTGATGCTGTTCTGGGGGATGAGATGATACCTGCCAGCAGGCGAGCGAACGCGGCTTGAAAGAAGGGCGTTTGTGCTGTGATGAGGTGACGAATACTTCATGTACACTACAGTGTTAGCAATAGAGACGTGTTATAATGCAGAATTCTGGTATCGCACTTACTGGAAAACTACCAAAGTGAGCACGAAAGCTAGGGTCTCTGCCTGAAGGAATGCGCTCACCCGCAGCGGGGCATCAGCTCCGTAGTCAGTGGTCTCGGCATTCGACTTAATTGCCTCGACCTGCAGGCCTGAACCACACCTTAGTAGAATAATCAGATTTACAGTCCTTTGTCACATTCAATGGCAACAGTGTGGCTGGCTGAAAAGTGAAGTCAAGCTTGGAGTTGGGATGTCTGAGAAGGCGACCCTTACAGACAGAGATCGTCACTAAAGCAACTAGGTCCCCGCATGGGTGACGAGGCTTGCATGAGGACAATTGGTTACACGCCCTAGGCCAATCATAGTTTCTAGGAGTTCGAATGGGACGGGCCGAGGCTCTGGTGGGCATAGGTTTAGCGACGCCATTTGGCACTATCGATATTCGCTTAAGATGTGCCAGTACGACATGGATTTGGACAATTCAGCTAGCCACACCTCAAATTGTGAGAATCTGTCAAAGGCCAAAGCTAGCAACTGCATATTCTATCATTTGCAGCATGGTAAGGTATTTTTGGAGAACCGGAACACAACTGAGAAATGCCACGTCCTTTCACTTATTCTGTCGTCTTGCTTTAGACGAGCGATTTTTCCAGCTCCAGATGAAGATTGACGAACTAAGTAGATCAGGTACAAAATATGCGTCGATGCAAATTGTCATCTTAACCGCCCGCACCCTGGATCAAGGGAAAAACAACGAATCAATTGAGTAGAAAATAATGTAGTAGGGAAAGTGCATTTCATGATTAGGTGTTATCTACCGGCTGTTAGGTACTGCATGAAATGCAATGCAAAGGGACTCAAAGTGGTCACAGGCAAGCACTCTCCTTCCGTTCACACTTCAGTAGTTCTTATCCTTTGAGTGCTGCATTTAAGAATATATTTATAACGAGTAGAACAGGACTAACAGACACAGGATGGTTCAGAACAAGGCGCTTCTATATCTCAAGCCTCAATCTGAGGAGCCTGGGGTGGATTGTTCAAGAGTGTACCCGTCCTTCTGACCAGGTCCTCCACCTGCGACTCGGCACTCTTTTCAGTGTTCCCAGATCTGAAGGTCTTGGCCGTCGACCTTCGTTGGATGAACTGCTCCGAAGTAGCTACACCCAGTCCAATAACCTGGGCTAGCTTGGCCCGGGCTTCAAGAAGTGTAGGATCAGCAGCTTCGTGGTTGCCATGCTCGTCCAGGACTTGCTTCTGATGCTTGGCTACCTGGATCATATGATCGCCAATAGCAGCACGCTGAGCGTCTGCGAGGGTGGCGGAGCTAGTCAGAACCACACGGTAGGCGTTGTCATCCACCATGGTGGCAGCAGATCTAACGATGCAAGTTCCTATGACTGCTTTGCTGAAGTTGGTGATTCCACTTGATGCAAAGCGATAGCAAAAGAAATATGCGTCAAGGCGATTGAGCCCACCGAGCTCATCAAAGGTAACTTCACTGAAGGATTGTTAATGTGACAGTGTATACAGCGGTGGTCAATGACGTTGACTTACTATATTCTTTCAGTCTGGGCTGAACCAGAAGCAGATCCAAAAAGCTTGTTCAACAGCGTGCCAGCCAAGTCACCAAGACCTTCCATGACTTTACCGTCAGCAAGCTTTCCGATAAGGTCCTTAGCAAATTTGCCAATGTCTGAGCTCTTGCCAGTGAAAACATCAATGGAAGTGCGGCGACTTATGATGTAGCTTATCTTGAGAAGCTTGTGATCGTTGCCATTGCTCCTGGAGTCGTGTTAGAAGAAGCAGAAGAGTGTTCGTACTTAATGTCTTACTCAACCGTGTTCAGAAAGTTCTCAAGTTTTTCCTGCGCCCACTGGGAGGCAACTTCGATAGCTTCCTCTTCCTTCTCAAGAGCATTACGGTCAGAGGTCTCAGCGACATTTCTGGCAGCTTGAATCATGTCAGACATGGTGATCGATGGTAGGGTTGATAAAGGCTTTAAGAGGATTGAAAACTGTATGTAAGAGAGATAAATCGAATAGTGAAGAGTGAAGGATTGCGTTGACGGGTATTAGCAGCGGGTTATATACAAATTTATGAGATTGAGTCTTAGTACCTTCTCCACAGATGTGATATTTGCCATTGAGGCTTGTGAATAAGAGCTTGCATCAGTTCAGAGAACATGCCTTTTCCACGATACCCTGGAACTAACTATGGGATGTGATTCATATGGAGCTAGTGGTCATGAGGTCTCCGGTCAGCTCGCCACAGACGAGGCTCTCGGTTAAATGTTCCATACACGGACGATACCCCGCTCAATACAGCTTTGGCGGGGACTGGCGGATGAAAGTGGCGACCTGAAGTGTCCGGTTTTAGCTATGTCAGCACGAAATATTTGCTTTAGGTTTTATCACATTTTTCACTGCACCACGAGGCTGAAGTAACGATTCAATGACGCTAATCCTTATGTGTTAATTCGTATCGCTTCAGTGCGACTTGGAGATCGCTAGTCCCAAAAGAGTGATGTCCGAGACTGCTCTTCCTGTACAGCATCTAAATTGGTACTTGTGACAAGTACCAAAATACATCGAGAAGGGCCCTAAGGATGACATACCGCCTTAACCTTTGTGACGGAGATTCTAGATTCTGTCACACTCGGTAGCCCCATTTCTTGGGACGTGATTGTTTCCCGACAAAGTGTACTGCTCACGACACTCAACTCACACCAGCATATCACAAACGCAGTCAAACACCATTTTCATTTACATCATGGGTTTTTTCGATAGTATCACAAACGCATTCAACAGAATTGCGGAGGTCGCAGCTTCCACAGTCCAGCAAATCTCAGACACTGCCGAGCAAATACGACGCAAGTTCGAAGAAGAGACTCGAAAGGCTGCCGAAGCGGCAGCTCAAGGAGTCCTGAAAGAGATCGGTGGCACAGCAGAGGCCATGTGTCGTGAGCTTGAAGGACTGATCCCCAGCTTCGACGACAAGTTGGAAGAAGTCAAGGCTGAAATCACGGAACTTGCTTCTTCTGCGGCGAACGATGGTGTTGACATCACAGAGGCAGTCAATGCGGCCATTGAGATTGCAGTCCAAAAGGTCGAGGCTGCTAAGACAGCGGCTATCAAGGCCGTCAGTGCCTTCATTAGTCAGGCTCAGCAGAAGTTGTTCAGCCTCCTACGGTCCATCATCCCGTCGTTCCTTAGTTCTTGGACGCAATGGCTGGAGGAGAGGGCAAACTTTCTTACAACGAACCTAGTTAATATAGGTGCAAAGTTGGTAGATAATAGTATAACCTTCGTGTTACAAAAGATCAAAGTAATGGTCCAGACACTAGTCAAGAAGGTGGGAGAGGTGCTTGGACCTATTTGGGGCTTTATAAAACGAATATGGAAGCTATTGTTCGGGGAGCCACCTGAGCAGTGTGAGCTTGCCATGCAGTGGATGGAGGAGAGAATGCGGCGTACACAAAGGCAAATGATGTGAGTCTCTCAAACTCGGAATTATGGTGCTTCATGACTTACAACACCCTTGCCTTGCAGTTACAAACGATCGGCTGCCCCGATCACCGCGGTGATCAGATAGAATAAGTTCTTCGAGCTTCTCCCCCCAGATGAGGACTCGTGGAAGACAACTTTGCTTGACTACCTAACAAGAAGTGGTAGTCCACCAGGATGGCGGGCGTGCTGTGAGCGTATCAAACCCGTAATACGATCGACCAATCCAAAGCCTGGCTCCATGATACAATTGACATGGGACGACCACTTCACTGACGAACTAAAAGGCCAACAGCGAACCCAGATCAGTGTTATATACTTCAGGTGGAAGACAGAAGAATTCCGTAAGGTTTCTTCAGGCTTCATTGGTATCCTTGCTATGGTCAGTGCAGTGGATGTGTCTGCGCGGCCATACGAGCCTCCGCCTGTTACTAAAGCTCAGCGTGAAGAGCCACTTCAGATCGATGCCGTTGCGATGAAGAAGATATATGACGAGCTTGCACCGCACATGAGGCTTCTGTCGTCGAACACAGAACAAGACTCGAGCAGGTTTACTGGGCCCAAGAAGGTTGTAGCACGACAGCTTAAATTCAGGGATGATGATGGGGTTTGGAGAACTGCAGATATAAGTTGAGGCAGGATCTTTCTATTTACCAATAGATGAGGATATTGTACATAGGTAGTCGTTCTTTTAACTGATACTTAAAGCTTATGACATCTCAACGAGACATATCAAGCCAACACACTGAAAACTACCATTTAACTTCAGCTTTTGGAAGGCAATAAAAGCGGTTGTTTTCTTGTCAATCTGGCAATTCTCTATAACATTGCCATCATGACAGTGATGCCACGAGTGGAACAGGCGCCTCATTCTGCCTGATTATTTAGTTTGCTGGTTTACTCTAGTCTACGATCTCAGGTCCTGTACCGGCTGTATGAAACCGAGTAATGAAAGTCATGGCCAGCTGTGCTTAGCCATATTTCTGGTTTGCGACTTGAGAAACCTCGGAACGTGAGATTGTGGCTTGTGCCATTGAAGCTGAAAACGTAGAGCTAGGACATAGAGCTGAGCTGAGTGGTCTTCGGGGCCATGCCTTAAATTGGATGCATCACATACCTGCTGCAAGCAACGAAACTAGCATGTCTTACAGAGGCTGCTAAGGTCCGAAACGACTGATATTATGTTGAGAAGCAATGGAGTAGTTTACACAAGCCCCTACAGTAAGATATAGAAATGCAGAAAGCGAATAGGAAGCTGGAATAAAGTCACCTATATGCGGGCTATGAGCTCTGGGAACGATTTACGAAGTAACCCCTGCGAGAAAAATTAGTTGCTGATACGAGGTGCTCAATCTTGAAAACAATCTTCGTGTGGCTGCCTGAGCTATGAATAAGATCATCTGTTTGCAGTATCCATTATCGAACTCCAACTGGGGCCGTTGGCGATGTCACATCTCACGCGACGGATTATAGCCTGCCATGCCGTGGTGGCTGGCTGAGGCACAATCACACGGGCGTAACTTATGAATGTCTTACGTAGTCTACTATGACCTGATCACTGTGAGCAGTTCAATTTATCTACGTGGATAGTACTTAGTCAGACTTCATTCAAAAACATTGTTATGCCAAGCCAATAGTGTTGACAGAGTTTGTTCTTCATGCATGATACAGTGATACCATTAGCTCAAGTAAGTAATTGACCCACATTTGCTAGCTGTGAAGTGGAACTAGTCAATTCAATATCACATCCAATAGCTCAGATTTAGGTCACGGTCGGCTACTTGGCAGCGCGGGATAACCGAAAGCAGTGACCAGGTGTTCACCGTGGCTGGCTGACATCAGGGAAGACCTAAGAATGTTGCTGCATCAGTCGATCACCTTCAGACCCCATGAGTGTTTGCTTCCCTTCTCGGAAGAGCCCGATATAGAATTGCAGTGGAACCGGAGTTGGACCGGTCACTCATCAATTATAAGACTCGCAGCTCAGTCATGGCGCATAACTAACACGAATCAAGCTGGGCTTTTTTTTTTTTTTTTTTAATTCAGCTCCCCAGCTACCCTTGCCCATTTAGAGATCATGGGGTCGGCACGGGACGTACGGCGTTTATGTCCAGAATACCACTAATGGGATTAGAGTTAGAAAGGGGAATTTATTATTAGTTTAGGCTTTTTGACATCTCAATGAGTCCATATCAAGTTAATACAGTAAAAGATCGCAATTCACTTCACGGTTTAAAAGGCAATATGCATATAGTGCTTATATATATATAGCTAATTTAATATTGAACTACCTCCCATCTTAACACTTATGAGGTCTAGTGAATAAATTCATCCAAACGCTCCAATGGTCTAAAATCCGTTGTTGGGAAATCCTGGGTCGTTGCTGATAACGGTTGTAAATTCAAGTTTCTTGAGAATGCTTTCAGCCTCTTGAAGCTTTTCCTTTGCAGTCTCAATTGACTTTCGAAGACCCTCAAGATCTGCAGCGTCGGCACGAACTCCTTGAAGGCCTTGTGGCTGGAAACCCTATTGTGAATGAGTTAGCCATCATAATTGACATGCTCGGATGTGCAACTGTACCTTGTTGGAATCGGGTTGGAATCCGGTTTGTTGAAAGCCTCCTTGCCGGAAATTTCCTTGCTGAAAGCCTTCCTGTTGGAAGCCTCCCTGCGAGAACGAATCACCGGATTTGTTTGGTTGGAACCCGGTTTGGCCCTCCATTTTGAGTTGCAAAGCAATAATAAGAGGGGTGCACAGGACAATATAATAGAAATACAACGTACGTGTATGTGGATTGACCTTAGTGAATAACTGCGAGTTGCGGTTAAAATAAAAATTGGGTTATAAAAGCCCTCTATATAGTAAATTCCTTCCGTGGACTGCTCTCGAGCTTTCAGCAATAATGTAAATAAGCTTTAGTCTATGAATAAAACTACTTAAAACTAAAAATGTTCACTTGTAGTAGTTAGCTGGTAGACGAATGACGAATCGACAACCCTTTGTTGGAACTGAGTAAAAGCTGGTTAGAAAGTGGCTTGTTCTGGCTGGCTTGGGAATAGGGTTGATTCAGCTCAGCCAGCCCCGAGCTTACTATTCCGGTCATTATTGCTCCCATGACACGCCATTACAGTCCAAGACATACAACCCAACAATAGCGTTTCTCATGCATTCTTAGGTGTTCTCGACTATAGTAGAGTTTACGCATTAATCGATATAATACATACAGATCAATCCCTATAGATACAGGTATAAATCTTACCTATTAAAGTAAGCTAAGTACTATTAAATTAAAGATAATATATCTTTATTATATTAAATAGCTTATAAAGCTGCCTTTTATATTTATAGTAATTAATTACTATAACTTTAATATCTATTTTAATTAAAAATCTATATATAGCTTTACTACTTAAGGCAAGTGTTATATATGGATAAAGCTACTTTAGGTTACATTTTTACTTACTTAGATCTGTTTGTGGCAATCTGTATATATCATCAGGTGTTATTGTCTTCTAGAGACATGCTCGGATTTCATTCTATCGGGTTCTAATATCTATCCAACTCCCCGGAATATTACCTTTTGCCATTTCCCCCTTACCCAGACAAGATCCTTTCATGATGTCCCAGAACGGTGCTTTATCCGAGAAGGAAACCTGGACTTGGTTGGTTGAGAACTTCCAGATTCCCGTTCCCCTCGGAGATTGTTCAGTCCATGTTCTTATAAACAAAGGGAAGGTGACTTCCGCCTTTCTTATGGACGGAGGTGAAAACGCAGACACTATCTCGGCAAGCGACACCATAACCAAAAGCCTTGAGGTCATTGACAAAGAGCTTGGCCTATTTCTTGACAACAAACCCCTCAAGCTTAATGCCTGGGTCGTAACCCACTGGGATGCCGATCACTATAAAGGCGTGTTCGAATTGTTGGAAGGCAGATTCTCGAACAACAAATTGATGAAGGGCAACAGCTCGTCATTTCTTAATCGGTTGGATACTGCACACACCGATCTCTACTTCGGCCATGAGCGCACTATTGACCAGAAGAAAATCATCGAAAAGCACTTCGATCTGAAAAGATGCCTCGTAGGTAAAGATATCATTGGATTGGACCTCTTCTCCGGGGATCGACTGTTTGACGCTGAAGGGGACAACCTGAAACTGTCTCCTTTCGACGAGGCTCGCCCTCGATTCTGCGTGTATGCTGCCAGCGGAGTGGGGATGAATTGTACGCAAGGAATATTCCGTCAAGGAAACAAAGAACCCGACAAGAATGAAAGTTCAATTCTGGCCATCTTGTCGTGGCCAGAGACCGGGCGTTGCTCCTATTTTGCTGGTGGTGATGGTAACGCAGAACTTGCGGCAGGGGGCATCCTCTCGTTTATCAGAGATCAGTGTGATATTGCGAAACTACCAGAGGGTCACGGGTTCGATGTAATGAAGATGGATCATCACGGCTCCTCAGCAGAAACCTTTTTCAAGAAGGGAGTTATTGCCAGACTGTCCCTCGAAAAACTTCCGATCACTCAGTTCAGACCACGCAACATAATCGTCACTCCGGGTAGTCGTCATGGGCACCCAAGTAAGTGATATCCATTTTTTCCATCTCAGTCAATGAAGCCGGATGTAGGCATCGTATGCGAAGTAGACGAGGCTGGCGAGGACCCTATCTTCAACGCAGCCTTCTCGGATTTCCCTACAGAGCCTCCTGTAGCTTTTATAGCCTCTAAGCTATTACCGCACCTTCTAACACAGCCTTACAATATCATATAGTATAGGATACATTAAAAAGTAAAGGGGCAATTCAGGCTACCAACTAATTAGCTATCATTCAGCCGCAATAAAAGTTATCTTAAGAGTATTATCTTAAGTAATAGTAAGGGCGATAAGTATTTTACCTGTATATATTTATTAGTATCCTTTACCTTTATGGCCTAGAGGCTGAAGCCTCTTTTAAAACCCTAACCTTACCGCAGTCAATGAAGCCAATTGACACCACCAGCTTACGACTCTATTCAATTCCTCAAATACCTCATCAAGCCCGTCATCGATTGGGGCGACAATGACTCTGACCCAATGATGTCAGTCGGCCGATTGTTTGGAACCAGAACTCCATATTGGGCTGACAAGTCGATTCCTGCCACGAAAGATATTAATGTAACACACCATAAGAATACGTGTGTTTTTCGATCACAGGAACTTGTCGGATTCATTAAGGAAGGCCACTTCGCTGCAGGCACAGGAAACTCCCTGGAGGCGGAGTTCCAGGTGGCGACGAGCAAGATCTTTCGGTCTTTGGACTACTGGGCGAGACAAATTGAGATTGAACTAGATACGGTGGTAAGGCGATTCCCAATCAGACTAGACAGGAAAGACCGACACGTCAGAAACAATAGCTTAAGCAGACACCGCCGGAGCCAAACTCAAAGGAGAGTGCCCAAGCAATGAATGAGGAGGAAGAAGAGATTCGTACAACTTGGCTATTTAATCATGGATTTTGAGCACAGAAAAAATATTCAGTTCATGGGTCGAGAGTTATGGAACGAGCTCTCCGAGCAAACCATAAAGGTACCGCCGGAAGCGTCCTACTTCCTTATCCGTTTCACATTCGTCGACGGGAAACCGCGCAAAATCTGTTGGGTTGATCAGCATGGAAAGTGGAATCTTGGAAAATTGAGTCCGTATCTTCCGCATGCTAGTATTGATGGTCAGCGGGATTTGTTCGTCCCACACAGCTACGATAGCGAGAGCGATGAGGAGCAAGAGGAGGACGACGAGGACCAAACAAAGGATGAGCATAACTTGGGGGACCATGAGGAAGAAATTGATGAGGGAGGAGGAGATGAAGAGGAGGAAGAGAAGGAATGGGATGAAGATGGAAATTTCGATGGTCAATTTTATCCCAGTGGTCAGCCAAACGAGTCAATTAACGACCACAGCAGAAGTGATGATATGATGGCCAAACGCTTAGGCAACACTGTCAATCACAATATTGACACTTCAGAAAAGGCTCAGGATGGCCTGGGCTCAGAATTGAAGAGGAGTATCTGGGGATTCCCATCAAAGTTTGATGTGTTGGACTACGGAGAGAGATGCCGGAAGAAAAAAGACGTGATGACAGAGCAGGACCAGAAGCTCAAAGCAGAAGCCGACGAAGATTGGGATGAGAATCCCAGCAATCTCTACGGGCAATTGCAGGAACTCAATAGAGTACAGGACTGCTGGAGAAAGGAAAATCCATTGACTACCGTTGACTGGAGCTCCAAAAACTCTCCGAGTGATGCTTCCCAACTTGTAAAAGACATATGGAACATCTCTATGCGTTTCCAGATAGACAGCTTCTTCAATGAAGAGGAAGGTATGGGTGCGACATTAGATATGTTTCATCACGCCATACGCTTAGCGATCGTGAAGAAGAAGAGACGAGAGAGCAAATGGCTGGGAAAGCCTGGGAAAACTGGGTTCAAGGTAAAGCAGAAGGAGGTAGAAAGCTATACAAGGGGACGGGGTCGCGCTCGTGGTCGAGGAAGAGCTGGTAGAGGAAGAGGAGGGAGAGGAGATACCGGTAGAGGAAGCGGTACCACTAGAAGAGCTCCAAATTAGTAGTTTGGGTTGTAATCTGCTTATTATTTTATAGTATATAGCAGGGCGTGCTTGTAATACAGTTTGCATTGAGTTTGACGTTAAGCAAGATGCGGTACCGCAGCCTGTCATTCCCTGCGAACTCTTCCACAAGCTGGCCAAATTAAATGAAGGCTCTGTTGAGCGCATCAGTCAGGAGTTCATAGGTATAAGCCAGTGTGGTGCTGAGAATCAGCAGGCCCAGAGTGATATCCATGTCCTCCTCGTCGACATGAAAAGAATGCTTTGACGTCTCCGTCTACCACAAATCCCTCCAAGGCTCATACTGGTATATATTTCAAATCCTAGTATCCTATACCTCTATCTCAATAACCATTTAGCCATGCGCTCACCCCAGATGTATCAAACTTGACATCAAGGTACTCAGCCCTCGAATCACCATTGAGATCGGCAAACTGCACATCCCTTCCTCTACTACCAACCCCATCAGCAATCTTCCCATGCGGAAGCCAGACCTCCTTTGCGACATTAGGTCCATCATCCGGCCCCCCCGGTTCAACCACAAATGCGCACTGCAATCTTTCTTCGAGAGGGTAATATAATCAGCCTTCCCGTCGCCGTTGATATCGGCAAACGCAACGATATCCCTTCCTACGCCAACACCTGAAGCGATCGTGCCTTGGGGAATCTACGTAACCTTGGCAGCATTAGGTCCATTATCGGGTCCGCCTGCGTTCAGCCAACATTCACCGCTACCATCGTCGTTCACCTTAAGGTACTCGGCCCTTCCATCACCGTTGAGGTCCACAAACCGCAAGCTGGCGCGGTTACCACCAACGCCTGATGCAATGGTTCCCGGAGCTGACTACTGGACCTTACCTGCGTTAGCACTATTGGAAGAACTGCCAAGGTTGAGCTATGGATGACTGCGGCCTATAAGGTTAAGCTTTAGGCTATAAATATAAGTAATAAATAATAATATAATATTTTTTTCTCTTAATATAAGCTTTTATTTAAAAGCCTTTATAATAACTAATAAATCTTATTATAAACCTTAAAGTATTATAAAAAAAAAGATTAAAAAAGTATAAAAAAGATATAACTTTAAGTTTATATATATATATATATATATATATATTACTATAATATATTTTAATAAATAAAATAATAATTATAAACTAAACTATTATTAATAAAAACTATATAAGCTAAAAAGCTTAATAATATATTATTAATTTCTTTATTAAATTTATTAACTTTAATAATAAAGTTATTAAGAATATATTTAAGTAAATAAGTTTTAAGATATTTAAGAAAATAATTATTCCTTTAAATTAATAGTACTTTAATTATATTAAAATCCTTAATAAAGACTATATTAAAATTACCCTTTTTAGCTATAAAGTATTCACTATAATTATTAAATATCTATATATTAATAGCTTTAAGAACTTTAATTACTATAAAGCTAAAAAGCTAGAAAAGCTTATAAAAAAAGACAATACTATAACTATAATATTATAAAAAGCTATAAAAGTAAGTATATAATATAGTAATTAGTAGATTAATAATTAAAGTAATTAAATAACTTTAAAGAAAATTATATATATATTATAGTAAAAAGGTTAAACTATTAAAAGCCTTATTAACTAAGTTATTTAAGCTAGAAAAGTTAAAGTATTAATACTTTTACTAAAGTAAGTTATATTTAAGTAACGAAAAGCTTTAATAGCTAAGAGAATATAGGCTAATTAAGTTTATAAGATTTAATATATAATAATTTTAAATATAATAGCCAAGGTTAAGAAATGCTGTCACAGCGCCGTTGTTGTCAACCCAGAGGTACTCAGACCTCCCGTCTCCGTTAAGATCGGCAGAGTGGACAGTCGTATACAAGGTTGTATTCAGTGCTCGTCGTTCACACTCGCCTGTGGAGTCAAGAAGTTCCTGTGTTAGAGCAGATGGCGTATTAAGCTTTTTGCAGTCGCAAGTCTTCGAAACGGGACTATCAACACTGTCAGTATCTTGCGATCCACTCCCACTTGCATTGGGATGTTGCACTTACTTGGTAAGACACGCTAATTTTACAAACAGATTCGCACCCAACCCTGCTCCCGTAGCAACCTGGCCCTGCGGTAACCACGTCGGATCATGCTTGCAGGTATCCTTATTCGGTCCTCCTCCTTCACCAGCGACGGTTGCCCTGATCAAGCCCAAGTGATCCGCTGCTGTGGGTGCAATGGCCCGCTTGATGGCCATTTTGTTGTAACCCCCTGCAGTATGATGCAGCCCATCGTTCAGATCGCCTGTCCCCACGGCTGACGGCATGTCTACCATCATGATATGTTGGCCGTTACGAGCCCTTGCCGACATCAGTTTCGTGATGGCATTATTATAAATCTGATCCGGGACTCCGTAGCGCTGGAAGCGGTGGGATAATCCTAGCCACGATGATAGTCGCATCGGGGAGTGCGGCAATGAGTGCCCCGACGGGACTGTGGAGACGTTCCGGGGCAGTATCCGAACCCGCCTGGCCCATGTCGGTAGTTCCTGCATGTACCAGTACCACATTGGGCCTCTGCTTATAAGCGCTGTTATACTCTGCGATTTGAGAGATGGCGTAGCCACTGTGTCCCTCATTATCGTTATCATCCATGCTTCCTGACCTGGCCGATCCAATCATGTCAACGGTATTACCAGCCCTAACCAGGAGATCTCCCAAGGTTTTACAGCAGCCGTTACCGTCTGAGCTCTTGTAGCCATAGGTGATGGAGTCTCCAAGCGGGAGGATTCTCAGGTTCTTGCCTTTGAGCCATCCATTTGGTGTGTATTCACCGGCACTAGACGCAATAGCCTCGAGTGCGGATATCTCGTCATAGTCGGTACTAAGTCGTCGTCTCCCGTGTCAGAGTCATCCTCGACGTGACCATCGGCCCAGGGGTCCTCGAGAGTCGAAGTGGCGGGTTCAGGGCTACCGTAGAACTAGGAGAGCCACTTTGCGGTTGCATACCAGAGGTGGTTGGTCCTGCTCCATTAGGGTTGGTGTATTCTGTGTCGCAGCCCCTGCATTTATTGATGTTGTTACGTCAGAAGAGGGTTGTATTGCGCCCAATCGCAAGTGACGAGGCACCGGATGAACCGGCGATCGAGAGGCCTCATGTGACCGCGGATAGGATTTAGGGCATATTGGTGAATATCTTGTCGAAGATCCAGACATTTATGTGCTCATCCATTCATGTAATCATTCAAGGTAGACATCTGCCAGTATTTTATACAATGCCGAGTATATTACTCTCTCTACTAGAGTCTAGTATATATATTAAGAACTCCAGCCACGGTCTACAGGAATAATAGCGCCTGTAATGCCCTCAGCTAGATCCGATGCAAGAAATGCGATGGTGTTTGCGACATGCTCTGCACGAAGAGTTGGTTCGGTGCCGGGTGGTATATGTATACCAATAAAGTCCCTGTTTAGTTTAGAATCACTATTCCATCTGATGTGAATGAGAAAACTGACGCTGCAGCTGCATGTCCAGCTTTATCGACTCCATCGAACCCGCCCGGCACTGATTGGATAATATTAGTAGCCATGCCTTAAGGATAGTTAGTGAAATACATTCAGTTCTGAGTAGGAAAACATTTACCGCCGGGGCACACGCCATTGCATCTTATGCCCTCATTTCGAAACCTCCAGGCTACATTCTTTGTAACTCCCGCCTGTTGATTGACATTAGAACCACATGCATGAACTTGGAGGGTCTGATCAAGCTTCCTCTTGACTTACTAGTGCATGTTTGCTTGCAGTATATGCAACGCCAGCGGACGCTCCACTGGTCGACGACTTACTTCCAACGTTGATAATGGAACCCTGTCCACGATTCTTCATGAGAGGTAGAATCTCTCGAGTTAGTAGGGTAGGGCCTTTAACGTTGATGTTGATATTTCGTTCCCACATGTCATCAGTCATAGTATCAGCACTGGCAAAGTTATCCATGACCCCGGCGACGTTTGCAAGAATGTCCAACTTAGAGCCGTATGTAGCGCGGTACACCTCAACTGCCTCTTTGATATTGTCGGCACGTCCCATGTCACAGGTTTGGAATCGGAAGCCAGGCCGATCGAGGCTGAAAGGCGTCCGATCCAATCCCAAGACTTTGGCTCCAAGGGATAAGAACAGCTCTGTAGTACGAAGGCCCACGCCGCTGCTGCAGCCTGTAACGATAGCAACCTGTAACAAAGTATTGTTAGACGGCTAGGCTATAGAACTGAACATTCTAATGCTCGGATTGGAATTCGTACCTTCCCGGCGAGATTCATGATGTTACTGCACGCTGAGCTTTACAGCTAAGTGACCTGATCGGGTTGCGAATGACTGTTATAGGGTTAACTGCTGCCTATAAGGTGAAAGCTTTAGGCTGCGAATAGTGACTATTATGATTCCTGTCTTTATATATTTACTTTTCCTTTAACCTGTGACCCTCGGCAAGCCGGGGCGTTTTGTCTTGCCGAAGTTGTTAAGTCAATATCGACTCGGGGTCTCGGCCAAGACGACATACCCGTTAGCTCGAGAAACGGATAGTTCATAAAATTGCCCCGCTTTCCATCAAGTGACTGGGACTGAGTGTTGAGAGGGATGTGTATGTATTGACTGTGGCTAAGCTAACTAAGGTCTTGGGCCGAGTGGTCCGGCTGATATACAAGGTAGGTGCCTCAGGCGCCTTTAACACTGAGTTATACTACACTAAGTAAGCGCCCAGCGCTATTCTTGTTAAGCTATACTCATTCAGTATAATAAATACTATATATATTTAATTTAATAGAACAGGGCTATAGGGTTAATCTTAAGCCTTTTTATTTTAATATATATATATAATTACTTAAAGTAAAAATTTAATCATATTAAATATAATAAAATATAGTAAACTAATAGAGAACCTAGTTCTCAGACACCATATCAATTAGTCACATGCCTCGGCACATACATTCAATTGATAGAGGTCAATTTAACTTTCACCGACTAACTTATATAAACAGAGTTAACCTAATTCCTTCAATTCTGACTTTGACAGAACCTTCAGTCTAACCCCGCGATTACCCCGCATTTATCCCAGAACTCTATTCGCAGACACGCTATCCTCAATTCCGTACGATCAGGAGGATACAGACCACCCATTCGGCCTCGATGATCACATTCGCAAGCCACTCTTCGTACCCGGCTAAGCAGCTTCCAGCATTCATAGCTGTTAGCCTGCCTTAGGGCTGATTCGATCGCATCGATAAGGTCATGGTTGGTTATGCAATAGGTCTGATTGACCTGCAGGCTGTTACGAAGTGTCGTAACAGTGGCTATGATAGATGTTAGTAATTGTAACTAATAGGTATTCAGGTCGGGGAATGTATTCAAGTGTAATAGATGCACCAGGCGCAGTATTGTCTCAGTCTTTTAGGTGAGGTAAAGGAAGAAGGTTAATATAGGTGCCGAGGGGTAAACCTATAGGCAGTATTTATACTGCTTAGTTAAGGCAGTAATTACACTACTAAAGTAAATAAACCTTTTCTAATTTTAATTTCTATAATGCTAGCTTACTATAAGGGCCTTATTATTTAAGCCTTTAAATTAAAAGTTAAAAGCTTAATAGCCTTATATAAAGCTAATAGTAATAAAAAAAGAATTACTTAAATTATTTATTATTATATAAAAGGTTTTTATACTATATTTAATTTACTATAATAGATATTGATTAGCCTTATAGTAGACAGGGTTACTGCTGTAATTAGATACTCGGGCTTTGCTGAAAGAAGCCTGTTAGCAAGTTCACTTTCTGAGCATGCTAATATCATTGGCTAGCTATGTGAACCAGCCTATGACATCGAGATCAGAGATAGATAGAATCTCCAGATAGGCTCATATCAGATTATTTCCTCCCAGCAGGGTTCATTTTACTTACATGTGTCAAAGATGTTGATCCTCGAGGTCTTTACATCTTATTAGAGGTGAGATCTTACGGGCATCAATTGAGGGGCATCACTAATTAGGCATTTTCTCTAGAACGCAAAATGGGCTGGACTATCACCTTACAACCTGGCAACCGTCCTCACCAAAGCCTCAGTATTGATGTTCTATCTCCGATTCACCGTCGACATGCACTTCATCGTCTGCGCTTACGCCGTATTGTTCATCGTTGTGGCCAACTGCATCTTTCACACCATTGCAGCTATTCCATACCGCTATCCAGCATATGAAGGCGAGAATTGCCAGGGCATCGTGGATATATACGCAGCATCGGCCACCATCAACTCTGTGAGCGATTTGATCCTTGGTAACAACAGCAAAGGTCGACGAAGACTTGGACTTCACGTATAGTCTAGGCTATGGTCTACTATGAAGGTACATGCCGGACACTTGGTGAGAGCTTTAACCACGTTCTGGAATCTAATTATTAAGCAGTATTCTCGAGCCATGGGCTGGTGTTATCTGCGCTTGTCTGCCATGTCTGAAGCCCATGTTTACTCGAAGGTTTCCAGCTGTTAGAGCGAAGTCATGGTTCAGTGGATCTGAAAAGCAAGTAATGCCTTCCAGCGTTTAGGTATCATTTAGAACAGCCTAAGAGAGCATTATAAAGAATACATAGAGAATTAAATGGATCTATAGTATGAAAATGCCTTGGTCTATTTATGTCGAGCTGGTTATTGTTTGTCAGACTGGTCATTATAGAAGGTTTGGGCTGCCTTAGTTCACTATAACTACTGTTGTGGGTTGAATTATCACAACATTGTGAAGTAGTGGTCCTGAATACATACAGTGAGCATTCTTAAGTTTTCACTAGGTGAAGGACTTAAATTTCACCCAGGTTGAGACTACAAAACGCGCTTACTACAGGCGTAGTTCTATGTACTAAAATCGTAGACCAGATTATAAGATTATTCCTCTATCTCAGTTACAAAAACTGCTCGGTATTCCAGGATATTCTTTATACATCTTAATAAAAGTTGCCATATCCTCTTTTGGGAAAGCTTGCTAATAGTCTAGACTTTCTATGATCTTCGCCAGTAGTATGATCTTGCGAAATGGTGTAATGACCTGACGCTAAAGGGGAAGACAATGTTTTGGTCAGAAAAGATCTCGGCAACATTTGTGAAGGAACCAATGAAGTGGTTGTAGCTTCGGTATCTAGAAAAGGATCCCAAGGTGGTTCTCCTGCTTCCATCGATGTACTAAACAAAGAAAAAGATCTTGATAGTACAGTACCGTAACCTGACTGTTCCTCTGCTGCAAACCCATCGACAGGAGAGCTATCTCGAGTAGTTGTGCGGGTAATGCGTGGATAAAGCACCAAATCAGGCCGGTCGGACACCCAGGCTGCATCCCCAGATGTAGGACGGACCTTGTGCCTGGATGTAGGCTTAGGCACCTCTGAGGTAGGAGATGGGTAAAGACGATGGAGGTCTCTGAGGTGACTAACTCGAGAAACACCGTCATATGAATCACGTGTATTGGCGGTAGAGCCGACATGAGCTTGTGGCGATTGGCCCTGCTGGTACTTTGTAGCTATGGCCGTTGGTAGCTGTCTTGAAAGTCGATTTGTGACTGGGAGCGAGCCTCTAACCATTGGTATAATTCTTCCAGCAGGTCGGTCAAAAGATTGACCTCTTCGAGGCGTAGTAGTATACCTCAAGCTTTTCGCTAGTGGCGCGGCCTCCCCCTGGATCGTTTCGATGGGCGATGATCTAAGGATGCATCGGCGACGTGAAAAGGGTCTGTCACTGCGCGGCGGCGAGATCGAGGCATGCCTAGATGCTATTAGACAGTTTTGATAAATGCAGTTTTAGTTATCGTATACCTCTATCTGGCGGAGTTAAGGTATCCTGGTTCATAGTAGATTTGGAGCCAACGAAAGCATCCTGTATGGAGTGACCCGGATTGAAGCTTGGGTGCATCAAGCCCATGCTGAAGGTTGGAGGCTAGGGAAAGCCTTAACGGGCTTTTCGGTGTTGCGGTCGCTAGTACCGGCTGCGTATGGGCTTTGGAGCTGCCCAGTACGAGTTGCGGGGTGGTGGGAGGTTCCAACTAGAGTTTAAGGGCCTCGGCCTTGTTCATCGAGTTGCTTGGTGTCGCTTCAAATGGTTCCGTATTACATGCGCCTCCATGCGAAGCCATGGACTTCCAATGCTTCTGAGTCGAGGGCCGAATCAAGACTGAAAGGGTAAGTTGCTGGCAGAGAACGAGGGAGCTAGTGTATTTATTAATGTTGCGATGTCTTTTGTCGGGCTAAAATGTTAATGTAATAGCATTGACGTTTAGTGAAACACTGTCAACTGTCGGACTTCGGTAAGGCTGTCGATCAGTGAGGTCACGTGATGTCAACCAGGAATTTAACAGGTTCATTAAAAATATCCTATTTTCGCAGCATGATATTACATTCTAAGGAAAAAAGTCTCCTGAAAATTACATGATAAATCCGCAAGCGTCACAAACTGTTAGCGGTCCATCGGGTCCACCTCGCCATTCAGAGCTATCTATTCGATTGCAGCTAGGAGGACATCGACGGTTCAAGCTAGCTGTGGATCTATCGCCACTCTTAACGCCCTTTGGTACAGTGGTCAGGCACCTAGGCAAGCCCTGCGGCAACGCAAAAAGCAGCGGGTTCAAAACCTATAAAGGGTATAATTTAACCCTTTTATTAAGCAGGCCTTTAGAAATAGCCTAGCACGCTAACCAAGGCTAAGGTAAATTTAATATATTACTATACTATAGTAACTATATAGCTAGGGGTTATAAAGAGTTTAATTAGCTACTAGTAGCTAATTTAGAGGGTTAATTATAGAAAGATATTAGAAAGGAAAGCTATAAATAATCTAGATTAAATAAAGCCTAATTTTTCTTACTTATAGAAGTTAAATAGTAATAAATATATATAATAAGGAATTAAATTAGATTAAATTATATAAGGTAGTAACTCTAGATTAGGCTCTAGTAGCTAAATACCATTCCATTTACACTTATACAGCCACTCTTAATGAACAGAGATGTGTCTCGATCCTGACGACGCAAGTACTTCTGAAGTTCATATGATTGTGCTCGACGGCTGCGCCCTTGAGCCCACTCGAACACGACGTCATCGCCTCTGTGTCTTCCCTCGCTAGTATAATTTATAACGGTTTCTGGGGTAAAGAATAATGCATCTTCTGGCATTTTTGCACCGAATGGTTTCCAGGTGTTCGAGATATCCAAGTTCTCTTGAGAGATCTTTTGCATACCAGACCCTTCATTTTGCGCTACTACATCATTACCGGTTGCCAAGCTTGGCAACAAATTTGGCGAACGCTGCAACAATCTGCTCCCACTTAGGGGTACAGAAGGCTTGTCTGTCCGTCGTCTTTTCCCAAAGCTGGCTAGGAGGTTATCTTTATCAGCCTCCTGCCCGGAAGTATGATCTTGTGAGATTGTGTAGTGGGTGCTCCGAAGTCCGCAATCTGCCAGTTTGTATGTACTGCGGTGAGAGGCGATGGGTTCGTCAGGTCTAGGTAGATGGAAGCCATGCCCAACTTCTAGTGACCATGTTGGCCTCAGCCCAGGTGTTGACGCAGAGTATGGGTCCAAGGAAACTCTTCGTGGTGCATCTTCGGACGCTGCCTCTGGCGCATAGGCTTCAAGTTGCTTATTCTCGTCTTCAGCCTTGACCTCAGCGAGCTGGTCAGCAGGAATCATGTTCCACCCAAGGTTAATATCATCCACTTTGGCATCGTCAAGTTCCTTGAACATATCCCAGCTAAGGCTCGTCTTGTCGTCTGTCTTAGTCTTGGGGGCCTTCCGCTTCTTAAGAATTCCGCCAGTGTCCCGTCTAGCACCGATACGGCGGAATGCGGAGAAAAGATGAGGTCGCTCGTTGATCATGATTGGTGAGCCTGCGGGGGCTTTTGCTCTGGCGGGCCTTATGGACCTGGGTCTGGTCACCTGCCCCAGCATCTGCGGGTTGTTCGACATCCCTAATTCAGATTTCTAAGGCTCTGTTATTTGGGCCAGGGCGCAGTCTTGGCGGAGGATTGCCGCGACACTGTCTGGTGATGCTGAAAGAGGGTCGTGTTCTATCCGTTGTCATCTGACCCCAAAGACAGGCTGGCGCTTACGTGTACCTAACCATTGGCCAAAGGGCTAGCCAGAATGTAACAATGAGGAGTCCAATCATAATAAGGACGCCAGAGTAGAGTGAGGCTCATGATTTTGTCGGTTACCAAGTCAATGTCTTCTTCGGTTCAATATCAATATAGATAACTAAGCGATACCGACGTTGTTTTCACTGTTTAATTCAATAGTAGTTAATCCGAGTGAGGGGGTTCTAATACAGGGACCATCTTTCAGTTTTGTACTTGTAAAGGCGAAATTGAGATATGTGTAGAACTATCGTTCCTTCTGGCCTCTCTTAATCTGATCCGACGTGTATCCTTTATGAAGGCGCTTGATGTACTCTCCAAACTTTTTCGCCTCAGCCATGACTGACTCAAGATGCTGGTAGCCAAACTTCTCCTTACGAAAGACAGCAAGCTGACGTGCAGTTGAAATCATATTTCGGATCTCACGGCCGTTAAGAGGAGCCTCCGCCAGATCATCAAGCCGATCTCGCATACTCTTAACATCGACACCCAGTCTTGGAGCAGTTTGCGGGGTGCTCAGAGTATCAGGCTCACCAGCCTGTGTTATGCGCTGGGACTCAAGCCTCTCGAGCCGGTTGATGAAGTTCAGCCAGATCTGTCGCCGCTGTTCTTTCTCCAAATCATTATAACGTAGGCTTAGCTGAATCCGGGATTTGAATGCTTCGTCAAATATACCAACCCTATTACTAGTAAGGATCATAATTCCTGCATGTTAGGTTAGTCTGAGGCGTTGAATGTTGAAGAGTGAATGACACACCGTCGTAGTACTCCAGTACTCTGAGAAACACTAAAGCAACTATCAGCAAGGCATTACTCAAATGCATTGATTCCGTGATGTTACCTGAGACCAAGGCATTTCGTTCAAGACTGTCAAGCTTCCGTTGTTCTAGGAACACGTCGGCTTCGTCCAGAAGCACCACTGGAATAAAGTAAGTACAGCACACGCATAATGATGTGGTTACTCACCGCATCCCCCATGTCTTTCCAAGAAGTGAGACGACTTCGAGGTACTAAAAGAGTCAGCGTACTGCACTAGTTCGTTGATATGATATATGCATACACGTTCTACTTCTTCAGCTTTGGTACCAACGTCGCCACAGGTCACTCTGTATAAAGGCTTTTTGGCAATCTCAGCCACGCTAGATATCTGTTAGCATGTGTCAAATAGACAGTTTGGCTGATAGAAGATGCCTTTCCGCAGTGAGAGTCTTTCCGGTCCCAGGGCCTCTATATGCGTAGTCAGCTTCCAAGGATTCATTACATTGTTGACAGAGATGCCTACCCGTGGAGTAGTATAAAGAGGCCATTTCCTTTTCCATTTATTACATCTGTATCCCTGTCCTCGTCTAAATGGTTTGTCACCACAGCTTCAACCAGCTCCTTAGTCTGGCGTTCCATGACTAGTAGGTCGAAAGCCTCCTCGTTCCAAGTTACCTCTTGAAGTAGATCAACTTCCAACTTAACTAAGAGAATTTCAGCATATTTTTAGATTGCATTAGTCAAGATAAACATTACCCCAGTCCTTCTTTTGCATGTTGAAGCCATATAGAGATGTGGGGAGGCACATATAGAATCCATCTCCCAGGTCGGGCAACGGTTCGTCCTGGGCCATTATCTCAGGCCCGAGGTCATCCCGGTATCGAGGAGGCGGTTGTTGGCCACTCGGAGGAGGGTGCATCTGTCTGAAAGTCGTTCTGTCGATCATGAAGCGAGAACCAGAATTCTATGCTCTTGTGAGTAATCATCCTCGAGGGTAGCGGATGTCAACTAACTGCACCATAAAGATTATCTTCAGGAGCACCCCGAACGCAAACGTATTTGCGATGGCGACATTTCCAAAACATCTGGCCTCGTCGTCTCAGATTGCAAACAGTGCCATCATCGACATATTTCATCGGGAAGACCATCATGGCGTTGATAGGGAACTCCTCTGTCAAAGAGGGCAAACCTGAGAGATTGAGAGACGAATGGGATCGTTGGAAGTTGCCATCGAAATCCCAATAGCTAACTTGGATCAATGCCTGGAAATTACTTTTGGTCGTTAGGCTGCCACCTATAGCAAGCCAACTGGTTGCAGTATATGCTTGCCACTGAGCCGTAGATAACCCCTTGAGTTTTGAGATGATAGTTTGCCCAGGAGCCTGTGTTAAGTAAGACTTGCGAAGTCTGCATGGTGGATATTAACTAGGACTTACAAAAACATACGATAGGTATTTGGCTGTTATCTTGCCTTCGCGAATCAGGGAATCAACTTTGGCCCATTCGTCACCAAGATAAAGCCTCAGATAGTGCTGAAAAGCTTCCACCTGGTTTTTGGACTCCTGGCTGAGATGGGACTTTGCCCTTTCGATTTTGTTGCGATGCTGAAACCACCAGAGATATGGATGCCGAGTTTCCTGTGCACGGCCATTTTCGTCCTCCAAGTCGAATGTGTCTCGAGAAAGGTTGATAGGCGCGTCCTCGGTGACAGATACAACAAGCTGGTCCCAAGCGACTCTCAGTTCGTCCGAGACGATATCAACATTTTCCCTGACGAGAAGTTCAAATTGACCAGGATCTGGGACCGGCGGCGGCCTGCCACAGCACTCATAGTCGCGGTAAGCAATACCAACAATATCCTTATTACGCTCGAGATAGAGGTCCAGATTATCGACCAACCGACTGCAACGCAGATGAGCTCGATGAGGACCATTTTCGACAAGCCAAGGTTCATCTAGGTAGAGACCATGCTCCTCAGAATCTTGACAAGTGATTCGATTGATGATTTGAACTCTAGGCGGCCCTTGGTTAGAAAAGGCCAATCGCTTTAAGGACTCAGATTCTCTCAAGAGCTTATCCTTGACTTCGAGCTCCTCGATTATCTCGTCGTCAGTGCAGGTACTCGGCATGTTGAGGAAGTTGCAGATCTTCCGCCGCCAGTCGATCATCATAGGAGCACGGTGACGGGATTGAGATACTAGCTGATGGCTATCTAGGCAGTTGTGATACTTAGTTAACATCCCAACCAAATGGTCGAGAGATTCACTCACCGGAACCATCTTCAGTGTCTCCACCACTTGTCGAAGGCGGTTGCGAAACATCGTCCTCGGGTCTGAAGACTGTCCCCGAGAGACTATCCATAGTTGGGGGCAAATAAGATAGAAAATCTCGGCCTCCGCGCAAAGAATCGGTAGAAGAGTCGAGAGAAATATTATTTGAGCTATCGTTAATGGTGACAGAAGAAGATAGCTCGACAAAGTGAGATTCACGCTGTGTTTTCAGCCGCAGTGTCTGCCTAATATGCACATTTGCGTCATGTGTCCAGCAATGATAACCAATAGCAACGTACATGTAAACGCCAGCCTCGTTTGGAAAAACGCCATCATGCCACAACTGCGACATTGTATTTTCTCCATTTGTTTACCTTGTGAACTAAAAGACAAATTCGCATTTCCGCTCGACTCTATATCTCTTGAGCATGGATCTTCGCGAGGTGTTAAGCCAAGAATCGTTGAGCGGTTTTCATTTCGCCGGCCATGGCAGCACCCGGAACCAGGCTTGCAGATATTGTCGACGATCTCATATGCCTTGTGATCTTGGAAGACCGTGCACTAGATGCATCAAGCGCAATCTCGGACATCTTTGTCACGAAGAGCCTCGCGACGATGATTCCAAGAACAGAAAGACTATCCAGACTGCCCAGACTCCACAAACCTACACCATGAGTATAGTGAACTCCAATGTAGAGAGCTGTCACTACACAATATCGCGAGATCACACTAGAGGGGCAGAGGATCAGTAATCCAAGATATTGGCCGACTTTGGGAGAAAGCATATTAAAGCTTGGACCAAAATATCACTTGCAAATATAAATAGTCCAACTGCCGATCCTGATACTTCTGCCAAAGGCCTCAAGTCTCTTGGTGGCCCAGACACCCATACATTCCAGTATGGATCGTCAAAGTGAGTGTCCATTATTCTAAGCCATCCTATCTTGATGCTAACCATCGCTATAGCTATGCTCTCACATCCGAGGTTATCTACCGAATTCTAAGCAAGAAGAGGAGGTCTCCCATTGCTGCCCCAACGCAATCAGAGTCATTTCAGCCTTCAGAATTTTTTCGAGCAGCGTCAATCTCTGAATCTTCCCTATTGCCATCCAGGACAACAAAGAGAGCCGAGATGCGAGAAATTGAGCAAAAGGCTTGGGCAAATCACTGGAAAGTCCCTTAATGTCCAAAATGAGAGCAAGACTCTAACAATAACAGCGCTCGTACCAAGAAAGATAAAAGAAATAAGAATACTCTACGATAGCAGAATGATTTAAGTGAACGGATTTCGTTAAGAATATAGCGTTTCTGGATCTGAAAACAGAAATTGGATTGGAGAGTATTTATCTAAACCTATGAAACCTCACATGATGTCGCTTCGGATAAGCTATTGCCGCCAACCCTCCAGGAAAGCTTTTGCGTAGGCCGCGGCCGTCGAAGCGGCATACACTTGCCACCGCTTATCTTTGTGACTGTCAGAATAATCACAAATGCCTTTAATAATCACGCAGGGCAGATTGTCCCATGCTCCCGCTCCCTCCATCTCAAAGGCAATGATTCCTTCACTACGTGCAATACGGTCGCGGTCTTCCCCTGACTTCATAACCTTGTCTCCAGAGCCGAATTTCCCAAAGTGCACCGCCGGACACATATTTCTTTGATTGCCAGCTGCATCCCTTTGCCGCTTGCGGGCTACAGACTTTGCAATATCGCACTTTAGATCTTTGCAGCTTGCCGAACGGGCTTCATTACATATCATGCCAGTCAAATCACCTGAGTTGCCAATACATATGCTGCAGGACGATGGAGGGTGATGCCTGTGTCTATATGACGACTCAAAAAGGATATCTTCCTCAACACCAGGATCCTTCGCACCGAGCACATCATTCAATATGGCAAGATATGCATTCGCTCGTTCTCGTAGTTTCCTGCGAGCATTCAGACCTTTGAGCTTGGCCAGGTACCCCAGAATCTCCACCGGTAACTTTCTAGCGCTCTCTGACACGCTGTTCTTTATCAAGCAGCCATCTGGGTATTGTCTCGCGAAGTCATAGCGAACTAGTCCATCGCTAATGACAACATCGCCGAGCAATAGCTCTGTCCCGTCCTGAGAAAATGGGACTCCTCCGCATATCCCTACCACTAGTGCCAGTGAGATTCTAGGAAAGGTCGACCTGCAACAGGTCGCTACCGTCGCGGAGTAGGTTGTCCCCATGCCAGGCAAATGGACTAGTACGACACCATGGCGGCCGATAATCCCAAGTGTATATGTGTTTGTATCTCCCTCGGAACGATTGTACCCACCAGTCCAGTGCTTATCGAAGAGCGTCTCTACAGCATCGGCTTCAAGTGTCAATGCGCAG
The DNA here is from genome assembly GCA_001262555.1 of Fusarium nygamai. Taxonomy (NCBI): domain Eukaryota; kingdom Fungi; phylum Ascomycota; class Sordariomycetes; order Hypocreales; family Nectriaceae; genus Fusarium; species Fusarium nygamai. The sequence goes on from LBNR01000005.1 coordinate 3,082,186, forward strand.
AGAATTGCTATATCGATATGAGTAGGATGGGACAGAGGAGAATTCTGTTGCAGCGACTCCGATCTTCGTTCTTCCAGTGCTTTATGGGTGCAAGTATGCTGGTCTCGTTGTTCTGGTATTATTTCGCCCTGTGATGCTTCTGAAGTCTTAAATATTTCTTTTTCACTTCTGTTTTGAATTGGAAAGCTAAGTGGAAGATAGTGTTCCGATTGGGTGTCGATGACCTCCATTACATCATCTGAATCGATTTCGGGTGCTGGACCAACCCAAAGGAGCGATGGTGTTTCCGGTACAGACCATAATGGATGGGTTGCAATAAGTAGCACTTTCAAACATGTTAAAGACGTCTTTTGCACGCTTGCCATCAATTCTTCCACTTGGGTAGGCCATGTCTTTGTGCTCTCAGCTCTTTCGCCTAGAACAGTAACCGTCAATATCATGATCAACCTCGGGAACATCTGAAATATTCTCTCGAGTATCCTGAACCAGTCTTCGCATGTCGAAGCTTCTCCAAATAGTTGTAACATACCAGCCAGGAAACATATCGGGTTATCAAGTGAAACCTTTCGTAAAGCCTGGAGTGCGATTTGTCGCAGAAGTTCTCGTGCATCAAATCCACTGAAGAAATCCGTTGACGCCGGGGACTGCAACATGGCAACTGTTGGTTCCTTGCCGTCAAGGTATTCCCAGATTTCCGCAGCAAATCTTTCAAGACGGTTAATGGATTCATAGCCGCCTTGAATGATCAACGACGATGACTGATCTGACATCGCCCAGTCGTGGAGTTGTTGGTTCTCCCATATATCGTCCGTATAAATGTCCTCCCCCATCAATCCGCAGACATCCTGAAGTTCCAGGCATTGTTGTTTAATACACGCAGGGTCCAGGATCACTGGCGGGACGCCACATAAGGCCGGGATGCCCCAGAGACATGACCATATAGTATATGGCGAGCATGACGATAGCGTCATTTCCCCAGCAATCACTCCTTGAGGGGGTGAGTAAAAAGGGAACCGCAGAGGATCGCAGATCACATACCGGACAGACATTCGTGTAGCTGTTCGAGCTCAGCACGATAGTTCTGGTAAATATGCCGAGGCATGAATATGCCAGAATTGGCAGACTCATAGTCTTGCTCTAGCACCTCTGGTGGAATTTCCAGCTGTCGTTGCACTTCATAAAAGAGTCTGCGCAACTTTGTATCCATTCTTAGGGATTGTTCAACTTGCAAGTTCGAGACAGGTAGGTTGGTTCAGCAGACAGACACTCATCATATGGAAATCAGGCTGTGGAATTTTCAGCTCGAAGCAGCTGCATGGCGTTGGCTATCTTGCACAGCGATTCAATTGGATATTTCCACGGCTTAGTCAACCGCCTCATTTCACGTGAAGCGTCCTACCAATCAATGAACGTGACAAGCGATCACAATTTTCTGTTTCTTTCAACCTACCCCGCTTATTACTCAAGTCCAATCGCGAACACTATACCAAGATTACAACCTCCTTCAACTAATTAGCACAGTTCGATCTCAGCTTCTTACTACAGACGACTCCCGCAAGAGCATCAAGCTGACGACATGACCCAACTCCTGCATCTAGTTGGACAACGGAGTTTCTCACAAGCGAAGCAACTTGGTTCTCCCTTTGGTGCTCCTCGTAATGACCACATGCCTTATGGAAACAACGCGCATCCCGACTCATTCTACCCAATTCCAACCGTCGTTTCTGGTGGTGTTACAACAAGCGCTACTGATGCCTTACTGCCAAAGTCGCGTCGTCTCATTTCATCAACCAATGACGATCATTCAGGAGAGAATAGCAGTGATGAATCTAATTCAGCTTGGAGGGATAGACCTAAAGTCTCAAGTGCATCAACGTTCACACCATTCATTCCGGCGCCATCTCGTAAACATAAATTTCCAGCTTCACTCACCAAGCCAATCAAGAGACACAATCGCGGGAACATCTCATCAGATGCTGGGTTTCGCATCGGCGTTAAAGAACATTATTCTTCTGTTTCTAGGAACGTGCAAATGAGCCCTCCAACGGTCGATGATCCGGAAGTCAGTCAACCAATGCTACAGATGATTGATCAAGCACTACAAATTATCCAAGCTAGCAGGAGGAGCCCCGGCATGCCCAGTAAAAGACTTCAGCTTTACCAGACCCGGTCACACTCAGCCTCCCCGTTTGCTGTCAGACAACAGAAACAGAAGCTGTCAAGTATTTCTTTGGCTACGAAGCACTACACTATCTCGCGAGATCATACGAGAGGTGAAGACGCCCGCCGCTCTGATTTATTTGCAAGCTTTGGAAGAACCTTTCAGCAACAGCCCGAACCTCAAGGGGCACATATGGATCTGTTTCATGCTGACAAAAGCCCTGTCACATCAGTCGCTGTACTTCCCTTAATGCTGACGTCGTCTGCTAATTTTGAATGCAGTTCGGTGGCGGCGGCATGAAGTTAGCAAACCCTGCTGATTCAGAGCATATCCTTAATGGCTTCGACTCTTTCCTTTCGGGCCAACCAGGATTTGATGGATGACACGACAGGCCGTTAGGGTTATGTCAAGTGGCTTATTAACCTGAGGACGAACTATACCACAAGACGCAATACCCTTCTTGCTGCTTGCGAGGACTACTTACCTACTGGGACTGCAGCATGGGTCCTCTAGATACAGTCATGTGTGTAATCTCTCTCTCCTTAATGTTAAGGAGTATTTTTAATATTAAGTTAGAGAGTTATAATAGAAAATTAAAATATTATTTTAATCTTTAAGAAATCTTAATTAGATTTCTCTCTATATATTAAATATAATTTATTTGATCTTTATCTTTAACTAAATATTACTATTATCTAATATTACTAAGACCTTAATGCTAACGGCCGGCTGTTATCTCAAGTAGGGCAAATGCCTCTGGCTCGCCTGACCTACAGTATTCTTCCTTTATCGCTCGCAGCGCCTGTTCTCGCTGTATGTCTTCTTGCTGTGCCTCTCGTTTAGTCTCTTTTTAGAGCTATCTGTAGTACTAAAATAAGGAACTTTCTACTAGAAGAAGAGGTTTTCTTCAATCTTCAACGAGGGAGATGTTTTATGACTACCCTTCGAGGGGGCCTGCAGTTGGCTTGCCTTTGCTGATAGTGCTTCTATCTATTTCGCACCATTATGCAATTTAGAGCTAATAAACAAGTCTAATTCTAATTATAGTAAAACAGGTCTATAACGATATTAAAAAGCATATAGGTTAGATCATTATAACTTGAATTATTATTATTTTTTATAGAGATAAGAGCCAGAAGTAGGGCCTAACCCGCTTTTATTAAACTAATAAGCCTATAATAAGGCAGGTTAGGGCATATAATTCTAGGACTACTAAAAATAAAAGGCATAAGGCTTTAAAATTAAGATATAATTACTATCAATAAGAAGTCACTTTTTAATATTAATATATATAAAAATAGGAAAAAGGTACTTAAGGGGGCGTTAAGTAGAGTATTATAATAAGCAAGATCGTTACCTACCTGGTTTACTATACTTGATGTATTTACAGAATAGATTATACCAATTTATTATCATCGCTTGTCCATGTCCTAGTCTAGCTAATCCTTTTCTTTTAAAATAGCCTTAGTATAACTAAAGGATCACAATCCCTATAAGGCAGAATTAACGATTCCGTTTTAGTAAGTAAAGTTTCCTATGGGTTCATTTCAAGAGACATTGGCGGTGGCGTGAGATAAATCAATTTAAAGTATATTAAAAAGCAGTAGGATTAGAAACAAAGCCGGCACGGTTTAGTTACTAGCCGGTAGCCATGCGTTCCACTGAGGAATAGTACAAGAGCAACATAACCTATCTCACAATTCACAGACCTCATTCTTAGTTTATACTTTCCGCTCAACTATCTCAAGAGTAAACAATTCAGTCACACCTCTGTCTCACAAATACAGATACTATCTGTTATACGAGAGGCAATTGCTAGGCATTAGTAAAGAGGCTTGATAGTTAACCTTAAGTCTAAACTTGTTCAATAGCGCTAACGTGTTCCTTATGTCTGAGCTTATGACTGATTCGGTATATAAGTTTCAGGGTTAGAAGAGCATTATAAATAAGATATTAAAGTTAAATTATTCCTTTATGCCACTGTTTATCTATACTGAGCCGGTTATTGTTTAATTAGAATAGACTTTATAGCAGGTTTAGGCTGTATTCATTTTTAACTATAAGCTTAAACCTTAAAAGCAGAAATTAGAGCAATTAGTAATAATATAGTAAATAGGTTAATTTATCTATAGACACTATAGTTATTGTCTAATAAGCTAGTTTACTATAAGATTTTCTCCGCCCATATACCAACACCTCGCCCCCTCCCCCCTCCCCTTCTATTCAAAGCTCCCCATACTGATGGTTGTCGGCACCGTAGAATGCCTGAAGTCAAACAATCTAGGGCAGGCCTAGCTATCATAACGTCTAACTAGTTAATAGCCACTTACGCGACAAAGTTAACAGTAAGCTCTCCGTTCTTGACATCGTTGCCAGGATCAACAGGAATACTACCGCATTTGGAACATCCATGCTGTCTAAGCTGGTCGAGGAATGTGACAGACTGATCCTTGGTGAAGGTTCGGCTGCCAATGTTCTGGTAGAAAGCACACAGGTTTCCAGTTGCAAAGGGTATGCAAGCAACATGGTCACCGTTACCAAAGTTGCCCTCCTCGCCAGCAGCAACAGCATCACGGACATCCTTCAGGTCTCCATTAGGTGTATGTCCGATACCTCCAACTCCACAAGTGGAGCTACCACGGCAGTTAATACCAAGGCGTCTGACAAGGAGATTGTCGCCACGCTTCTCGTAGGCTGCAGGGATTTCAGGGGCATCGCGTTTGGTAGGGCTTTTCTTGTCGCTGCGTTTCTCGTAGACAGCTGGGCTTTGGGGTGCATCGCGCCTGGTAGGGTTGAGGACGACGTTGACAGTCAGCTCACCGTTGTCAACGTTGTTGCCCGGGTCAGTTGGGACGCTACCGCAAAGCTTGCAGCCATGGTCGACGATCTGCTGAAGGAACGTCTGAGTCTGGGCGAGCGAAAAGGCGCGGTCTCCAATGTTCTGATAGAACGCGCAAATGGCTGGGTTGTTGCCAATGTTGTTGATGTCAACGCAGCTGACATGCTCGCCATTTCTGAAGGTCTTGTTGGGGTCGATGGCCCTGACCTGGGCAATGAGCTGGCCGAGAGCACCCTTGTTGCCACTGCAAAGACCACTGCCTCGGCAGTTTATGCCCAGAGCATCTGACAAGCCAACAGTGGCGGCAAGGGCAAGAAGGGCGCTTTTGAACATCATGATGAAGTTGTTGGAAGTCGAAGAAGACTCAAGTGGATTGTTGATAGTGTAAAACGAATCTGAGTGCAAAGTGTGATGAGTTGTGATGAGGATACTGTGATGGAATGGCGGGAATGTGCTGCCTTTTATCTTCCAAATCCCAAAGTTATTTCACTCTAATAAAAGTGAGAACGTACAATATACATCGCTGAGAAGCTGAAGCGGCCGAAAGATGCCATGTCGAGCGTTTGACCCTGTCTTGATCGACTGATGATAAATCAACATCTACTTACCCGAAGCAGATATCTGAATGTGAAAATTGTATGAAATGTAATATTCAACGTAATGAAATATACCGGATCGGGTTCTAAGTGGTAGATTCACCCTCCTCTGACCAGGGCTGTGACGAGGCTCTCGCATTGACCTCTTAAGGAGTCCACCAATAGTTAAGTCACCCCACGCGGACTGTTGATCTCTCAGCGGTATCAACACCAACTCAAGACACTGTCAGCGGGATCCACATATAGGCTGTAGGTCATCGGGGATTACACTCAGGCCGTTTTTTCCGAGACAATAAACGTCATGTAGCATCTAAAGTTAAGCAATCAGCTAAGAACCCGCTAGTGCCAGCGGCGGAGCTCGGCAATTGCGACTCATTAGTGACGGGCCGTCGCTGGTTGAAAAGTAATTGCCGAGCTCCACGGCTGACGTGAGGCTCGTACCTACAAATCAATACCCACAAATCAACCAAGCCGGCATGTTGTATAACCAGCAATTCTACGTGATGTGTAAGATTTATTGCCTTGAGAGATTTTTTATTACATCTTATATGCTCGGCAATTGGGCTTATCGCTCTACAAGGTCCGCACCATGTAGCCCAAGAGTACACAATGACTGTTCTGATTGCTGACCTGGGCATCTCTGCATTCCAACAAGGTGGTGATATGAGATGCCCCTGAATTAACTGTTTATTCATGCATGACTCCACAGAAATGGGAGAGGGAAAACCAAAGAAAGTACAAGGTCGTCACGGTATTCTTAAGAAATTGGCCCTGAAATATATATGACAGGTTTAGGGACCTCACTGCTAAGGTTATGCATCTACTCTCCGCGGGTGCATATATATATATCTGTGGTGTTGCAGCGGCAATGGCTCTCGAGGTTTAGAGCACTTGAACGGAGCACTTGAACGGAGATGATTGCGGACATTAGGGTATTACTGCAGAGGAAGCACTGGCTGTCATATCGTCCATAAAGACTTTAGAGATATATCAGGTCAGTGTTCTCTGAGTATGTCAAACAACCGCCGACTCCGTATAACGGGGCCCATTTCTCTAACTGAGCGATTTCCGCCGGAGGAAGGCTGAATTATGGGGTAGCTTCAATGACCTCAAGTAGTTTGTTGACCTCCGAATGTGGCGTGATTGAATCCAAAAGACAAGGCGGGTTGAAAACCCAATAGTGTAGACAGATCGACCTGCCGGTTAGCATGATCTATAAATACATTATCCCTCCCTGGTTGTGTAGCTCATCTATTGGGTCTCAATCTGTTACAAGGGCTTATACAGGATAATCGCGCTGTACCTTGACGACAATAACTCCTCAGACTGTCTCGACTAAACCCCACAACGAATGATCGAAACCCAAGAGGCCCTCAATAACTTGGATCAAATCGCTGGTGTCGATGGTATCGATGTCTTATTCGTGGGACCATTCGACTTAGGTATGTTGTACAGCACTGCAAATACTGCGGAGCTCAGCATTAACTATTGACCTATAGGTAATAACATCGGCCATCCTATCATCCAAGGCATCGTCGAACCAGAACTGAGAGAAGCGGTTGGGCGTGTGCTCGAGGTTAGCCACAAGTTTGGCAAGAAATATGGAATCCATAGTACATCTGGCAAACAAGCGAGACAATATGCCGAGACTGGGTTCGACATGATCCACGTGGCAACTGACTTTACATCGTTGCAATTTATCATCATGCAGGAGGTCAATATTGATAGAGGGATAGAGAGTACTGAGAAAGGCGGTAGCTATTAAAGTCGGCGATCAAAATAGAGAGAAAGGTTTTAGCTCACTTGGCGAGTCAGCTAATTTGACCGGCAGACGCCAAGTCCACACTATCACTACCTGTTCAGTGCAGCATCGAAGTAGCGTGATCAATTGATCTCCACAGCCGCATTAAACAAACCCCGCGGCACTCGTTCCCTACTACCAGTGTTTCCTAAGTCTCGTTTTCTTATCTTTTCACTTTGCACATATCACTCTGGAGAGGGCATTGTATTCCAACAAATGTCCCGCTATAGCCGCTCACAATCATCCCCAGCCTGCGGCTGAAATTGGACTTATTTCACGTCAACTCCAAGATAGACCTAGCTCAAGACGATAGAGTGCAATGGCGTCAAGGATTCCAACTCCCGCTTCACACTGATGCGAATATTTCGGGTAAAACAAGCTGGACTAAATTTTGCAGTATTGATCTTATTTACACACTGCCTTATACAGATTGGAACAGTCCGCTAAAACGTTGGGAGTACGGAGGCCTGGAAGAGGACGTCTTTCTGCTCTGCTACCGGTTTCAGAATTATTCTGTCCTCCCAGAGATCTACACCTTTGCATCGGCGATGGAGACCGTTGTTCCACTAGGCAAAGAGAACTTTGGCGTCAATATGGACGAATAAAGGCTACTGCCTGGTCACATACACCACATTCTGGAGACAAGGGGTGAAGTGGCTTGCGGCACTCATCAGCCGCATTTTGTCTACAGCGTGCCATCAGGAAAGGATCCTCCTGGAGCGATGCAAAGCTTCAGGTGGCAACTTGAATTTAGAGAACATTAAAAAACAGCGGGAACAGAAAGCGAAATCGGCATACTTTAGCTTCTTGCTGGTAACCATACCTTCCACCGAGGATTAGCTCAATAGCAACGTAACCTATCACACAATTCACAGACCTCCTCATTTTGTGCTGACCGCTCAAACGGTCTCGAGAGCAAACCATTTAGTCACACCTCTGCCTGTCTCACGAGCATAGCCACCGTCGGTTATACGAGAGACAGTTGTTAGGCATTGGTAAAGAGTGATGGTTAGGCTTAAGTCTAGACGTGTTCAATAGCGCCAACGTGCTTTTTACGTCTGAGCTTATGACTGATCCGGCCCATCAAGTGTAAGGGGCGTCAGCCACTGTCTCTACCACTACCCAAACCGGTTAGTAAGTTCCAGTATGCTCAAGCTTATTGGTGTCACAGTTGTTACACATAACGGGTAGCGCGTGCAAATGGAGGGCAAGCTGAAAGCTGAAAATTGCTTGGCAAGCCCGTCATTCCATACTTCAACGCAAGGGGTGTACTAGCTGGACGACAAGTCGTCTGCTGTGTGCTTTTGTCTATAAAACGTGATCAAGCTCCCGTTCAAAAAGGTTGGTCATCATTCTCCTACATCCAGCAACCCGCTCAACAATCCCCATCTACATTTTCAGCAATTTAGAAAATATGTCGGTGGTCACCTACACCAACAATTACTCCCAAGTGTTCCATCACAAAGGTACGACAGCTACTTATCTGCTAAATCAATCAAGCCTTCTGACGCAAATGCAGGTGTTGACGTGAGCCCTGATGAGCACGCCGCGGCGAGAGTGCAAGAATACCGAGTGGCTACAGTCAACGCGTGCAAGCTGGACCCGGATGTGGGCTCTATTCAGTATGGCACTGTAGAGGGAAATGGTGCTGGCAATCAGTGGGCCATTGTGTTTAGTGAGGAGAAGTACAAAATCATCGTTCATTATGATGAGAAATCAAAGAAGTTTGGGGTTAGGAAGAGGAAGATTGGGTACACCTTGGAATTGACAGTTGTGCAAGAATGCAGGCCGATGATGGGAAACACTGGCGACAAGCCGCCTCGCCGTATTGGAGTCTCTTTGGTTTAACAGAAACCGGATTCTTCACCAGTGAGGAGGGGTCACAACTTTTAGGCTACAGATTTAAGTAGCTGCCATACTGTAACTAAAGTAGTGAGAGCGGAATGTGATGAGTCTAAGTTCTCTCTGCTGATTTAAGCTCTCAGCCACAAGTCTTAACTGTAAACAACATGTCAAGTGTGACGATTCTTAAGGTTTAGTAGCGTATTATTGACTATTATCTTAGGTACATAACTACCATATAAGTTTATTAGCTTTTTCATAATTATTTAGCATAATAGCAATTTCTTATTAATAATAATATTAAAAAATAGTTTTCTGTTTTTACTTTACTATCTTTTCTTCTAACCTATTAATAGAATCTTAAAGTTATATATAAGAGATATCCTTATACACCTGCAGTCTAGTATATTACACAATCTATAGAACTCTAGATCTATTCTAGATAGTCTAGGGTAAGATTATCAGTTGCTGAACTGATAAACTTACTAGAACTAGGTAAAATGCTCTTTGATTTTGCAGCCTGTAGAGAGATGATTTATTTTTAATTTCTATAGGGCTATAACTTATTATTCTAGCTAAACTGGTTCTCTTTATTAAACGAGCAGACAGCATGGAAGGAGAAGTCGATTATAAACAGGGGCTATAGTACTTAAGGATATGCTATTCATAAAGGCCGTTGAAATCAGATACTTGTTTGTTAAGGCATGGTTAAAGTATTTCTCGCTTAGTATAGTCTTCGCTGGTGGCCCGGCGTTGGAACATAGACAACAAAGCGTTATGTTGTGTTGTGATCCTTAATTAGTTGTGAGGCTGTGATCAAGGATACAGTGGTATTTGGGGAAAAGGTTTCCCGCTAACTTTTAATTTGCTATCACACGATGATGGGACTTGAAGGAAGCTGGGCTGCTAAAGTTACCAGTCATTACTTGATTGGGTCACTGTAGTCTCGCCGAATGGTTCATTCGAAAGAAGAAATTAAACCATGATATTGCTCTTATTTACTTACCTACATTGGGACAGCATCCATGGCTAATAAAGAAGTCGAACTCCAATTGCTCGATCCATTTACTCTGTACTCTGTACATCACGCCAATTTATTGCTCTCGCTTGTCCATCTGCCAGTCTAGCCAATCGCCTTCTCAAAATAACCCTAGTGCGACCAGAGGATCACAATCCCTGCAAGGCAGAACCAACGATTCCGTTTCGGTAAGTGATTCAATTAGGTTAGCCATTCGATAAGATCCCTGTCCATTCGAAGTTCATCGTCATGACAGCGGCAGTTGGTCGTGGCTTATTGCTCTCAGCCCTATCCCGGTGACGACCTTGGGAACAAAGGAGCCAAGATGGACAGGCTGCCTCTTTCCAGTCCCGTGTATTTATAGCCCACGTACTACGACAAAATCGCAGCATCACATCACAGCATCCGGCAATTCTTCTCATTTCGTTCTCAATGGCAGACCAAGAAGATCCTGCTCCCCCATACCGCGGTGCCCCTTTCCCGACGAAATGGCGCCGTAATCACCCGCGATCAAAGAATGGATGTCTTACGTGTCGTACTAAGCGCAAGAAGTGCGATGAAGTCAAGCCAGTCTGCTCATCATGCACCCGAACCGGACAAGAATGTGTTTGGCCCACTAGAGAGAACACTTCTCAAAGCGCTTTTCCAGAAGGCAGTAGTCCGAATGAGCCACTCGGAACCTCAGGCCCTTCGACGGACTCAGTAGACTTGCAGTCCATGTCCCATTCATCTTGTCCTAGGACAGCTCCGACTTACGGCAACCTAGCTCATCTAAGCAATGACTCGCGTCCGCTTTATCAGCAGTACCTGGATGTTACAGCTGAAATGCTAACTCGAGGGCCCTGCGCGGATGGAAACCCATTTATTCATTATCTTCTCCCGTTGGCTGCAACTGATACGCTGGTTCTTGATTGTATACTAGCTATTGGTGGAGCCCATCTGACGGTCAATGATACGACATCTACTATCCAGAGAGCTCGAGCATTAGAAGTGGCGACTCGCGGTCACTATGCGACTGTACTGTCTGGATTACAGAAGCTCTTGTCTTATGAAACGGGTCAGATAGTCCCCCTGGATGAACATACGGGGCCACCTACCCCAATTCGTATCCTGCTGATTCTACTACTCCTCTGCGTCTACGATGTAAGACCATTCCAAGTGAGAACGTCGTTGGACTCGTTACTGACACGTACAAGCATGTTCAAGGTCATTCTCGCGGCTCCATGTATCATCATCTCAAAGCTTGTCGCCAGTACATCAATCTGCTCACATCCGACCCCACGCCATCCAATGAATTGAAACATTTGAAAGGATTTATGCTGGAGCTCTATGCTTACCATGCAATCAAAATCACCATCACGCCTCGTGGCTTTCTATCTGACGAGGTCGTAGAAATTGACCCATCAGTCTATTCATTGGATATACTGAGAGAGTACAAATCCAGAGGATTTCTACTCGGCTTTGGGCAAGGTCTGTGGGAGATGGTCCCGGAGATCTCTCAGCTTGTCGAGGCTCGCCGGGAAGAAGAGAAGAGAGGCATTATAGCCACTACCGCGTTTCAGGAACAGTATGATTCACTTTTGGTACGGTTAGAAGGCTACAATGAATTCGAAGAAGACACGAACGGCCTTTCTTCACGCGAAGAGCAAGCTGCAGCTGTGATGATATATCAGCACGGTCTTATCGTATATCTGCAGTCAGCCTTTTACCCTGACATGCTTGCGGATCCGAATCTCGCCGCCGAACTCGAAAATCGGGTCGAGCAGACCATGTCAGCTTTTTATTCATTATTTGTTAGCGAGTCACCATATCGCCGAATGCTCCTCTGGCCGGGCACTATCATGGCCTCAGTTGCGAGACGTCAGGAGCACATCCGCGTGTTCCGTGCTGGATTTTTGGCCAGAGCTTCGCGTACACCTGGTGCTGTCAAGATGGGGGCAAAAATAGTCGAACTTCTTTGGAGCGATCCTGAACCTCGAGCCTTCGGCCCACGAGGTGTGTCTGATATAATGACCAAGCATGACATTAGCTTGAGTTTATGTTGAGGGAATGCTTTGTCGAACAGTTTTTATGTGTGTACGATATGCTGGCATATCTAATTAGTCTAGATTGTTAAACCTGTAGCAATGCTCTTAGGAATTGTGTCTATCTTTAAGCTCTCATAACTTGGACTTCCCAATCGCAGCACAGGTTAGAACGGCCGGTAAAAGCCGAGAAACTATTCATCTCAGTAGTATGCCAGAGTTTCAGAGCCATACAAGGTGAGGATCTGATAAGATAATATTGGCTGCTACTATAGCTATCGGGTGATGCTTACATCGCCAGTCTTACCTACATCATAATTTATGTACATTTTCCAACCCTTCCATCCCATTTTGGTCTCCCTTATTGAGATAGCCAGCCACTAAACCCTGTGGATCCCATTTTCTCCTGATGTCCATGAGTCTCTTGCCTTGGTCCCGTCCCCAGAACGCAGTCGAGCGCTTTTGAAAGTCGGCATCTCCGAGATACGATCCTTCCGAGTCCCCATTGATCTTATCAAAGATATGGGTTAGCCAAGTTTGGCATTTGCGGTCCTCTCCCTGATCTTCCCAGATGACGTAGGCAGCAAAGTAATGATCTGTCTGCATCGACAGCGCCATATCTTCAATGCTGCCATCCTCGATTCTGCGCCGAGAGCCGGGAGCCATGGCGTACCAAAGGGTAAAAGACTTTTCTGAGGGGAGTGATGTGAAGGACTCCTTGAGGAGAGAAACAACGTCGGTATCGTTTCGGATGTAGGAGTTGTCAACTGCATATCGGTGACCCTCAGGGTTGGCAGAGTGTTGATCATCGTACTGTTCCGCCAGAGAGGTTGGCTCGCAAAACCACGAAACAACGTATCCTGGTGGTGCTGAGTCTTGAGCCGGCTGCAAGGCGGCCCGGGCTTCTTCGTCACTATTTTTAAACGTGACGAAAGAGATCAAGATATGCTCTCCTTTCCGGCCTGGTACATGTCTTCCGACTGCAACAATCTCAGTCCCCTCGTCAAAAGTCGGAGCAAGCTACGAATTGCATTAGTGGGGCGCCCGCCATGTGGGAGAACAGACTCGGAGCGGACCTTGAGAACCCAAGAAAATGCGGCTTCGTAATCCTTTTTCTCGTATATGTAGACTGATGTCCGCATGTGAGTGAAGGCAGGGATTGTTTGGAGATAGAATCTCGTAACGACAGCCGGGAATCCTATACCACGAGGGAGAAAAGCATTAGAAGCATGTCGGTCTCTGCCAGTAAGAAAAAGGCTTACCTGGGCCTGATCCACGTGCCGCCCAATATAATTCCGCGTTGGTTGTTTTATCACAGTGTCGCTTCTCCCCATCGGCTGTCACCACGTCAAGAGCCACCAACCTTTCGCAGGCAAAGCCCCAGTTCTTTCAATGTATTGTCAGCCAGGATACCATTGCATTTCACTCAGTCACGTTACCTTGCAATTCCACCCCATGCCTCCTTGCAGCAAAAATCCCCCAAGAGCAACCTCTGGGCAATGACCACCGGGGAACATGCGGCCCCGCAAGCCTAGAAGCTTGTTGACCATCCTCCCAGTCATACTAGGTGACGCTTGCAGCACTCCGGTATTGTCGTCCAGAAGAAACTCATGGTACTTGCCCAGATCAATAAGAACGGCACCCTCTCGCACACTCCAGGCTGCCCAGCTATGACCGCCAGACCGCACTGAGACCCGGGCGCCCAGAGTACGTGCGAGCCTGACAGCCTCTACGATGTGGTCCTCCCTGGTGGCTTCGACAACGGCAAGAGGCTGACTGGATGGTCGGCGGTGGTTGAAGACGCGGCCTACCCTGGCCCTTTCCCAACTCACATCGCCTTGCCAGATGATGGGAAATGAAGGAGGCAATTGAGATTTTGCCTGCGCAAGTGCATCAGTTTGCGTCATGGTTGTTGATTCGGTTGATTGTATTTTGGCAGGGATGGTAGTCTTGTCAGTATGGATGGGATCTACTGTACGGATGTCCGACTCCCTTGCGCGCCTTATAGGATTGGAACGTAACTGGTGGCTAAGATCCAAATGCTTGCAGAGTCGAGACCGCTCCATCTGGCTATGATCGGCTGGCTGCGGGGGAGCTCGGACATGCTTTCGATCATAGTGGAACCACATTCCGAGAGGAGGGGAGAGCTGTCTTAGCTTGCCTGGAGTCCGGCCCCTCAGCCGATCGGAGGTGCTCAAAACAGTAGCGAGGATAACTGTAATTACTGAACTAAAACTCAATCTTCAGGGGACTAAGCTGCTGAGCGAGCCGGTCATCACTAAATTCCCAAGTCTTGCCAGCCCCAACTCTTGGATTCATTGCTTCAGATCATACCACAAGCCGACCATGTCGACACAAGAGCCCCTTGCTGGCACAGTAGCCATTGTTTCAGGCAGCGACAGCGGCATAGGCTTTGCCATAGCCCACGAGCTTGCAACTCGCGGAGCATCTGTCGCCATCAATTACCCATTCCCTTCTCTAGCAGACAGTGCCAACAACAAGGCAGCGTCTCTGCCAACCAGATCCATCGCCGTCTGCGCCGACATGGGTACAACTCAAGGCCCCAAAACGCTGGTCGAAGCAACTATTCAAGAGTTTGGCCGTTTAGACATAGTTGTCAACAATGTTGCGCTAGCAGTCAATAAACCTTTTGAAGAGCAGACCTTGGATGACTGGGATCTGTTGGTCAATGTCAATGGGCGCAGCACCTTTCTTCTGACGCAGAGTAGCCTTCCGCACCTGACGCGAGGAAGTGGACGAATAGTCAACATATGTTCTGCTAGTTCACGAGGATCTCCGCCCTTGCAAACCATTTATGCCGGGACCAAGGGCATGGTGGATTCCTTTACTAAATGTTGGGCGAAGGAACTTCCTCCAAAGTACGGGTGCACGGTAAATGCCGTATCCCCAGGTCCTACTAAGACCGAGGGCTTTATGGCTGCTGGTGAGGAGGCCATGCGTGTCTTGCAGCCTACAATTGATGCTACACCTGCTGGAAAGCGGATGGGTACACCGGAAGAGATTGCGTTTGCTGTGGGGTTTCTCTGTGATGAGCGGGCGAGCTGGGTCAATGGTGTGCATTTGCATGTGAACGGAGGACTTCACATCGATTAGTTACTACTACACATTGTCGCAAGATTTTGACTATAAATCCCGGTGATAGTGAGAGATGAACCATCTATGCCAAACAAAGACTGTATAGATAAAATGGATCCTTTAAGTAGCTCATAGGCATAATCAGGATACTTTAAAGCGATTGCGTGTGAGGCACATGATGTAAGCATCAGTTGTCAGGTCTATCAACTCAAAATAACAGCTCAAAGTTAAAGTATATCTTAATCAGCGATAATGAGATAATGTAGATTGATCCATTCCTCTGATACCACTAAAACTATGACATTCTATACTGAGAACTGACAGTTCCATGCTTAGTCTATCCTTCGAGCACTCGATACATCTGGAACGCCAACACCCTCAACAACCTTTCCACCCAGAATCTCATAAACAGGTACTTCTGCCAACCTCGAGACGACATGGTGGAGCGTCGGCAGAGCCTCCCAATCATGAGGATCAAACTCAAAGCTTGCTTTCTCAGCAGTGAAGACTTTCAGCACTTTACTCGGAACGACCTTGGACTCCTCTGCGTGAGGCACAAAGGTAGCATGCTCCACATCTGCTTTGCCGCGGTCTCCCACCTTGGGGATGTACTTGTACGCAAAGATTCCTTCATCGTCTTCGCCTCCGATCGTCCCCTTGGAGCTGCCACTATCCACCTCGCGGAGACCTTCAAGTGTGAACGAGCCAAAGTTGACGCCTTGCCAGCCTGTCTGGATTCTGTAACTGTTTGTCCGCCTCCAAACGTCGATGGAGCAATACAGCTTTGGCATTCCGAGCTCTTCGCGGCCACTGACAATCGGATCTGTGAGGCTCTCCCACAAGATAGGTAAGAAGGTTCCGTCACGGATGGTGCCGTCTTTTTGTACGTACTGCACGCCGTGGATGTATAGCCCAATGTGTCTGTACCCCGAACCGCCCAGCCACTCCATTTTGTTAAGTGTGGTTTGGGAGAAGCTGGCATATGCGACAGTTCCGGGACTCTTGAATCGGAAAGAAGTAGAAGGGAAGAGGTTCTGTAAAAGAGTTCGTGAAGTCTTGAACTTGATGGAGGCTGTTGTGAATGTCGAGTTTGAGGCATTCCTAGCTTCGCCTGTGAAGGTCTGTCGCGGACCGGGGAAGGGCCCAAACGAGACGGGCATTCTCCAGTAGAGATGGGGCTTCCGTGCCCAGTCCCATTTCCTGAAACGATTGGTAGAATTGTCCCATTCATCATGGCCCAGGTTAAAATTGGTATAAGCCATCACTGAGTAGAAACGATTGTTAGTTGGTGACATGCAAGGGTGCGTCTGCAAGGTTTACTGACTGTCAAAGTCCTTATCCGGCTTATCTTTTCCTGCCTGGCGTGAGAACTCTTGGATGCGGTTCGCCCGGTCATATCGAAAGTCCTGGTAGAGACGTAGTCGCTCAGGGACCTCTTCTGGCGAGGTACCAAGTGGGAGAACAACTGCGAGGGAGGCAGCGTCTTCAATGGCAACGCCAGCACCCTGTCCCTGGTCTGAAGAGAGGCAATGTTAGCAACAGCTCATTAAAGGATACATATCATGAGTTAGGTGATCGACTTTTACTTACGAGGAAGAAAAGGATGAGCAGCATCACCGAGAAGAGTCAATCTCTTGTCGGTCCACGTCGGGAGAACATCCATATCTAGCAGCTCCCATGCCTTTAGCGACTCTGGACTCGCTTTGCTGAGGAGCTTCAACAAAGCAGGATCGAAATCCTTGTATACACCTAACAGCACCGACATACTCGTCTCGTTGTTCCAGTCTTACCAGCACTCGTTAGTAATATTTGCGGGTTCAAGAGCCTGGACATAACTTACCTTCTTTACTTCCAGGGTCGCTCTCTTCTCGCGGATGAATGCACACAAAGTTGAACGTCTTGTTGTCATCGCATGGATACATCACAATACGTCTGTCGGCGGCATACCATATAATGAGCTGGCCATTGTGCTGTGCAAAATGGGCGGTTTCTGGGTCGTCGAGAGCAGCTTGACGGGGGACGAGGAACCTAAATGCGCTCTTGCCTGAACTGTACGCGTTCCAGTCTTTTCCGACGACTTTGTGTCGCGAACGAGACTGTTATGCAGACATTCTTGTCAGTGCAAGGTCTAGCAAAGCGATGCAACATCGAAGACCGAATGTATCGTTACTTACATGAACTCCATCAGCGCCAACGACCAAGTCACCCTGGACTTGACTACCATCTTGCAAGTAGACGGTAGCTGTTTCTGTGTCGACATCAATAACGCGGCTAGACGTTTTGAGCACTGCGGGGACACCGGGTCCTTCAGGTGATGTCGCGAGTCGTTTGAGCTGTTGATGCAACCGTACACGATGGACGAGGTGCCACGGATGCTGCCAGATCTTGTGTGCTTCCGCGAGCTCAGCATCACGAACAACTTCATTGGCCGCATTGAACTCTGTAATCTGCAGTGATATCGTAAGTCTTTAGTGTCTAATATCTAGACGAACATCGAGGTTGGTGCTGCATACCCGTTCAAAGACATTGGCGCCTATGGTCTCTGCAAAGATACCAAGTCGGCAGAGGATTCCATTGGCGTTAGGTGCGAGGTGCATCGCCGCTCCTACCTCGTTGGCAAAGCGAGACTGCTCCAACAAGGTGACTCGATGGCCTTGCCTGCGGAGGAAGATGGCTGCCGTGAGCCCGCCTATGCCGGCCCCGATAATGACGATGTTGAGCCCATTGGACTTGATGGCGGCCTTGTGGCCATTGGTGGCTGTACTGGAGACGCCGTTGGTCACCATTGTGTCCTGATTACGGAATAATGCTTTGTTCTCGCAATGGCCAGCAATCTAGGACCAAATGAGTAGAGGCAGTTATGGATTGCTGGGGTCGAATTCTTTCATCGGCCTTTGGCTGATTCTCAACTGTTTATTATGCTTACAGAGCGTTGCTTGCGTCTTATCTAAATGTCCTGCAACGGATGATGCAGCTGGGTCCTTTCAACCTCAGCCTCGGCACTCTCCGGCAGTATCATGATTACGGTCCCGATGCATGACCTCCATGTACTGTTCTCTCATATCGACAATTACAGGAGGGGCCGAAGACGATTGAGGGGTCAAGACCACATCGGATCGGTTTGTGGTCGCCGCCAAACCACTTTAAGTTAACCTGGCAAGGGGGCTGTCACTATCCCGCCCTCTAGCCGATTTAGACGACAAAACACAGTCATTGCCGTTCTTTTCTGCAACCCAACACAGTTGCATACCCTTGCACTTTGTGGGGTTTTCTGGGGGAGCATCGGAAAGAAAGTCTCCCTATTTACATTATAGATTATCTATCTCAGTGCATCAAACCCCGTGGGGAAGACACGCTAGCGGTGGGTGGAGCCGCCCCTCATCCGCGTTAGAGCGCGTCGCTAGCAGATTTTGTCCCCCTTTCCAGGGCCAACCAACCATCAACACATTCAGTGCAGGCTCACCAACGTGAACATCCATTGGGTTGTGCAGGCCATACCTGAAGTTAAATACATTCCGTTATGCCCTCTTTCATTCGCTGAGCTTTTCAAGGGCATTCGCCATCGATCCTTTCTTTTTTTGCCTGAGGCTCGCGATTCGTCAGCATTTGCTGTTCATCAAACAGCGGTTATCCCTTGTTCCCTTATACATCAACAACATGTCTACCAATATTCCCAAGACCGACACAGGCACGTCTGATGTCCGTAACGACATGCTGGGAGGTCTACGCCTCCGCAATGAAGAGACCAACGAGATAATTCTCATACCAACCCCAACCAACGATCCTAATGATCCGCTCAACTGGTAAGTTAGACCTCAATCAGCATACATTCTCACCTTTGTGAAGCATGCTCAACACGATATAGGTCCAAGCCATACCGCTTCTACATCGCCGTCCTCGTCTCCTGCGCCATCTTCTTCAGCAACTTCCTAGCAGCTGGCCCTTCCGTCGCCATCGTCAGCACCACCGAATCCTTCTTTGGTCCACCCGGTCCCGATTTCAATGCCAAAGTTTCCAAGATTGCCTACTTCTTCACCACTACTGCTCTTCTCCAGGGCATGGGAAACCTCATATGGATGCCCTTTGTTGCAAAATACGGGCGTCGACCTACCTATGTCCTCTCCTTTATAATGTACACAGCTGTCGCTGCTTGGGCTGGTGGTGCGACTACCTACGGCAGTGCTTTGGCTGCGCGTATTCTCATGGGCTTTGCGTCGGGCGTGGCTGAGTGCCTGGCCCCCTTGACTGTCTCGGATCTGTTCTTCTTGCACGAGAGAGGTGCAGCCATGGCGTGAGTGGTCATGTTTGAATGCCCAACTTACCTCCGCTAATCACATGAATAGGATATATACCACTGCGCTGTCCGCTGGTGTGGGTGTTGGAATCATTGTTGCTGGACTCATCACCATCAACCTAAGCTGGCGGTATATCTACTGGGTATCGGTGGCTTTGATTGGAGTGTGTACCATTTTGATCATCTTGACGTTTCCTGAGACCGTTTACAACCGCCAGGAAATTACAGAAGGAACCCAGCCGCATATTGATTCCAATTGCAAGGACCAGGATCAAGATAAGGATATTGAAAAGGTACAGTTTGAAGAAGCCTCGACATCCGGACACGTATCTTACGCTCCACCCCCAAAGCGCACATTTTTGCAAAATCTGTCCCTGTACAGCGGTACACACACGAAAGAATCCCTGCTCAAGCTCTTCTTCCGGCCCATTGTTCTCCTCACCCTTCCTCCGGTGCTTTGGGCGACCCTCGTCATGTCTGTCACCATCGGCTTCCTCGTTGCCATCAGCTCCAACTTCGCTGTGGCTTTCTCCGCCACATATGGCTTCAAGCCGTGGCAAGCCGGCTTATGCTTCATTTCTTGTCCCATAGGGGCCGGTGTTGGAGCATTCTTTGGAGGTTACTTTAGTGACAAGGTGGCGGATCGACTGACTCGGAAGAATGGTGGCATTCGAGAGCCAGAGATGCGATTGCCTGCTATTCTCATCTCGCTTGTCATCGCGCCGCTCTCCCTGATTCTATATGGTGTAGGTATCGATCGCAGCTGGCACTGGATTGTACCTACCATTGGCCTGGGTCTTTGTAAGTCTGAGCAGAACTCTCTCAGGGACCTGAACATGCTAACCGTAGTCGAAAGTGAACATGGCAATCGTTCAAGCTACCAATGTTAGCTTGGTCTATACAATTGACAGCTACCGTCCCGTTGCAGGAGAGTTAGCAGTAACTCAGCTAGCATTCAAGTGTAAGTCTACTGCATCCTGACCTGATGAATGAAGCTGACGAGATGTAGCTGCTTTTGGGTTTCTCCTCTCTTTCTACACTAATCCTTGGATTAATATCAGCGGGTATGCTAATGCATTTGGTGCCATGGCTGGAATCTCGGGGGCGGTTATTTTGTGCTGGCTGCCTATTTATATTTGGGGGCGTAGGATCCGCCATGCTACGTGGAACTGGGGCTACATTGAGAAATTTGTTCACTGGAATGTGGATCGCGAAGTGGGCGAGTAGATACTTACTGGGCAGTCCAGAAATGACTTATGAGCCTGGTATGACCAATTACAATATTCGGTTATAGTATCCAGTTAGGTGCGCTTCCAGAAATTATAAGTTCCTACGTGTTGATCCCATTCGATGAACTCCTTTTCTCACAGGGTTGTTGTTTGACCCTGTTAGCGGCATGACCTCAGAAGTAGGTGTTATCTACAGAGTTATCCTAGTGTCAACCCTATCCTCCTTAAGTGAGAGGGAAATGCAGTCATGATAAGCAATAAGAATTCACCACCCAATGGCAGTTACTCACTCTCTACCTCGTGACGGCCTCAAGTTCATTACAGCTTACTGGGAGCATATCCCCGGACGAATATCGCGACTACCCTAGGCCCCCAGAAAAGACGATCTGTGCACTAAGTTAGCGCCTTTTCCCCGCGTCGCCCACATCCCGATAAACTCAGAATCTACGGCACTAACCTCAGTTCACTCTAGTCTAGCGTTTTGGCGCAGGTCATGCCTCATAGACCAGCCCAGCCAGGCCATCAACATCACAACCATTCATCCTCTGTGACAATGATCCTCTTGTCACTCCTGCTCTGGCAATCACAAGCGATATGAGCGCTCCGGCCACGGCAAAAAGACGTCTATCGTCTCCGCAACAGAACCCCTTCCAATGTTCTTATTGTCAACGGTCGTTCGGGCGCGTGGACCACTTGACCCGTCATATCCGATCTCGTCAGTGACAACAGTGCGATTTTCTCGTCTTCCAATTTACTCACATCCACTCTAGATGCGCAAGATAAACCTTTTCGTTGCCATGTCTGCCACAAAGCCTTTGGGCGCCAGTATGTAATAATTAAAGCCTTTACCAAGTCGGCACTCACTCACTGGTTTTCCTTGCAGAGATATCCTCAAACGTCATGTGCTTGCACATAATGGCGCAGAGTCTGGCGTGAAGCGATACAAGCGCATGTCCAATGCTGCGCCCCGTGTTTCTCAGGCGTGCAAAGCTTGTGCGGGATCTAAGCTCAAGTGTGATGAAGATGCTTCCTGCAGACGTTGTGTGGCAAAAGAAATCCCTTGTGAGCGAGATACTCGGTTCACAGAAATAGGAGACAAAACGTCACCGGACACTAGCATTCAGTCTACAATAGGTGAGAAGGTCGTATGAGGCTTGGTTGAGAAACTGA
Source organism: Fusarium nygamai (assembly GCA_001262555.1). Lineage (NCBI taxonomy): Eukaryota > Fungi > Ascomycota > Sordariomycetes > Hypocreales > Nectriaceae > Fusarium > Fusarium nygamai. The sequence goes on from LBNR01000005.1 coordinate 3,104,256, forward strand.
TTGTTAACCCATCAAGATCAAGAACTATCGATACCCGTCTTGGAACCGAGTCATCTGAGCTTGTCAGAAGATGATTTCTCCAAGTTCCTAAGAGGAGTCATGACTCCCGTGGAGGGACAGGAGAGCCGCCCAATCAATCAAGCTGACCTGACTAGCATTAATCACATTTACAATCCGCTTCCGTCTCAAGGCCTCTTGGACTTCCGCGTTGATGGTGATACGCGGTTCGATGATGTCGCCATGGATCTTTGGGACTTGCCCTGCAGTCCATCGTTTTACTACAATGGTATCCTCCTGGAACCAAAGACATCCATGGCCGTGAACCATGAGGTTCAACCACCCAACCCGGTCCGTCCAGCTGTGCTGGGCCATGTGGCATATAAGGAATCCGCCCTCGGAATGTGGGAGCCTTCACAGAATGACCATCTCAACTCCAACATAAAAGCTCTATCAGTTCTTGGCGACAGTCCCCAGGACGCCATCCAACTACACAGCGGCTTGGAAGTAAGCAGCCAGCAGTTCAAGCCACTCTCTGTTGGTCTTCGAGACCAATTGCTGCTATTAACCTTGAACGCTTGTAAGCCAGAGAGCAAACTCGCCATCATCAGAGCATTCCCCCACTCCGAGATTCTATCCAAGCTCATTGAGAGCTTCTTTTCCCACCATCGTGTCCAGACCGACTCATGGATACATGGCCCTTCATTCGAGCCAAACCAACAGGGCGCAGAGCTTATTCTCACCATCGTCAATATGGGCACCATGTTTGCTGACTCTAAGATCTTACATTCTCTTGGTTTCGCTCTCCATGAGGTGGCTCGCTTGTCGTTACCTGTGATGTTTGAAAGAGCAAATTCTATGACTAGAGCGCTTTGGGCTCTGCAAGCATTTGTTCTGGATATTGAGATGGGGTTGTGGAGTGGTATTAAGAGGAAGATGGAAATTGCAGAAAGTCAGCGCCAGATGCCTTTCACAGTATGTCACTCCCTTCCTGTTAACTTGTCTCGTGTTTCATTCTAGCATCGAGTCACGAGTGCCTGCTAATTCGATGACAGATGCTACGGCGTGGTAGAAGATTTAGCAAAACATACACTCCCGCTGATCCACCTTTGCCAGAAGACACAGGCGAAACCTTACAGAATAAGTGGCTAGCCTGGGTTGAGCAAGAAAATTACAACAGACTCATTTATCACTGCTTTGTAATGGATACACAAGTCAGTATTGCCATGTCAACATGTCCCTTAATATCCTTCTCAGAGCTCAAGACGCCTCTGCCAGAGTCTAGCGATCTATGGCTGGCCAAAGATGCAGAAGCATGGAAAACCATTTACTTAAGGCAGCAACGCCAACACACAAGGGTCACACTGTACGACTACTTCCGCAACGCCGCAGAAATCGACAGCAGCTATGATGGTTCGTTCTGTCAACTTGTCGTCCTTTCGGGTATCTGGGGAATGGTTTGGCAATGTCTACAAAGCATCGCCGTGCTAGACAAGCCGAGACACTCAGACCCGGCGTTGACTCTTCGGCAGCAAGAGATCCTCCAGATATTGCATCGGTTCCGTGTCAACATGATGGGAGATGAGGCAAGCTGGCAGGATGGTCCGGTAACTATGATGTACCATCTCGTGTATATGCACTTACACATACCTTTTGAAGAGGTTGAGCTGTTTGCGGGCAAGGGACACCAGAGTGATGCCCGGCACGCCCTGTCTGTACTCTTAGACTGGACCAATAACCCTGAGTCACGGAAAGCAATATGGTACGCCGGCCAGATTACAAGAGCAGCAGAGATGTTCGAGCCCGGTCGTCTTCGGGGCTTTTACACTATTGCGCTATATCAGGCGAACCTTGCCCTTTGGGCCTTTGCGGTGGTGTCGCAGGTCAAAGGGACAAATAAGAACGATTCAATTCTTAACAGCGAGGAGATGGTCTGTCTCAACGGGCCGGAATCTCCACTCGTGCAGAGGTTCATCAGCCGAGGGGTGCCTTCGGTTGCAATCCTCCAACCGTGTGCACCTCAGCACGGCAGTTCTCCCATTCGGCTGATGGATCGGGAGGCGGTTGTGAACTACGTTCTCGGCATTTTGAGTACCAATTTCTCGCACGTTGAGGCTGTGCCGCCTTTGGTCGAGAACCTTGAGCAGCTTCTGGACAAACTGGGCCGAGCGGAGATTGACGTGTAGCCTATGTGGGGGACGTTGAGTGCGTTGGGAAGGCTACGTCTCCTCCGCATTCGTACTGCTTAGTCCACTAGCATCATCTGAGAAAAAAAGCGGGCTGTGGCAGACTCTCACGTCAATGGTCTTCAGTGATCTTGCCCGCATAAGTCGCTTGGAGCTGTGCTTGCGCTGGCTTATTTGATACAATATAAGATGATAGCATATCACTATATGGCGTGAGATGTTTCTAGGCGACAATCGTTGGAACTATCAAAAGGCTCATATAATTGTTTCTCATGTAGACCTACTAGCTCTTGCCCGCCTCCTCCTCATACCCAGGAATGGTATGCATCGAGTTATCGTGGAGTTCCTGGCCGGTAACTCTCAGGCTTGTAGCCGGCTGCAAAACATAGAGCATTCTTGCCCATGATTCCTTGCTCCTGTTCTTCCAAGCATGATTGGTTCCCCGCTGGATCGAGATGTCTCCCCTCCTCATGACTCGCTTCTCACCGGAGTCGAGGATCAAGTCGATCTCCCCCTCCAATACGACTCCATAATCCAAGCTGATTGTGCGATGCATAGGCGATATGGCGCCGGGAGGGGTATCCACGACGCGAAGGACTGTGCCTGTCGGCAGAGTGATTCCAGGAAGGTTCTCAGTGTAGTGCCGATATGTACTGATATCTGCTTCGTCGTTGAGGTTGACGGGGAATTGATTGGTTGCGTAACAGAGGGCAAAGTCGACATTGTCTGGGAGTGTTTGGAAGGGAGCATCCTCGGGCAAGGTGTTTGAGAAGGTCGTAGTGCCCTCAGGAGTATGAGTGGTGACGAACCGCTTGATGGTCCTCAAGTCCTTCCGTGAATTGTCGGTGGCGGTTTTGCTCTCCATGTTGGCAGTATAGATACACGAATGCGATATGTCCAGTAAGAATTGACAAAGGATGATAATGATGAGTTTAACTATGACTTGATGGGACTCGGAGGTCAGCTTTTAACCTGCCTACACTCCCACGGAACCTCTAACAAGTTTAAAGTTATCCTCCGATGTGGAGGGCATAGAGTGGTCCCGAGGAGCTTTAAAATCACCCTTGGCTACAATGCCACGGCAACATCGCTGCAATGCACCAGGGCACGAGATCGATATCAGAAAAGAAAGGGCAGCTGTTGTAAGGCTACAAACTAAGGGCAGTATATGATTCCAGTCTAAGTGTCTAATTACGGTTTTATCCACTCAAACTTATCCCCGATATATCGATGTGCACGAATATCTCCAGATCTTGCGTGGCCCTCAAAAAGTTCCACCCTCGCAGCCCTCCCACAGAGCTGACCAAGCTCACCGCTTGCCTGAGCAGACTTGACTTCCTGATACGTCACAGCGCGGAGGAACTTTCCAACCCATAAACCGCCAGTGTACCTCGCCGCGTGCTTTGTAGGGAGAACGTGATTCGTACCGATGCACTTTGCACATCAATGTTAGTATCATTGATATTCAGTGAGATTCATGCTTCTTACCTTGTCACCAAAAGAGACGCAGGTCATCGGACCAAGGAAAAGAGCTCCATAGTGTTGCATCTTGGTCAGGGCTTCTCGGGGGTTGGCAGTGAGAATTTGCACATGCTCGGAAGCAAACTCGTCGGCAATCTGATAGGCCTCATCAACCGTATCAGCGAGGATAACCTCTCCGTAGTCACGCCATGAGACACTAGCTACCGCTGCTGTCTTGAGCGTACTCAATTGCTCATCGCAGTATTTGATGGCACTCTTTGCCACGTCAGCCGAGGTGCAGATCAAGACAGCAGGTGTATCCGGTCCATGCTCAGCCTGAGAAAGAAGATCGGTTGCAATCATGTACGGATCTGCTGTTTCATCCGCCACGATCAAAACTTCTGTGGGCCCAGCGAAGAGGTCAATTCCAATCTGGCCAAACAACTGCCTTTTCGCCTCGGCAACAAAAGCGTTTCCTGGACCGGCGATGAAGTCCACCTTGGGTACAGTTTCTGTGCCGATGGCCATTGCTGCGATGGCTTGAATGCCGCCGAGGATGAAGATCTCATCTGCACCTGCGAGATGCATGGCAGCAACTGTGGCCAGGGGGATTTCACCCGCTGCAGGGGGTGTACAGGCTACTACATTTCTGACGCCTGCTACTTTGGCTGTCAAGATGGTCATGTGCGCAGAGGCCAACAAGGGGTACCGCCCTCCTGGGATGTATCTAGATACCTATTAGCACATTAAACATGAGTCAACTTGGGATACCGAGTACTGACGCTCCAACTGAGTCAATCGGGTTATTCTTCTGACCAAGAAATACACCAGGAGCCATCTCGATCTCAAACTCTTTGATTGAGTTCAACTGAGCCTCTGCAAACTTGCGGACGTTGGACTGAACAGTCTTAATATCACTAATGACCTGCTCTGGGACTTGGGCCATGACTTGGTCGATGTCCTCCTTAGAGAGCTTGAAGCTGGAAGGAGACCATTTGTCGAATTGCTCGCTGTAGCTCTGCACAGCGGCATCGCCTTCTTGCCGGACGCTATCAATTATATCCTTGACTATCCTGGGGACATCAGGCAGTGAGCTATTGGTGGCTTTCGTTGTTGAGTTGGCGGATGCGGGACGCTTGAGATGTGTTCGAGCCATGATGGAGAAAGTCTAACTTGGTGTTGCTGATACCGTTGATAAAAAGCTATACTTATTTATTCCTTTTGTCTTCTCATTAAGCCAACTCAGCCCTTATAGTCCGTGATATTTGAGCATTACTGGAATTTCATTCTGTCCCCACTGCGCTGTTGATGCTCTCCGGTCTGCTCCCCGGTCTACTACCCTGTCCGTACGGGTCGCACGTTCATGAATCGGCTTTGCGGGGGGTGGGGTTCGGAAATGTGGGCGACCAAGTTTGGCTAGACCAGACCCCGGCGAGCCAGAAATCTCCTAACATCTGAGGTTGGCCGACCTACCCTACACTATTTCGGTCTGGTTCAGGAAACGAATAGAGTCAGCGAGATTATATGCCAAACAATCAGCAAGATATAAGATAATGATAGAAAAAAAGATCATAGTATCGTGAATTGAGATTTCCATAAAGTAGATAAATTGAGGAGAATTAACTATAGTATATAAATTCTCCGGTTCATGAAATGTCAAATGCATTATAGCTTCATTCTTCATCAAGGCAGAAGTTCATCGAGTTCTGCTACAGTCTTTGGAGCTACGCTATTCCTCAGAAGCAATTGAATATTTCTTTATAAACCGAATCCTGCATCAATGACCCCGTTCTGTCCAGTCACTGACTTTGACACAATAAAAGCTTTGACTTGCTCTGCAACGTCTTCAACCGTGGCAAAGCGCCCCAACTTATTCGTGTTCCGAGCAGCTTCAAGTCGCTCGGCGGGAAACGAAAGACCCCATTCCTATGTCAAGATGAGATTGTATCCTTCGATCACTCAAAGCAATTCACTTACCGTAAGTAATATACCTGGAGAGATGGTATTCACTCTAATTGACGGCGCAGCTATCTTGGCAAGGCATTTGCCGAGGTGGATCTGTGCAGCTTTTGTAACTGCGTACGGCTACACGGCGACAGTCAGTGGATGAGAATCTTTGCTGGGATCAGAAGAATATACCACGCTACTTCCGCTGGGGATCACTCCCGCCAAGCTAGCTGTAGACACAAAAACAGGCACTCCAGCTTCTCGCTGGTTGCTCTCCTCAAGATACTGTTTCGCCGCATGGAAAAGCCATAAGTGACTCTTCACATTGGCAACGTAGCAGCGATCCCAGTCATCCTCGTCAACATTGTCGTCGATGTCTGAGAATTGGCGCATTCGTGTCCACCCAACATTGGATATGACAACATCCAGACGGCCATCAAACCTTGATGCTGCCTCGTCGACAAGTGTTTTGATCTGTAGCTTGTCGCATGTATCTGCTTGAATAGCCTGTATCGAGATGTTTGACCCTGCGTGCTTTTGGTCGCACTCCGCTTGAAGGGTTTGGACTAGTTCTTTTGCGCGAGACTCGTTGCTGTTAAAGTTGATCACCACGTTCATTCCTAGGTCAACGGCTAGCATACGGGCAATGGCTGCGCCGAGACCACTGCTTGCAGCTGTGACCAGTGCAACTTTGGACGTGGACATGGTCTTTGACTTTTGCTGTCCAGGTATAAACTTGCTGAAAATGCTATTGTCTGATTATCATCAAGGGCATGGAATTTGGCTACCAGAAGGTTTGATATCGTCGACATACTCGCTGACAAGGAACCCCGCCCTCCCCCTCATCCCGAGACGGGCCGGTAACTGTCACCCCGCGTCACCCTGCGTCTCCCCGCAATTGTCCACATGCCGAAGCATGGCCCGGGATTTGAAATGAATAGAACGTCGTCGGGTGAACAAATCGAAATGTGCAAGTTTAGGTCAATCTGGCGTCCGTCTTGGCCTCGTCTCGGCATTATAAAGACACATCCCCGGGGAGTAACTAGAGACTTAACAAGGACCCAAGCAATCTTGGTAGACCCGGTCAAAACATGAAGTGCAGGTTCAAAGAAACAATATGATGTTCGTTAGGAATCCAATAATGTATCACAATTTAGTATATATCCCATGCTCCGAATAACATTTCTCACATGATTGCATAAGCCGCAGCCAAGACGCTCAACATGCCAAAGTCAATTGACAGGCGACTACCAGAATTTCCATTATCTGGGGAGACAGTCGCAGAGCTTCCGGCCGGCTCTGACCCGCTTGACGTAGCGCTTGCAGTTTCAGCGGTTGACGTTCCAGTACTTGTCTCACTGGGCTTTCCTCCAGCTTGAATGACTGAATCGAGGCTGTACCTGTTAGCATACTTGACGTGATGAATCATGGGTGACTTACATATGGATAAGACCGTTGTTCGTGAGGACGTTCGCCTCAATCACTTTGGCGTTGTTGAAGAAAATTTCGTCATCTATGATTCTAACTCGGACCTCGGTCTTGTTCAGAGTTCCAATGACTTGACCGTCGCGAAGGTAATTGGAGTATGTAACTTCGTTGAGGGTATGGGCCCTTTGAGATTCGTCAGTATAATATCGCATGTGTAGCAGAAACAACTTACAATAGTGCTCCTTGCAGGTCATCTTTCGACAGCTCGACATCAGGACTTCCCGCGTCCTTGAACGCTTGTGTAGATGGTGCAAGACACGTAACGTTCTTTGAGGCATCGAGAGCGGGCCACAAGCCCGCCTTGATGAGAGCGCCATTCAGGGCTGTGAGTCTCTTGTCATCCGCAGCTTGAACCGTTTTGGAGCAGGATAGAGGGGGGAGGAGGACCCTGCAGAGGTCTGTTAGTCTGGTGCGAGATAGCCTGTGCTCCATTACTCACTTATCCACGATCTGAAACCTGCTGGCGTTCTTCTCCCCCCAAGATCCATCGACAGCAGTCATCTTGATGTTCTGCTCCTCACCTGCTCGGAGATTGACAATTGCCCCGCTGATATCCCCATCCGCTCTCTTCGCCTTTTGTTCTCTCGAAGCAAACACGACCTGTCCATCAGCATTGCTGCCGAACTGGCTTTGAATCTGAGGTCCTGCAGTTCTGTTGTTGAATTCCTCGCTCTTCAATAAAGTGGGCACCGACAATCCACGGGAATCATCAAAATCTGTGGATGAGAGTGAAGCCGCCATGGAATGATATGAGAAGAAGACCTGGAGCATTGTCTGGTTCAATTCGGTCACGTCTGAGATGCTAGAGTCTTTGAGATAGCTCTTGATAGCATTATCGGTAGGGATCAAGATGGTGACATTGCTGCCTTGACTGGAAAGGGTCTCAGCCAGTACTTGAGGAGCCGCGCTGAGGAGGGAACGGAAAAGGGAGAGGGAATCGTAATCAGCAATAGCACCGGCCAGGTTCTCAGATATATCCTGGGCGTTGGCGAGCGAGAGAAGGGCAATGCCCGCCGCTTTGATGGAGAAATAGCTGCGCATCATGAGTGGTGATGATGGGAGTGGCAGTCTCAGAGACCTGGAAGAAAGATAAGAGGATGCAGAGCCGCAAAGCTGCTTCGTGGGGCATTCCACTTGTTATGTAGCAATCCAATTCCAAGGCTCTGACATTAAAACAGGACAATGGCTGAGCCCAGACCCAGTAAGCCCAGACCCAGTAAGCCCAGAGCCTGCTTCGCCATTGACGAATGAATAGCCTCATAAGTAAGCCACCGTAAGCATCATAGGTAGGGATGATACGCTAAGTGAAGTGGCAGTCAGCATAATGAGCGAAAGGGTGGCGCCCAGCTGAAAACTAGCAGCCAGCCCTTGCCCGCACAGCCCTATCATCCCTTTTTTAAACCGCTAATTTCTCACCCGCCCCGGCCTTCATGTACGGTACCTAAAATGGCTTATTCGTAGTGGGGCTGAAGCGAAATGGTGTAGGCTTATTAGTAGAAAAGGACACTATCAAGGGATCTCCGTTTTTGAAAGGAGGATCGGATCATTCCACTATTCGATCGCTTGGCGATTCACTATAACTAGTGCACTTGGCTTTGTTATGTCGCTGTTGCAAATTAATTCTTCCTGGAGTATGCAGATGGGGAAGATTTTGAAGGCGTGCAGCCTGCTGCTGTCGGCTGTTGGCTTACTCCAGCCCAACGCGCCAGAATGACATACCCGTGCATTCAATGCACACAATTTTGACGACGTGCATTTCAGCCCAAAGCTTTAAATAGCAACTCCGATCGTCAAATCAGTAGATGGAAGTTGTTGAGCTGGCTGGCCGGCCACGCCAAGGGCACTTTGAGGGCTTTTCGAAGTGGTACTGGCAATAGGTGATACATGCACAAATGGAGAATGAAGTACTGTTTGCGTGGAGACATGAGCAAAAACCAGATACTATAATATGTTTGAATTGCTATGCTGTTATCTATTGCACATCGCATCACGACGTAGGAGACTTCATATGAGAAGATAAGTGCGATTCCGGCCTCTTGATGCCGCTATTGTCGCCCGATTGATTACTGCCACAGAGATTATATACGCTATCAGCTGCATTGGAAAAGGTTGCTTGGATGCTGTGCCATTGAGTGCCATCTGTCGGCAGCTGTAACTTAGCTCCCACGTCCCCATGTCCGCCCGACTAAGAGAAGAAATGGGTAATTCTGAGAAATGTGCCCAGATTCATCACCCAGACGAAGGTATTCGATGGGGACTCTCCTGTTGCGTGACGTGACAGGCTACTTCTTCTCGCTCGTCTCATTTTGTCCATTCCCAAGTTTCTGCCCTGCTGCAGCAAGCTGTTGCTCCGCAATTTCGTTCCTCTCGTTATCCTCCTTGGCTAGCTTGACGTTTCGGAAGAAGAACATCATCAGCAAAAGCGGAATAGACAGAGACAGAGACCCAATGGCGAGTGTTTGTTGTGTCATGCGATAGCTCAGGTTAATGGCATCACGAGTCTCTGTGCCCAACTCATAGCTCTGTGCAACTACGATCGAACGGAAGATTGCTGTGCTGTTGGCCTTGACCTCTTCTGGTAGCTTTGCAGCGAGTCGGCGGGGAAGCAGGGTGTTCCATAATGCTCCTCCGATACTTGAGATGCAGGTTAGTTGCTGCCTCAGAATCTGGATCTTTAATGAGACCTACCTGTTACCAACATTGGCACCAAATCCGGATGAAGAAAGGAACATGGCGGTTGCCATACCGATCTCATGGTCTGGAACAGCGGCTTGCAGAGAGACTTGGAGTGGAACCTGAGCGAAACCACGGCCAAGACCAAGTAAGACTTGTCCCGTGGTTAGTGACGCTTCATTTGCGACTCGAGCTCCGTCAATGTTTGTAAAGAAAATCGGAAGTCCGTTCGCTAAGGCAACCATCAAGCAGCCGAGGATGATGAAAGGTTTAGTGTGCTTGACAAATCTAATACCCAAGCCAATAACAAGACCTCCGAGGTTTAACGCAACGCGTCGAGAATTGCTGATGAATAGTTAGCACTTGTGCGCCTCGCCATGGTGATTGGGGGGGCTCACTCAATACGAACTGCATGGCCAGGAGAATAGCCACCGGCGACCTGCAAGAAGCTTGAAGCAAATGTTCGATACGTCGAGTCCGACATTGCGATCAAGCACACCGAAGCACAAGCGAGTATGACGTTGCGGTTCTTGATCATGCGGAAAGGCACGATGGGCTTCTTTGCATACCGGCCATCCCAGATCAAGAACGCAACGAATGTCAAGACGCCAACAACTAATAAGACAATAGACGATGGCTCAGTCCACTTGTCGGTATTGCGTCTCCCAGTTATGGACAGGGGAAGAAGTGTCATGGACAGGCCTCCAAGTAACAGGAATGCGCCGACGATATCCAACTGGACATAGAGTACCTGCCGAGCTTGAACGATCCAAGAAGCACCCTTTGGTATCTCGGAAGCAGCTCGCAATGATGTTCGCTTACTCACGATGCCCTTCTTTCGCGCTCTGAAATTCATAAACAGCATAATAGCAATAGTTGGCAGTGCGCAGAATGGCATGATTGCAGCCCACATGCCAAAGCCCCAGCGCCATGAGGACTTGAGCAGCATATGCTCACCAAGATACGTGCCAGCGTACAAAGTTGGTATGGCAGCGAGTGATTGCGGGAGGGTAAAGAGGAAGCCTCTGTTGATCAGGGATGTTACCTCGGCAATGAAGATCTGCTCAGTGATTGTCCACCATGTATCACCGAATGACTCGAAGATGCCACCAGCCTAATGGCGTCAGTCAATTTCATGGAAACGATGAGACACTTACAAGATATGTCTCGACATTGCGGCACGCGGCATAGAGGACATTCGCCAGAGCCATGCTAATCGCAGCCCCAGCAAATCCCTGCGGTCGTCCAATATGCTAGTACTCAGTTAGCCTCGGTTAAGGAAACAAGCAGCACTAAGTATACTTACATCCGCTACCTTGGCCACGAGTGGATAGGTGACAATGCGAACAATGCCATGGATGATATTTGCCGTGGCAATAAGTGAATGGCCTTGGAAATGACTAGTCGCGTACGGATCGTAAACACCAGCTGAAGAAGCAGCAAAGATCATGCAGAAGTTCATGACAAAAAGGCTGGAGATCGCGTCAGCATTGCAGCCCGCGGGCCCGATGTTGAAAATTCACTCACCCGAGAAACGCCAAGGTAAGCGGAAACTTAGTCCAGAGCTTGCGTAGAGCTTCTGTCGGAGCTGAAATGACATCTTGGTTGCTCTCTGAGTCAATTGTAGCACTGCTATTGCTTTGGTCCAAAGGACCCTGGCCAGCAGGCGTGATCTCGCTCTTTTCTGCAGCCATCTTAAAATTTTGCATTGACAAATTTGCTTTCTTCTGCAGGGGACGGCGTCTTCTTAAATCTGCATGAGCACGAGGGTCCCCCCATGCCAAGACGTGTCATCAGACCATCCGAGTTCATACTAAACACGCAAATAGTCTAGATTGATAACCGGACATCTTGGCATTTTAAGCTTAACCTATGACAGCGCAGCAACGGTTAAGATTATCTTATCAGATCCCTACATAGCTGGGAAAATTCTTCCTTGTCGATCAGGTAAGCATCTCCTTGGCTCTTTAGAGTTGAGTTATTTCTCATAAGTAATTTCTTGCCATTAGCAGCTTTGCAGCCATTCATACGCTCAACCAATCTTCGTTGGAAACCCGACATAAACATTGATCAAGAGCAGACAATTAAGAATCATTCTGGCTACCTTGGTAACTGCATTCTCGTGGCTATTTAGACCAGTCCTATAGAACGAGGGACATCAGAGTTATTCCTGCTCTCGTGTTCAATTGCTGCGTATAAGGGTAAGCTCTTGTGTTGAACATTAATAAAGCTACTGGTACATTCCCCGATCGTCTTTCGGGGAATCTCTCATCCGGACCCACCAGGCCAACATCATCATAGCTTGACTCTAGATAACCACCGCAATTGAAGGCAATGGATGTGTCGGAATCTGAGGTTTTGAGCTGTGCAACACCCTCGAGTACTGTAGATATTTACCTAAGCACCGATGTCCTAAGAAACTTTAATATTATATTGATATTGTCTGTATTTTAGGTAAAGATAGTATAAGAAAGAGGAGATTAGACTAGTATTGCAATTAATACACCTGCACTTATTCTTAAAATAAATATGATAACATTAGGCTTTTCCGCCCCAGCAGCATTGACAACCACAAATTGTTGACCATCAGACCCGCTGTTGTCCTTATTTGATGCGTCACCAAAAGTGGGAAGCCCCGAGGTCGACGGGTCCAGGGTAAGAATCCCCGTAGAGGAAGAAGGACTGGGTAGGGGAGTGAACGGCCCCACAGAAGAGGTTGGCTTATTCCTATCAAAATAGCTCGGGATTTTGTCGGCATTGTTGGAAGAGCTGCCAGAGTTCCTCGACGTGCTTGAGGTAGGTGTAGAGCCAGCACCCGAATCATGCTTCATAGGAAAAGCAGTGTTGACAGGCTTGACGCTGTAGCCAGCGGCGGAGTATGCCGCCAGGGACTCAGTGGGGAAGGTGAGAGTCGCGGTGAGTGATCCATCTGCGACCACGGCCTGGGTAAAGCCGGCGGGAGGGGTAGTCTCGAGGGGAATTGGGCAGTTGATGGTTGAGCACGTCTGAGTGAAGGTGTACGTAGCTACCGTTAGGCCTTGGGAGGCCAACTCCTGGTATTGTCTAGTGTAGACATTCTCGTAGATGCCCTTGCTCGGGCGAAGAGTAATGGTAGGGAGAGATATCTCACTGATGCAAGAAGAAGGGTCGGGGGCGGGTAGGGCAGATGCTGTGAGGAGAAGGCAGAGCCAGCTGACACTCAAGCTGATACGTGACCCCATTGTATGGCTTGCAATGCGAGTGCCGTTCCCATAAAAGACTTGAAATATCTCAAGACTGAATCTGGGCATTGGTCTGTCTTTGACTGAGACACTAAGAAGAAGAATACTTAAATAAAACGCAGGAGTATTAAATAGTAGAAATGTTACCATTGATCCTTTCAAATTCCGAGTGCTCCTATTCCTTGATCACTAGAACGGTCCGCACGCATTGTACAGGGTGATACTCAGCTGATCGCTAGATCAGCTTGACCCCTGATGATCTCTGAGATCGACAGAGAACCATGGATCCGGTACTGCAGAATGTCATGAAAGGAAAAGGTTAGTTGAGCAAGACTAGCGCAAGTGTTTGAACCTTATCCTACATCCTAGTAGCACGTCAACCGTGCCCTTGGGCCCGGGGCTCTGCCGAAAATATTGGGGTAGCATTCCAGCCGATAACAGTCTAAGGACGAAGGGGGGCTCACACGCGACTGAACCGTGATCCACATAGGCATTCCCGATTGACTTTCATCCCTCAGGAAGCGTACTTTTGTGACTGGTTGCTAGAGAAAGCACATTTGTCTCTACAAGCACCGAAGATCCCGTCGTGTGGACCTAACGGTCTTAAATGGGACCAAAACGGTCGGTTACGGCTCAAGTCTACGCGTATGTGGACAACTCTCTGAGACTTCTGTTTAACCACGCGAAAGATTATTAATCTACAAACAAGCTCATAAATGAGAAATGGAGCAATAATCGGTCGCCGTTAATAACTGCCAACTGCCACCCGGGCTTTATTTACCGCCTTGAGTTGGTGTCTGGATGGAACTCGTACGAGGTGGCGTATATGCAGTAATCGAATTCCTAGCGCACGAGATGATTCCAAAGAGATTCTTCTGAAATCTTTCCATTCCACCTACTCAATCCGGCTACCTTCTCGGTTACCTATAATGATAAGGCGCACGTGGCAAAACAAAACATCCAATGTCTGGGGCAGTGTGCATGCAGTTTCCGGGGAACCTGTCCCTGTTTCTTCAATGATCGGCAAAGCAACGATAAGCTGTTCCCAATCGAGAAGTTCAGAAATGGAGCCCAGTCTGTGTTTCAAACCATGACTTTCCACTAAGTTCAGACAGACGATAATGTCTTATAAGCGCTGCCGAGGGCGGAACGCATGCCATAGCTAGCGCGAACTCTGACATATTAGCAGCACTGCAAACACTTTGGACACAAAATCTATTAAAAGCCACTGACGACTTATCAATTTCTAAGATTTCTTTAGCAGAATCGATCCTGCCAACAACCCTAATTCCCAGGATCGAGTTTTGTATTGCAGTGTCACCACAATATTGATATGCGCCAGTGCAGTGCGTTGTTTTAGAACCTTCTAGCTGCAACGGTCAAGTCAATTCCGTATACTACCAAGCACAGTATGTTTCCGGGTAGAAGTAAGAGATGGATTAATTGATAGTCAAAAGCTTATGACGTCTCAACGAGACATATCAAGCCAACACACTCAGACATGTATTAGTTTCCCTGTTCGGTGCTGCTTCTAACAGTTCAGATTTGTAGGAAATACTACTGACGGCATTTAACTTGACAGCCTCGCTAATTCTATGTCTAGTGAACAGGCCAAAGTAGCCGCGTGAAGATGCAAACCACATTTAAACGTTATTTCGCTAGGTAACACACATCCAGCCACAAAACGTCATGTGGCCGGTCTGTTACCGAGGGCACGGCAAGCGTCTAAAGACTCAACTTCAAAAAGGAAGGTTCAGACAGGCTCAGCCAATAAAGAGATACGGAGCAGTCCGTGCAGCGTGCCCGGAGTCTCGGTGAGGATCAAACCGAAGTATCTTGGCCGAAAATGCCGAGAGCGGATTGAATTTTGCAACAATTTAATCGCCCAAGATCGGAATCAGAACAAATACCCAGAGTGTAACTGTAAGAAAAAGTGTACAGACGCCATGAAGCTGTCTGACGCTTGCATACAGCGTTCTCCCATGATTGTTCGATCAATTTCCCCAAATGTCAATGGAAACAGGTTCAAAAACCTTTATAGCGAATCAGATTGCATGTTGGCACACACACTAGACTGCAAGGCACGGGAAAACGGGATTCGCCCGTGCCCGGTGCAACCACCCTTCAGCCTCTTAGACCCCTGACAAAGCATGGCTTGACGCTAGACGGCATGAATGGGGTGATTTAAAGTTTACTGCATCCGTACTGTTGGTACTTTCGGCCGAGAGGTAGGGAAGGGAATAAGCGTGCTGCAGCTGATGCACATGGCGCTCTCGATATCCATGACCCTGCTTTGTTCGCCGATCGATTTTTTTTATGTCTTTCTGAACAGCGAGGACCCGTAGGATTATGTTAATCGCTATGACAACTTCTTCTGTTTTTGTCTTTGCTGTATTCTCAACGATTTGCTAGGCCATTAGTGGACGTGGTATCATTAGTTTTATTCCCTTTTCTATTCGGTCCCTCGCTGAGATTAATGGTCAAATAATTCTTTCCCTTGACCTTCGTAATCGAAAACAATCCTTCGTCTTATTTCCGCTGACCATGCTTCTTCAATGCCTCAAGCCACTTTTGGCCCTTGCCTTGGTGGCTGCAGTAGCTGATGCAAAGTTAGGTCCCTTGCGTCCTGTCTGCCCCGAAGGGAGGAGAGTCATCCAGACCCAGCCCATTATGATCGTTGATGGGTCATCGACTTTGTATGAAACTTTGACAACGTATGCTCACCATATTGGTATTCCCGGCTTCATTTCACTTTTGCTGACTTATGCAGCACTTTCATGATCCCAAACGATGCTGCTTATACCAGCATCACTATCTATGGTGATGGAAATGCAACCATATTCAAAATCCCGCCTACTGGCTTCCGAGGGACATCGCCTGTCGTCACTGTCATTATCATGATGGCCATTCCTACTGGCGCGTCAATTGACCCTATAACAAGCGAACGTGATGGTATGACTCTGCCACCTGTTTATCCAGGCAGAACATCAACCGCGGTCATCGGACGACCAGAATATCAGTCTAGTCATCGTCACAAAACCCAAGACCCAGCAACGCAGATGCTTCAGTCTCCTGAGCCGCAAAGAAGCTTGAAAGCTCCTGGAGCCAAGAATCCTCACAATTCTCCTCTCATCACCACTCGGATGTCGACTTCATCGCCCCCGGAGGATGCAAGTTCTACTAAAGGATCACCGGGAACTGAAGATCTTATCTCATCAAAAGCAACAGGAAAGGCTTTCTCAAGTCAGCCGGGGACCACTACTTCAAGACGGCTCAACACAGACACCAACACACCTCTGACAGCTTCTTCTATTATGACAGAGCTGTCATCGGAATCGACAGAGTCTGAGGTTCACAATACGGGGAGCAGTAAAGATACGACATGGCTCACACATATTACGTTCGTGACTGTGACATCCACTGGAGCAGTCTCCACCACTCGAACCTACACAGTAGAACCCGCCGGGACAAATGGTATTGGAACTGTGGTCGTTGAGGTCTCTGAAACTACTACACAGACCAGTCCTACACCAACTCAGTCTGGAGGATCAGGGATTGTATTCATTGAGTCATCAGCAAGCATTGGCCGTGATTCCCCCACCACTCTTTCTACAAGGCCTCCTGCTGCAGTGACCACTCGCACGGGTCGCACTGCCATAGGCACTGGAACTGATACCACCGCTATTGTCCGTACAGATACTTCTTCTCAAACAGCTCAAACAGACACTGTGTCTTCTGAGCTATTTGTCTTGCCAGTTTCTTTCGTCGCACCAAAGAATCACTTTCCTCTAATCTCTCCTTGGGCACCTTCAGCCCATCCCTCCCCTGTTTCTACTACAGAGACTGCTATGGATACGGATAGTAGTACCATCATCAACACAGAGACTTCAACAAAGGCTTCTAAAGCAACCTCTTTGTCTATCAAGTCATCCACCTTTTCAGGTTCATCCCTTTCCTCAAATACTACCGTCTCAATCGAAGGCAGTAGTAGTACCATAACCAGCACGGATGGTTCGACTATGGCTTCTCAAGGAAGCTCGTCGTCTTCTGGGTTATCTGCCACTTCGAGCTCCTCTATCTCGTCAAACACTATCAGTGCAGCCGAAGGCAAGGGTAGTACCTTCATCAGCACAGAGACTTCAACGAAGGCTTCTCAGACAAGGTCGTTGACCGTCAAATCATTGTCCTTTTCGAGTTCCTTCCTCTTTTCGAACACTACTGGTACCATCGAAGGCGATACCTCGACACAGTATGCTACAGAAACTGATACAACCACAGATGACAGTAACATGGTCAGCACGGAGACGCGAGCTCTGACTTCTGAAACAAGAAGTGCATCTGCCTCTTCAAATTCCTTCCAGCCTTCCAGTATTAGCATTTCAACTTCAGGTTCCACCTCAACACTGCATGCTGCAGTGGCTATTTCAGGCGCTAATAGGAATACTATAATCAGTATACAGACCTATATGCAGGCTTCTGAGACCACCACCGTCTCTTTAATCTCTTTCTTCTCTGACACAACTATCCTCTCTATCATCTCCGTTTCAGCTACAGGCTCTACTTCGCCTCTTCATAGTACAGAATCTGTTACAGACAGCAATAGTGGAACTTCAACTATTACAGAGACGTCATCTGAGTCTTTCATGAGCTCGCGTTCGTCTCTCGGAGTGCCAACAAGTGTCAATGGCGGTAGCATGACTGCAAATCCCATTGGATCTCTATCGACTGAAGTGACCAATACAGGTACTGAAAGTACTACTGTGTCTACTACAGATATCTCCTCAGACCCTGGACCGAGCAGCTCGGTAATCGTTCAGCAACTTGCCCAGTCTGCCCCTGATACAACAAGCTCTATTTCCAGGACTGATGGTACTACTCTGCTTACCGCGGAAATTTCCTCAGAACCTGAGCTGGGTAATTCAGTAACCATTCAGCAACTTCCTCAGTCTGCCCCAGGTACAACGAACGCTGCTTCCACTACTGATAGCACCACCGAAGTCTCTTGGCAGACATCCTCTGAGTCTAACTCTATGGGAACACTATCTACCACATCAACTGTTACATCATCTTGCCATTCGACTTCATCAATCCCAGATACCTCGACAAGCAGTACTGCTGATTATATCTCTACCTCTGATACCACTATCACCGTTTCGTTACAGACGTCATCTTCCTTTTCAACCTCAGCAACCTCAGATATCTCGACAAGTATTGCTCATCATACATCTGCATCTGGTGCCGCCATCACGGTGTATACACAGACATCTGGATCTAGCATAAGTGGATTGGTAGCCAACCAGCGACAAGCCGAGTCTTCTCCTTACACAGTATTTACTACATTAGGTTCTGATAGTACTACTGCTGTCTCTACGAGTCTGTCTGGGCCTGGTACTACAGAAACCTCATCAGTCACCTTGTCTGATTCTTCTACTTCAGGTATTGACAGTACCAGTGCGACCTATACGCAGAGTTCGCTTAGACCTGACACAACAGAAGTTACATCGGTTGCCTTGCCTATACCTTCTACCCCAGTTACTGATAGCACTACTGCGGCCTCTATGCAGTATTCATCTGAGCCTGGTACTGCAGAAAGTTCATCAGTTACCTTACCTGTCTCGTCTGCTTCAGCAAGCTCAGACGCCTCCATAAGCATCATGGGCTCTTACAACTCAATCTCGTACACGATCATGGCTACGACCGAAACCAGGACTGATAGTGTCACTATCGCAGAGACCGCATCAGAATCTGGTTCTTTTGGTGCGGTTTTGATCAAGCTGCCGGTCACAACGTCACCATACGCTATTAGTTCATCTTCTGATGACACACTTATGGCTACAACTATAGTTACTGTAATGCCTGTTATGTATACACCTCCTGATGAAACTACATTCCTCGATAGAACAACATCGCCCGATGGATCTACTTCTTCTGAGAGAGCAACCTCGTCTCCAACATCGACGTCTTCGCTTGGAACCATTTCCTTAGATGGTTCTGTATCCTCCAATGGAATTATATCTTCTGTTGGTATTGCATCTACAGATAGTACAATTGCAACTGAGTCTATAACTGCAGTGTTACCCGTCATCAGTACATTTTCCGATGGCGTTAACCCCATCGATGGAACATCTACGACCCATATTACCGCATCTTCTGATGGATCTACATCTTCTGATGGTTCTGCCTCCTATGATGGAACAACTATGACTACGACCGTTCTTACCGCCTCATATGATGAATCCATATCTTATAATGGGTTCATGTCTTTTGATGAAACAACTACAGCTACAACCCTCGCCATCACATTAACCGATAGCTCGACACCTCTTGATGAATCTACATCTTCCGGCGTGTCTACACCTTCTGATGATTATACGTCCTCTACTACCGCATCAGCTGATACTACAATGTCTTCGGATATCTCAAAGTCTCCCGATGAATCTACAGCTTTCATTGGAATAGTTACAACTTCATCAACCGCCACAACCTCGTCCGTTGGCACTACACTTTCTGATGAAACAGCTACAACTGCATCTACAACTACCATGTCGCCCGCTGTAACTGTTCAGAGATCCCATACTCCCTTTCAGGAGTATCAGTGGGCCAACACCACCTCTTACGATGCAACCGTTACAGACGTGGCTACAAGCACTTTTACGCCTTCTCTCGGGGAACAGATGGGCACTGTGATTGTGTATGAGCCAGAACCGTGGGTGACCGTCACCTCTTATGGGGGGGTGACTGCTGCATCTACAACCACTCTGTCCCCGTCTCTGGCAGGGCAAGTAACTGTTGTTGTCTATGAGCCACAACCGTATGCGACCATCACTTCCTATGGAGGTATCACGGCTGCATCCACCACCACTATGCCTCAATCTGTTCCAGGCGAAACAGTGACCGTGGTGGTGATCGAGCCACAGCCATACGTGACCATCACTCGATACGGAAGTGCCACAGCTTCGGCTATGACCACCGAGAGTCCTACCGGACCCCAGAGCATCGTGACCGTGTTTCTTGATCTTCCCCAGCTGTATACAACTATCACTAGCTATGGTACTTTCTCTACACCCACGACTATGACACTTTCGGCTTCCAGTGAAGGAGATGTCATAACAGTGGAGGTGGGTATTCCTCAACTCTATACAACAGTCACCAGCTATGGGTCGATTTCCACGCCTAGCACAACAGTCTACCCAGTCTCCAGTCCCGGGGACGTTATTACCGTATTAGTTCTTCTACAACAACTGTATACTACTGTTACCAGCTATGGGTCTTTCTCTGCACCCCTGACGACGACATATCCAGCGACTGTTGCAGGCGGGGTGGCCACTGTAGAGGTTGATTTGCCTCAACTCTATACAACGGTCACTAGCTATGGCTCCTTTTCTGCGCCTAGCACAACAACGTACCCAGTCTCCGTTGCAGGCGACGCCATTACGGTTGAGGTTAATCTTCCGCAATCATACACAACAGTCACAAACTACGTTCCAGGTATCACTGCCCCCGCAGCAACGACCCTGCCGCAATCTGTTGCCGGTGATGTCATCACTGTGCTTCTTGATCTTCCGCAGTCCTATACAACTGTCACGTCCTATGTTGACACAGTGACTTCACCTCTAACTATGACGTACCAGCCCTCTCTTCCTGGCGACCGTGGTACTGTTGTAGTTGAGATTCCCCAGGTGTACACTACAGTCAGAAGCTACCGCCCAGACATCACCGCCCCAGAAACAACGACTTTACCGGTAGCTACGGCAGGAGATGTCATCACTGTACTCCTTGATCTTCCGCAATCGTACACAACTGTCACAACCTATGTTGACAGCCTCACTACACCTTCAACTACTACATATCAACCTTCTCTTGGTTGGGACTTTGTCACTGTCATGGTCAAGATCCCTCAGGTATACACCACCATTACCAGCTATGGCACCTTTGCTTCTCCTTTGACAAGGACGTTACAGCCATCGACTCAGGGAGTCGTTTGCACAGTGTTGGTCGATCTTCCTATTTCGTATTCAACTCTCACAAGCTATGGCTCTTTTCCTCGGCCTACGACTACCACTTTGGCGCCCGCTGATGGCTTCGCTACTGTTATTGTTGGACTTCCTCAGCCGTATACAACCATCACTAGCTATGGCTCTTTTACAGCTGTCGCAACTACGACACTGGCGCCCTCTTTCCCTGGGAGCGATGCCACTGTTATTGTTCAAGTACCGCACTCGTATACAACTCTAACGAGCTATGGCGACTTCACAGGGCTTCTGACCACAACGCTAGATCCCTCTATACCTGGTCTCGTGGCTACTGTTGTCGTCAACGCCCCGCAACTATATACGACTGTGACAAGTTATGGTCCTTTTACAGCAGATGCAACTATAACTATGGAACCCTCTGTGCCGGGGGACCCTGCTACAGTGATTGTTGAGGTGCCGCATTCATACACAACTGTGACTACGTATGGGACTTTCACCGCTCGTGAGACTTCAACATTACAAGACTCTGTACCTGGTCCTCTGGCTACTGTTATCGTCCAGGCCCCGCAGCCATATACAACCGTTACCAGCTATGAGTTCATCACAGGAGTTGCAACTACAACCTTGCCGCCGGCGTCTCAAGACGTCGTTGCTACCGTTCTCATCAAGCTCCCTCAGCCATGCACTACAGTGACTAGTTATGGGTCTTTCACTACCCCTGTAACCAGTACTGTGGCACCTTCTGCACCTGGCAGCCTGGCTACTGTTGTTGTTGGACTCCCCCAGCTATACACAACTGTCACCAGTTATGGGTTCATCACCGCAGCAGCAACTGCGACTTTACAACCGGCCTCACAAGGCGGTGTTGCTACTGTAGTTATTCAAGTCCCTCTGTCTTATACAACTATGACGACTTATGGGGCTTTCACAGCTGCGGCAATTACCACCATGGCCCCTAACTCTCAAGACAGTGTGGCGACTGTAGTCGTTCAAGTTCCCCAGTCTTACACGACTCTAACTACTTACGGCTCCTTCTCCGATAAAGCAACTACAACCTTGGCACCAGCCTCTCTGGGAGATTCTGGCACCGTGGTTGTACAAGTCCCGCAGCCATACACGACCCTATTCAAATACGGTTCCTACACCACAGGGGCAACTACTACCATGCCGCCAGCTTCTCAAGGTGATCCTGCTACTGTCATTGTTCAAGTCGAGGCGTCATATACAACGGTAACGAGCTATTCCACTGGATTCTCAGGCTCGAGCACATCCACGGGGCCGTTGCCAACTGACGGTTCACCTGCGACTGTATGTGTTGTCCTTCCTGCTGTTGGCACGCAAGTCGCGGACCAGACATGCGACAACACAGGCTTGGAATACGCCATTTACTCCCACAATTACTACAATTCTGACCCTCCTAAATATTCATCCTTTAATGCTGCATCGTTCAAGACAACCGTGCCGACTTTTACTGGTATTACAAACCGAATTGGCATCGAAGAGGTTGGAGGAGGGACGTCAGGAAATCCCTACGTCCCTCAGAGTATTTATCCCCTCTCACCGATTCAGAGGTGGCAGTACAAAGCAGTCAACCATCGAGCATTCTTATACGCACCTATCACCGGGGTATATTCCATCATAGTTCCATACTCTGATGAAATCACATTGGTCTGGTTCGGTAACAAGGCTATGACTTCATGGACGCGCAGTAATGCGGATTTGGAGCAGGGCTATTCGTGGGGACCGTCAGCCTCCAAGACTTACAAAATTCAGCTCACAGCGGGTACTTACACCCCGTTTCGTCTTCTGTGGGCTAATGCCCAGGGTGACTATGGCATGATCGTCACTGTTACAGCGCCAGATGGAACCCTCATTGTTGATGGATCGGGGTCCAAGAATGACTACTTTGTTAGGTTCACTTGTGACCATCTCAGTCTCTCATTTCCTAGTTTCGGAAGCGGTGGTTAATCTTGAGAATTGTCTTTCCTTCTTTCAGTTTCATACTTATGTTAGTGGTTTAATGCAAATAAACGTTATGAACTACATATATGTCCCCCAAATCCGTCTTAAGGCTATGTTGATAGGAGACCAGCCCAGGCCGGACCTGATAAAACATCTTAAATACAAACTCTTCTGTATCTCGTTTCCTATCATTATTGATGATTAATGGGCATTTAGTAATACTCCGGGATATCTAAATGATGATCTCTATACCAGCTTTCCATAATGAATGATAGAAGAGAAAAGGTTGAAGTGCATAGGGGAGAAAAGTTATATTGATTTGCTATCTCGACTACATGACCATCTGCAACCAAAATGCGAAGGATTCAAGTTTTTCTCTGCCTTCCTCATCCAGGTCCCACTTCGTTGCACGCTGGATGACAGATCGAAGTATGCTTTCGCACCGACCCGTTGCAATGACCTTGGCCGCATTTGGAGCAAGAAAGGTGAGGGGCAGCGCTCCGGACACAAGCATGCCTAGGATAAACCATCTACCTTGGGGTAGGACTGTCGCACTACCACTGTGTATTTTTAATCATCGACTGTTAGTATTAAGGTGTTTTAAGTCCAACTTGTTATCATTGCATAGCTAGTTGGTACTTACAAGGCTGATATACATGCTAAAAGAGCAGAATAAGGGCAAGAATGGCTTAAAGACTGACGTGCGTTTTGTTTCTCTATTCTCATATATTCACAAAGAATATTAGAATGTGAGACAAGACGATCCCGAACAACAATCAAGCACCAGAAGTCAGAAGTCGGTACATTTGGACTGTTTTCAGCGATCCCTGTACCATTCTGGTTGGCATGACCTTTCTCACTTGTGAAGAATAACTCACCTGCACTCTGGAGTAGATCCTTGGGCTCTATGTGCGCAGCTCGAACTTTGCCGAGAAATTTCAGGTACTGCTCCATCTGGAAATCCAAAGACTCGCGACATGCTGTCAAATATATTCTGCGGCTTTGAGGGTCTGAAGCGTTGGAGGACGCATGGCTGTCGAAAGGTTCCCGTGGGATCAGGCTCTGAGGGCCATCATGGTGGCGAGGCTCGCCCGTGAGTAAGAGTCGTTGGTCGTCAGCATCTTTCTGCCCCGCATCGTGACGCAGCAATACGGCTGCTGAACTCCCAGAGCCTTCACTATAGCGCTCCATCTTTGTCAAATTGACAGAACCTTTGCTCCTTGAAGAACGCAGTCAAACAAGACTTCCGTGGGCGGTCGTTCACTCTCTACTACTTTTTGTCCTTGAGACGGGAGAGTCAGACAACCAGGTGAGATAGCATGCAAGCTGTGCCACGTCAGTCGCACTTTCCTCGTGCATGCGGGGGTGAGAGAACTTCCCGGGCACATGACTAGCTCATTTCCATGCAGCGCATCAAATCTAAGTATTGCTCAGAGGCTTTATGTAATTTGCACTTTGACGCATGCCAACACATCGATTTCTCACACCGAGCTGTCGCCTGATTCTTGGCTTCAGATTGCCCTTGCGGCCAACATGCGGCCCTATGTTGAGGCTGATTTCTGCTGAGATCCCGTCCCCAGGCTTCCACGGGACGTACTGTTCTCTTTCCTATAAGGCCTCGAGTCCACTCTGCTAGGCACGCTCAATTCTCAGCTTACTGTTGTTTCGCAACTCGCCCTGCGTCGAGCCAATGGCGAACAGTGAGATCCCGTCACCAAACCATGACATCATTAGTCAGCGCAACAAAGACTCTCTCTCAAGTAGTCTAAAGCGACAGAAAGTTTACATACAATTATACGCCAAAGGGCGGTCTGGTACGGCCCAAAATCACGAACGATTTGCGGGCTGCATCTCTCAACACATCGGAGAGCTTGGAGACAAATTGGAAATATCCCCTGAGGTCCCAGACGAGTCTCGGAGGGTTCACGAGGACATTTTCTTGTTGCAGGTAGGACAAGCTTTATTGCCTCATCCCTTTGTAATCAGGAATGCTTAGAGTAGCCCACTGACAAAAGGCTTTCAAGGCTTGTGCTCGTGTTAGAGATAGAAGGGGTCATTATATAAGCGAAGACGATATTCAAAATCTCAGAGCTCAACTCATCAAATGTTCGTTCTTTCAAGGCAACAACACAACACCGCTCTTTTTGAGTCTTAGAGAAGAACACCCAGCAGGACATTCGAAAGGTAAAGCTATAACTGGGAACCTTCTCGGGGACTTTAGAAGCGTTCAAGGAGAAAATATCTCAACAGGTGAATCTAGTATTTGGGATGCTATTGGCGAAACGTGAGTATGATCTTTATTATTCCACTCTGTTTCTACTACTTTCAAGCTGGCACCTGCTTTGCAACTTCCGTGTCTACCGCTTTGGCTGATGCATTGATGGCCTTGCCTATCTTAGTGCTTGTACAGTAGCCAGTGTAACCATAACCTCCTATTGTCTTGTTCGAGGTGCTCAAATCGCAAGTCCAAAAGTCCAAGGTTCTTCACAACCAGGTCAAAGCAGCAGCGCCTCTTCCTCCTCCGAGGCATCAAGAATACCCATGCCTGCGAAGGCGGTACAGGAAACAAGGCATAGCACCTTAGATTATGTTACCGAGGTCATGAACACTGTAAGATCATAAAATACACCTCAGAGATAGGCCTTCAGTAAGCTAATTAGCCTTCGCAATCCAGTTCAACAAAGTAAATACTGTTTGCTCGCCAATCCGAGCGCCAAGTCAACCCGAGAGCATTTCACAAGGCGCAAGGGCGCTACGTGACGTCTTACCCAAATTCGAAAGCTCATTCAACCGGGCAAAGTTGGTAGTACAGTCCCACCCTTTTGTAAGAGACAGTACGTTAAGATTCCCTTGTCCTACACTAGAGGCTTGCGGCAAATATGTGCTTACTCTCCACGCAAGATACTCAGCTATCCATCGAAGAAGCGATTGAGGTTATACAGGTCATGAGAGACTTGTCTCAGGACGCAGAGGACATGACCGTAGCTATCAATGGATTTGCTCCCCTATTTGACAAAGAGTATTCCCCAGCGAAAACTAAGACATGTGTCGTTACAGCTGTCGCTGGGGTAGCCGTAGCTGCTGCCGTTGCAGTTTTATTCTTTAATCCCTTTGGTTGCGGCGCTTATGTCGTGGGGCAAACAGCTGTCAATATTGTTGGGGGATACGCCAACGCAGCACCTGTGAGTATCCTTGCTGGTGCTGGAGTAGGAGCAATATGCGGTCGCGCAGCCTCATCCAACAGCAATAAAGTTAGCTTAATGGAACAAGGTGAGTACAACTTCACGTAACAAGTCGATCTTATAGGGTATCTGACCAATGCCGTTTTAGTTCGTGCCAGGCACGTTAACTTCATAATGGAGAAGAAAAGAATCATAGGGCTTCTTGTTCTTTGTCTCCACGAAGGGCGGCCCCAATCGATACCAAGAGAAGCATTTGAGAAGATGGGCATTCAGCCAGATTGCTTAGACGTGGAAGAGTACAAGCAAGCATTATTTAAGACAGCATGGGAAAGCCTTTCCAATTCTTACAGAAAGTACCTTATAAGTCTTACAGAGCTATTAAATAGTATAGAATAAGGCTTAATGCTAAACCTCTTAGACATTATTCCTTAAGGTATCTTTACTTACCTGAGGTTGCCATAAGTTGCCAGGAGTACCTTTAGCATTGGCAAATTTGGCTATGCGGTTAATTTGCAATTAGCTGTATTTATGATTCTTAGTAATGCTGCCTTCTGCCTTCTGCAGACCAACCCAGCAACTAACGGCTTTATATACTAGAAAGTTGTCCTTAGCGAAGTCACGTGTGTGAGGCGCGTGATATAAGCTATCAGCTGTAGGGACTATTAACTTAAAATAACACTCTTATTAAAGTTAATCTAGGTAATATACTAGCTACCTAATATAATTACCTAAGATAAACTTTATAAGCCTATCTAATAATAATTACATCTGATGCATAAAGAGAACTCTAAATACATTTCCTAAGGGATAAAAAGGTTAGGGAATATTGAGTCATAAGGTGGCGAAAGATCGGTCATAACAAAGTAATTCTAACACAATGTTAGCGAAGTCACATCCTCTCAAGCTCACAGCTAACCTTAAGCTTGTAGGAGTGCCACCGCCGTTCTTGGTCTATTCGCGATTGTTTTCCCTCTGTGGATTGAGAGGTAATCCAAAATTTAATAGTCTGTACATTAACTAGGACTTGCGTAACCAAGGCAATAAGTATAAATGATAAATGTGCCAGAGACCTCATGGATCGTCAGTGGTGGAAGTATGACAAACGGAATCAGTTCCATCACTATGTAATATCCCGGATTGTGCCCTATTTGCGACTTTCTCTTTCAATGCCGTGTTTATACAGAGTCATTACGCATCGGAGCATTTAACCTAGTCAGAAGTATTTACCTTGTAACTTTGGCTTGAAAAAGAGCAACTATAGTCTCATACACATGGAAGGTCTAAGCAAGCTTTCTTCCAAAAATGGATGCACCTTGACCTTCCTGCCATTCTACTGGAATCTCTTTCATCTTGGTAGTAGTCTTGGCGGTGCTGACATGAGCAGCTCGCCGGCGGCTAACGCCACTTAGAAGGAGCGTTGCTTACTACCGAATTAGGCAGTAAGAAGTACAATAATGAACTTTAGTCTGTAGTAGTAATACCCTTCTTCTCCTCAGCCCTTGTAACATATCTCCTCCATTTAGGATTAAGCATGTAGATAGGAATTCCAAGGATGAAAATTACCCCAAAGATGCCAGCCAGTGCCCCAAAGGTCCATGTGTAACCTCCGTGTTGCACCATGTCTGTTAGTCCGTATGCGACTCCAAATGACACAATATTCTTAGTTCCAGTGACCATAACAAGAGCTGGTCCTGGGTGTTTGGGACTAGCCTCAGCAGCGAAAGTAGTTGTAACAATAAGGACACTGGTAAATGTCACTTGGAAAAGCGTCCAACTGACTAGGATCCCCCAGTACGAGCCGCCACCTTCAAATGCTGCTGTTGCCATGAATCCATAGAGGATAAGCATTGAAAAGCCGAGGATAGCCACAGGCATTAAGATGATTAGTCTGTGCTCAGGTTTGTGGATACCGTGATTCCGTCTGGCCTTCCATATGATAAAAGGCTCGCCTAGCAAGGTGCAGTAAGCGGCACCCAGCAACCCACCAATGATACCACCAAGATTGATGAGACCAATATCCTTAGGGTTCCATCTATACTGCTGAAGAACAGCATCGTATGTAAGGGAGACATCCACCACGCAAGCGAGGGTGATAGAGCTGGCAAGGACAGTAAAGAGAATAGCGGGAGACGTCATGCTCTGCGCCATGCGCAGCAACGACAGCAACATGATTTGTCCCGGGGTCTTGTGGGAGCTACCCCAGGGCTTCAACATCTGGGCATAACGCTTCAGCGACACGTCAACCTCGTCGCCGCGCTGGTCTTCGATGCCGTGGCGCTCGAGATACTCCTGAGCCTCGCTGTCCGGAACGACATGCGTGATCCCAAAGTCATCTGTCAGCACAGCTCTTCCGTCGAGACTGACAACTGGTCTCTGGAATCGAGTTTCGAATCCAAAGAGAAAGGCTAGGACCAGGCCGGCGCCTACAAGTATAGCGAACACCCAGTAGTACCATCGCCAGCCAAGGGCTGCAGCCTCATAACTGCTGGTCAAGCCCATCGTGCTGCTGAGTACATTCTGGACCGTCCAGTATAAGCCAAAGACGCGTCCGCGCTCATGGAGAAAGGTAACTTCTGTAAGCATCAAAGGCAGCAGAGACTCGGAAGCCCCTGTGGCAAGGCCCTGCATGACACGACTTGCTAGGTGGCCATTGTAGCTGTTTTGAGCCGCTGAGCCTATCGTTGCAGCGAGAAGGATAATAGTCGAGATTAGGAAGACTGGACGCCGGTCATATGCTAGTGCTACCGGAAGGATGATGAAGTTGCCTTTTACATGTCAGCTACTCGTTTTAGTATAGGATGATGTTAACTTACCGAGGCCAACACAAAGAGATGGCAGGGTTAGGAGAAATGCAATTTCAGATGGCTCATATCCCTGTGGACCATAGAGTTGAAAAGAAGATCCCCAAGATTGGTCCCAGACCACCAATCAATGCCAAGCCCATAATAGCTATCGGAAATGTTAGTCTGGCCATCGAGATACCAAGAAGATTGTATTGGTTTACTTACAGAACCAGCAACATGTCCCGATCACTGCCCATTTCTGCCACGGCTTCCAGTTAAGAGGGTCATTGGGGTTACTTGAAGGGACGGGAAGCCGTCTGATATTACCATGGGCGTCTACGAGAAGCGCATTTCCTTCTGCGTGTCCCGATGGTGCATTTGAACCTTGTCCGGTTCCTCGGTGTGCCCCGCGTATTCATTCTTGGCGGCCATGTCGTTCCCCGATATGACAGATTAAAGAAGAGGTTGGAGATAGAGAGCGTCGAATCTCAAGAAGAGGGCTCCGAGTATCTTACATGACTTGACCGGGCATCTGTCGAACACACAGTATATATGTAAGCCCGATGTAGGCTGATAGGCCGAAGTATGTGGACAACCCGATGCTGAAAAGCGGGGGAGCACATTTCTCATTTCATCACGGTCGGGTCAGGTTCTCATCAAGGCTAACTTTCTCGATCTGGACACTTCAAATCTAGCTCGCTTAAAGGGCTGTCGAATCATTGAATACGACGGATCCGAACCGAATAACGGGCCGGGAAAGTGGAGCCGACAAAACAACCGAACTACTTGAATTCTTAGAAACGCGGGGTATGAAGATCTATTGTGGCTCTTCATTGACGACGTGCATAATCCGGGGCAACTTTAAACTGTTCTAGGTCAGCTCGGCTTGTAACGCTCTGATATTTGGGTGACCTGGCCTGTCGGCTCGGGAAGGAGTAGAATGCCTCATAGCGTTACGGATAGCTATATTAAGTCAACGTCAGAACATCTATGATTGTCAAAGAACGGATAATAACTAGTACTGCAACAAAAGTCTTTCTAAACTGCTGCCATCTTTCCCGGAAAGTGCAAAATGGCCTCGCATAACTCTAGGTCCACCGTTGAGGCGAGACTTGCAGCCGTGGAGAAGCTAGCACAGCGAGTAAGACACACGAGAATCCTCTCTAATTCAAGTCACTGATACCGTTAGGCCTACGATCGAGGAGAGGTAGAGAATGTGTTCAGCAAATATATGCATCTCACAATGTGTTCCAGGACGAACAGATCAAGGCTCTGTGGGTCAAGCGAGGTACCCCTGGAATCCACGCACAATACACCAATGTCGGAGTGTACACCGACTACGACAGCATTATGGCCTACCATAGCGGCCGACCGTCGCCACCTGGAAAACTGATCCTACACGAGACAACCACTCCACTGATCGAAGTTGCAGGTGACGGCGAAACTGCGAAGGGGTTTTGGTTGATGGCCGGAGTTGAAAGTGGCCTAGCTGACCCTAAGAACGTGGGAACCATGCCAGAATTTCTCTACGAACCTGAGGAAAAGAACGTCGATGGGAAGCGAGTGTGGACGCATTGGGTCTGGTGCCATTATGCCTTGGACTTTCTAAAGCAGGATGGCCAGTGGAAGATCTGGCATTTTCGCTGTCTTGAAGTGACCCGCGCACCCTTCAGTGAGAATTGGATCACGTTTGCCAAGAAGAACCAGTTGGCGTTCGACAAGGTAAAGAACTTGCTCTTTATCCTTAACACTGCTTGAGAGAATCTGACAGTAAGACAGGACCTTGCGTACTTTGGAAATGACGGCAAGGCTGTCTTTATGCCGACGCCGGATGCTAAGCCAGAAAAGGTCAGTTATGCGAATAATGTTGGATATGTCCCGGACTAAGCGTTCTTTAGAAAGCAGATGTCTATGGTCCAGATCGAGCACGACAATTGGATGTTCCCCTTCCATCAGCGTATGAAACGTTTTCGGAGACGCATGAATATTAATGTCAGTGCTTTTGGTTACGAACCTTATTAATAGCAGCCTGTTTCCTCTGATACAGAGATTGTGAAGTCCTTGCCAAATCAATACACCATGACAAATATATCTATACAACAGTTCTATAAGAACTTCATATCCAAGCCCAGACTCAATAGAATTCAGGTTTGATTCGTGCGTAGTATCATGGTGAGTTGGGCGCAGGTCAAGAATACGACATGCCTAATGAGGTTAGACAAGATAACAAGCAGCCTAGCCTGATCAGCACTGGCGGAATGGCCATCGTGGCTTCACGCGGAGCCAATAGATAGCCTTGGAGCTATCTCCCCAAGGCGCCGATCTTTCGGCTTCCGACCAAGCCCAGGCAAATTTTCAAGCCACCAGGATTCGCACCGTTGAAACCTAGACAGCCCCATCTTCCCAGCTCTCATTTCAAACCTTCTCCGCTCACCGCTAACCTCGGTCACTGCATCTTTCACCACCGCCCAAATGCCAGTTAATCAATCACACGAGAAGCGACCGAGATGTTCTCTGACTCTCAGCTAGAGCTGCTGGCGCTGCTGGAGAGGGTCTTTTCGTCAATTAGTCTCGTGGCTGTACTGCTGATTTTCGTGACGTATGGAAGCATACCGAGGCTGCGCAACCCTCGGAATACGTTTATCGTGTTTGCTAGCATTGCGAATCTGGGCGCTAGTATTGGGACTGTCATTTCACGCGATGGATTGGCTCGTGGTGAAAACTCGGCGCTTTGTAGGGCGCAAAGCTTCCTGGTACACATGCAAGTAATATCCGTGTCTTGGTAGCCACTCCGCATATATCCTAACCTCAGATGTAGGTTCATGCAGTCTGATGCGTGGTGGTCCCTTGGCATGTCGGTCAATACCTTCAGGATCGTCTTCTTTCAGTCGAATCCGCACACGTTCAATAAATGGCTGTACTCTCTGATATGCTTTGGGGGGCCTTTCATATCAGGGTTTACCTTGTTTTTCGTATCGACTCCAGCGCGTGGTCCTGTCTATGGAGCGACAACGGTGAGTCACGAATCAGCACATGGTTCAACGATAAACTGATAGCAGGCCAGACCTGGTGCTGGATCCGAGAATCTTGGGTCAGCATACGACTCTTCACCTCATACCTCTTTGTATGGATCTGCATCGCCACATCAATCGTCTTGAACACAGCGGTTGGCTTTCGCCTCTTTCGCGCAAGAAATAAAGTTCGAGGTATCTTGAACTCGCGCATTCAGACCACTGTAACAGATCACCAAACAGTATGCTATCCCCTTGTCTGAATGGCAATACAGTTCAGCTGACCAACAAAAGGTAACAGAAACAAACAACGACACTGACGTACAAGTACTCGAACGTCCATCTGCTACTGCCGTGTCAGATGCTCAGAAATTAACTCCCAATACCACGACTGTGGAGCCAATTGCTCCTAACCAAAAGCAACAATCTTCATCATCAACCCCCAATAGCACCAAGTCCAAGTTTTGGCTCAAAGACCCTATCAAACGGGCATACCTATTCACAACCTTCATGTTTACACTGAGCGTTCTTGTGACGTGGGTACCAGCGAGCATCACACGTATCCATAGTCTACTTAACCGTGATGTTCCGTACTCATATCAAGTTGCCATAGCGGCTGTTATGCCCTTGCAAGGTCTCTGGAACGCTTTGATCTTTTTCACGACTAGCCGGGGCGTTATAAAGGATGTGATTCGCAACAAATGGGGTCGTTGGGTCTTCAAGCCTATAAAGAACAATACTGAAATAGTGGAAAGGGAGATTGCTCCAAGGGTAAGGGTCAGTGAGCACACTGACAGCACGGATTCGGCAAGTGATGTTGAGCTCCGCCGACTGGCCAGGTGATTGTTTGAATAAGGAAACAGTTTAAATAAATTGAAAGACTTCAATTTTAAAATTGATTTGTAATCTTGTGGCTAATTTATTACCCCGAACCCAGTCTCCAGTCCTTCAAGGAAGGACAAGTTAAAATCCTAAGACTGGTCTGCAATCCCGAGACTGACTTGGCCGAAATCCCGAGACTAGTTGAAATCCCGAGACTAAGTTAGTAAAAATCCCGAGGACTTCTATCTGACATCTGTCCCGGCCTCCTACCTCTGTCCTTCATCTCACCTCGATCAATTGCTCGGGAATGCCCCAATATCCGAGCCAGAGAAATGGAAGGACAAAGACCAGCCAAGACAAGCAAGTCGTGCATTCCCTGCCGCGACCACAAGATCAAGTGCGATGCTCCTCTTCGGGGATTGCCTTGCAGTAACTGTGTTCGTAAGTCGTGGGCAGACAGGTGTATTCTTCCGACAAGAAAGCGCCGAGAAATGTTAGCCAGCCTAGCGATTCGGTTAGAGGTGCTCGCTGATTTATTATAGGAACACAAGGCAAAAGAATAGCACTGGGGTCCGGCCTCCTCCGCCAACTCTACCAGAGAGTAACAAGGTAAGCAATACAAACGGTGACACGCAATCACGATAATGCCTTCCTCCTGCCGTACTATACTTTCGCTAACCGTTAGCTGGTCAGAGATCAACGTCTCACAGTACCGTACCTGGCGATAGCTCTCCCGAATCGACAACTACCGCACAGCCTTGTCCCTTCGCCCATAACCCAGACAATTGCGGAGATCCGACAAAGTATCAGACCAGCTTGAACTATGTTAATATTCTTGAACAAGCAGAAATTAATGGGACAACAAGCTGCGACCAATCCAACAGCCTCCTTCGGGAGAACCCATATCCAGCAAGCTCCAGAACCCCGCTTGGATACTCAACCATAATATCCAAACAGCTAGATCCTATCGATCAGGCCTTCCTCGCTGGCAAAGGGGTCTTTGATCTACCTTCTCAACACTGCCTGTAAGTTCCATTAGTTACCTAGTAGCATTGCCTACTAACTAATGGTGTTTAGTGAAGCAATTCTCCGAGCCCACTTTGATTTTGTCGATCCCTTTGCGCCTATTATGGATAGACCGAGTTTCATTCGATCCTACAAATCCGGATGCTACTCCCTGTTCCTGATGCACGCCACCCTCGCCAGTGGGGCACTGCATGTATCATCAGATATTATATTAGAATGCGGATTCGGAAGTCGGATGGATGCCCAGATCAGCTTCTCCTCCAAGGCAACACTACTCTATGACTTTGGATGCGAGAAAGATCCTCTGCATCTTCTGCAAGGTTGCGTATTGCTGGGAGGTGTGGCGATCCCCTCTGCTGTCGAGAAGGATTGTCGTTACTGGCTATATAATGCGATTCGTCTCATAACAAGGGTGGATCTTCAGAAAGAGTGAGTATTGCGTGTATTCGGAATGTGGCCTGGCTAAAGTGTAATAAGACTTGCCGGTGAAAAAAAAGACTCGAACGTGCCCAAGCTTTATAGGAGGACGTGGTGGACCCTCTATGTAGGTATTTCTCGCTCCGTGTCTCAGCCATACTAAAGCTATCTAGTGCCGTGATGTACACTACACATATATAGGTGCCCAGAGGACTGGTGTGGTCAGTCAACTCAGGTGCAATCTATCTCCCCTTACCCCGAATGACTGGTCGCCCGAGATCATTACCGAGGATTGTGCTTCGCTCTTGCAGCCACTGAAGAGCCAGCACATATCTGCATTTATATCGTACTGCCAGCTTGCGGTAACAGGTTCGTGCCATGTTGGATTTGGCAACTCCAGCCTCAGCTGATAATCTGCCCAGTAAACCAATGCCTGACTGATCACCAAGATTGGTGCCCTGAGAGTATAATTCAACCTATCGAGGCCTGGCGGGTTTCTGTTCGAGAGAAACTCCAGATGAATAGCCAGTCACAGTTCGACAGGGTGTCCTCGTTCCTATTGGCTAGTAGCTACCGCTTTGAGTGCATCCTTCTGCGCCTCTTTCGTCCAAAATGGCAATCTCTAGACACAGAAAGAAGCGAGCAAGCCAGGCGCCAGCTTCGTTACGCCATGTTCGAGCTTGATACTATTGCAGGGAGGATGCTGACTTACAACACTCTTCGAGAAGCGCCGCTAGCATTGTAAATTTCGTGTAGACACTGTTGAGCTCCTGTTGCTGACTTTGTTATAGTTGCACCTGCATACCTATTCTGGTCGCGCTCCATGTTGAAATGGCGCTTGATCCCAGCGAATCGGAGGTCAATCAGTCCATATCTCGAATATCGATCAGCAGGTTGATGTTGATTCTCAATCAAATGAAAGAGATTCCGTCTATAGCACAGGTACTGCCTGTGTTTGAACATGTTCTCGCAAAGCGCAACCTGTTCTCACTTAAAACGGATATTACTACCTCAGCCGCTATGGAGATATGTTTAAACTCGGCTGATAAGGAGGAAAATAACGTGGCCGGGCATGGGACCTTTCCTGTAACAGGGTGGCTCGATCTACTCGAATTTGATGATCCGATGCTCGGAGATCTATCTATTTTCGATACACTATTGGCTTAGTTTGTAAAGGTACTCACGAATAAAGCATATGCTGTATAGTAAAGCTTTGAATGACTGCAATGTTACCAGGCTGTTTCGGGAGCATATGCTCTCGGGTTGTTAATATTGGGCCCAATTTGGCAAACGCACATTTGACTTGTATGCTGATATTCCACCAATCGTGCCTTAGAAGTACGATTAGGCAACTCATACTA
Organism: Fusarium nygamai; assembly: GCA_001262555.1. Classification (NCBI taxonomy): domain Eukaryota; kingdom Fungi; phylum Ascomycota; class Sordariomycetes; order Hypocreales; family Nectriaceae; genus Fusarium; species Fusarium nygamai. Next base: position 3,139,766 of record LBNR01000005.1, read on the forward strand.
GCTGTCCAAGGCAAAGGCGAAGCGACCCTGTATTGCTAAGCCGCCACTGCTATAATCCCGAGCTTTAGGTCGAAACCGAATTCCCGAGTTTTTCGTGCACCACGCACAGCACATCACGAGATTAAGGATTTTACGTTATTTAGCTCGCCCGCAACAAGCTAAGCTAAGCACAGGCGTCGGAGTTACTGGCCAGTTACAGCGTGGTATCTGAGCCATTTAGAGTTTTATACCCCCGAAGAAAATCTAAAGACTCTACCGCTGGGTGATTGGAGCGAAAGTTATGACAGGAATCTCTCTATCTTTCCTAAACTCCACCTCAGCTCGTTGTTGGACTTTCTGTTTCTGACAGGGGAGACAAGCATCCTGTCACCGACATGACAAATCAATGCTGGAATTCGGCGTCCCTGCAACATGTGCAATATCCTTATCCTTTTCAGACCGCCCATTTCGGCAAATGCTGCACGTCGTCCTCTCTTTCGGGATTTAGCAACAACTCCACAGGGTTTCTCATCTAGTGCCAGCTTACAAAAGCGACCAACAACACCGAATATTCTGGTATCCGGATTCCAGCTATAAGTATAGCCCAACATCGCATCAAACTCCAAGAAAGCATCTCGCATCATCCAGCTACATAGAAACTACTCACACCACAACGAACAACTACCCAATTATCATCACCATCATCAACCATGGCCGCCAACACAAACTCCCAGCTCAGCTTTACAGAGTTCTACAACATCATCGACGGGAAGCTCGAAACAACCAGGGAGACCGTGCAGGGCACTAACCCCTCTACACTTGAGAAGCTTGCCCCCCTACCACTCTCGACTCCGGAGGATGTCGATAGGGCTGTTGAGGCAGCTAGAAAGGCGTCTGAAGTATGGGCTGACGTTCCTTACAGGGAACGACAGAACATAGTCGCCAAGTTTGCGGATGGCATTGAAGCAATCGGGGAGAGCCTTGCTCCTCTGTTGGTCAAGGAGCAAGGAAAGTCTGTGAGTACCCTGATAATTTCTTAGCTGCGATATTCCTCTGATTGGATCATAGTTGGCAATGGCTCAGATGGAGGTTGGCATGTGCGCCAACTTTCTCAGGGGATATGCGAAACTTCCCGAGCCTGAGGATGTGATTGAAGACAAGCCAGGTCGCCGAGTAATCACCAAATACGTTCCCATTGGTTCGTCACCCAACGGTTGATCATCCTTCTCCTGTACTAATGGTTGATAGGCGTTGCGGTGGGCATTGTCCCTTGGAACGGTAAGCCAATTGCCTGAGCTGCTAAGTATTTGCAAAGCTAACGCTCTACAGTTCCTGTTTTTCTAGGTAATAGAGAGCTCCCTTAGTGAGGGAGTGCATGGCTAACCTGTTGGATAGCTGGCGTGAAGCTTGGTCCAGCTCTTGTTGCTGGAAATGCGGTCATTCTGAAGCCATCGTAAGTTAACCCCCCACGCTAACTGGGCAAATAACGTAACCTCTTTAAACAGGCCTTTCACCCCCTACTGCAACCTGAAAATCGTTGAGCTTGCCCAGCAGTACTTCCCCCCAGGCGTCGTTCAAGCACTCAACGGTGATGACAACCTCGGCCCGTGGCTGACAGCTCATCCCGGTGTGGATAAGATCAGCTTTACAGGATCTACCGCAACTGGTAAGAAGGTCATGCAGAGTGCTGCTGCAACGCTCAAGCGCGTGACCCTTGAACTGTGAGTCAACCTTTGATAGTTAGTGGCCCAAGATTGACCTTTACAGGGGAGGTAATGATCCGGCCATTATCTGCGGTGACGTTGATGTCAAGACAGTTGCTCCCAGGGTTAGTCAATCCGACGAGGCATTGAATAAGCACGCTAATACTAAGTCTTGAAGATTGCGTTTTCGTCGCTGGTCAACTCTGGTCAGGTTTGCATTGCAAGCAAGCGAATCTACGTTCATGAATCCATTTACGACGAATTTTTGAAAGAATTGATTACAGCGGTCGAGCAGCATTCTGTGGGCGATGGTCTGGATAGTAATGTTGTCCTCGGTCCCGTCCAAAATCATCTCCAGTTCGCCAGGGTAAAGGATCTACTTGCAGATATACAAGCCAACAACCTCAAGATCGCAACTGGCTCGACTGAGGCGTCAAGTGCGGGTAAAGGATACTTCATCACCCCGACCGTTGTGGACAATCCCCCTGATGATTCGAGAATCGTGGTCGAGGAGCCTTTTGGTATGCTTTTCCACTTCTGTTTTGTTAGCATGTTGCTAATCTTGCTCAGGCCCCGTTTTTCCGGTACTGAAATGGGAACACGAGGAGGAAGTCCTTAGACGTGCCAATGACACCGATATGGGTCTTGGCTCTTCGGTCTGGACTAAGGATTTGGAGAAGGCCAAGAGATTCTCTACGAAGCTCAAGGCTGGAACAGTCTGGATCAACAGCAGCCTTGAGCTAGATCCAAATGTTGCCTTTGGCGGTGTTAAGCACAGCGGTATTGGTGCCGAGCATGGACTTGAGGGAATTAAATCGTACTGCAATGTCAAGTCGGTTTACATCAACGCGGCTTGATCAAGGGACTGCAGGATTTGGGATTTGGAAGATTGTCATCTAGAACCTATTATGTATGCCATAAGCGAGTATATTACACAAGCGAGTGTATCAAATATACAACCAAATCCTCGATCCAGTGCACGCGATCCTTGGTTCTCAGCCTGCCACAATACCCTCCATAGGCTGCGGTTCCTCTGAGACATAGCTGAGACGGCTTGGCTGAAGGATGAAGGCCCACGGAAAACACTTTGTTAACTGAGAGTAACGTCTTGAGTTAGCAGCTGTCCTTTCGACTTTATGTCAGAATGGTGACATACTCTTACTATCGCCGTATACTAAAACCCCCTAGGGCATTTTTATACAGGCTGTTTCCCCTCTTAGTATAGGGCAAAAATCGATAATCCAAGCCCAGCTGGCTATGACTCTTGTGGGGGAAGTCTTTGCACTAATTCAGAGAGACTATTTAATTTACTATTATTTAGTTCAATAATGTCTTTGTCATTTTCTCATATAAGCGCTAAGCTGTCCAATCCCATCAGCCCATTCGTCAACTGTTAGTATAGATTTTTACCGAATTGGAATCAGCGCAATATACCCGCAGTCCGAGCACATTCCAAGACATACATCCTGCAACGCATATTCAGCCAGCCATATAATGTGGATATCAACACACTTCTACAGGCAGGCTTGACAAGTCGCCTTTCAGTCTTAGTGCCGACTCGTAAATCCAGTATTCAGCCAGACTTATGCGAACGAAAGGTATGTAGGAAACACAAGATCGTCTTGGCATTCGCTTTCCGTTGCCTTTTGGAGACATAGTGGTCCGTAGACGCTTGATTGCCGAGGAAAGGCTGAACAGGTCTGACCGCCATCTAGCTCTAGAACCAGCTTGGCCTGATGTGCTGCTGCGTCTAGTCATTTTGTGATAAGTTATCGAAGAGAAACACTTCGTGGCTCAGCTGAGTATTTGCAGGATTGCCTGGAATGGATCTCCTATGATTTCAAAGCGATCGAGGATCAGAATTCGTCCAACTTCCTGTCGTCCGAGAACCTTAGCTTGGCCTAGAGCGTCACTGGAGTTGCAGAGGCTGGCTGAACATAGACGACTCCGCTCTGGAAGCGGATGTCTGGAGGTAAGTGATGAGTCGTGTCAGCTGTGGCGATAGAGACGGTACTTGACTAGGGAATGGCTTATTGGAACTGGCCTCTTCCCAGGTATAAATTCCAGACCTGTCCTGATTCACGAACAAAAACAAGCAATCAAACCAGACTTACGTCAACCTCAACTACCTCTTAACTACCACGCAAACACTCCTGAATAAATGGCTTTTGAGAAAGCACTAGATGTAAGTTGCTAGAGATGAGGCTTATCGTCACGTTATCTCATTATTCGGCAGGTTGTCGTGCGGCGATAGAGCTCTCGTCAGCTCGATCCCGATATTACCGACAAGGTGATTGACGAAATGAAGAGCTCGGCGATTCTCTCGGTCAGCTGGGAAGATCTGATCCTCACCGCACCAGTGGCTCTTAGCTGCTTAGGTGCATGCTTTGTCACAAGCTCCTTCAAAAAGGCTGAGACCAGTAAAGTCCCCATGGCACCTGGAGCTACTGTTTAATGACCAGAGGGCCTCAGTATGAACCTCAATGATTGTGCTAATCTAGGTCTTAATGCCTTCCTCTAGGCAGAAAGAGGTCTTTTAAAGATCAGACAGCTCTCTGTTATGGCCCAAAACAGGGTAAGAGCCCTGATGCCATATGTTAAATCTTCTGGGTATTGTGTGGTCAGGTATGTTAACGATTCATTAGGGACGTAGGGAGTAGACTGAGAGATCTTCTTGAGCGGGAAGCTTTTCTGTGTGACTGGCACTTGTTCTGATAGCGCAAGACCATCCTTAATCTTTGGTAGTCTGCCTATTTGCCGAAATGTGTTAGGGAAAACCTTATTGAGATTTGGGAATAGTAATAATTTCATATAATGCTCTTATGATCCTGTTTTAAGAACATACTATGCTTTTTTCCTTGTGTCTTTGGCATTACCTGTCTCTTATGTTACCTTTGATCTTCATTTCGTATATTATATGCTAACCCATAAACCCCAGGAGTGCTATTCTTTAATACTCGCCAATCGTGTCCTAGCACAGCCTTCCGAAAGAGACCAGGCGTTATACAGTATATCTAGCGCGATGCACCCTATATGCTGCTAGAAATGTGAATAGGGAGCTTCCTCATTCAGTAAATGCTTGTTCTACTTCAACTGCCTCTAGAGAAGCAACTCTGCCCTGTTTCAGAATAGATCTATAATCCTGTCTGCCTCGGTAAGTCCCTAGAGTCCAACTTGACAAGGGTGACACGAGATTATAGGGGTAATGGTTCAGAGTCTCTTTCTGATTAAGCTTATGAAGGTTATTTCTCGAAAGTGACTAGCCTTAAGCTATTAAAGCTAAGATATTCCTAGGTCAATTAAGCGAGGGCTGAAGCAGTCCGACGATCACTTCAACCGCTTTATGCATTCACTTATCATTAATCCATGTCCATGAACTGTAGCACTATTTTGACTTTTCACGAGGCCTTAAACAGCTATTTCACTCTCAGGTTTTATTATTACCCCGATTAATAATGCCGAGTTTCCGTCTAAGATGGCTACAATAGTTTTTGATTAGTCCACTATCACGCTCGGTCTTGCTAGTATAGGGTAAGATCGCCTAAAGGTACAGATAGCTAAATAATATCACAATCATTTGCACAACACATGAGGTTAACGCTTCTTCAGAATTGTAAGCAGAATTCCGCGTGCAGAATCTTAAGAGTTTTTATTAAACTTATTGACTATATAAGGTGTAAGTGTTTCCAATGATATTATGTATAATCAAGTCTTCGATCAGTCCTTATCATTCAAGGTATATACCTCACCAACTTGCCTTCAACATCTATTTTAATTAACGCAACAATACCTCAACTTCCACCCCTTAATAAGCTGCCTCTTGCAGCACGTAAGAATCATAAGTTACAGTCTCTACAGAATGAGTTTTAATATTAATAAATAGTTCATAGTCTGCGATAAATGGCAGAATAAACTGGCAGACTTTGAAGAGTAGCTCTCTAAAGCCATAGGTGTTAATTAGAAAATCGACATTGACGCTCTTACTGTAGTGCCTTATAGCGCAGAAGGCTCTTGGACCCGTAAGAGCCCAGGCTCCATAATTACAAAGTAAGACAACACTCGCTTCCTATAGCCAGATATACTCACTTATAAAGTCAGCTATGTCGAGGAGGCCGTCAAGGAGCTCGAAAGAAACCCCAAGTACTACAATGAAATCAATAAGCTGGCCTCAGCTTATGTTCTCACTATAGACGTGGATGAGGACGAAACCTTTAATACATGCGGAGCCAAGTTTATAAGTGACGGGAAGCTTACTATAGTCTTTGGCGCCGACAGACTCGGTTCCAACACTAGTAATGCCTTTTAGCATAAGAACCTAGAGAAGGGCATTAGCCTGACTCCTACAACAGATACACTGAGTTACTACGCTCGCAAAGGCATTCGTGAAGACTACAAACCAGATATTGCCAAAGTACAGTCTGATCTAAAGGATATCCTGCTCAAGGATATCACCCTACACCCTCATTTCGAGGAGGTCTACGAGAAGCTAAAGCAGACCAAGGAGGGCACTGATTTTAACCAATACCTTGGCGCATTTATACTCAACTATTTCCGTGGCTTAGTTAGTACGTTAAAGTGGCGCAAGTTTAACAGCGATGACATACTGCAAGAGGCATTGAATGAAGCTATGGAGAAGGGAGAAGTGCACTTTCGCATCCTTAATACAGTTGCTGGCAGTAGTGGAGAGGCAGCCATTAAAGATGGCATCCTCTACTTGCAGGTAAGTTGCCTTTCTCTGTCAACATCACCATATCATACTAAAACCCAGCAGACATCCCCTAACAAGTGGGGATCAAACATTAACGACATCTCCAACAACATCATGGACCTACTTTAAGACTTTTGAATAAAGGTTTTTGGTTACTTGCCTTAGAAATGCTAGCTCTCGGGGTTATGTAGATTCGGTGGCGAATCAGCCTCATAGTCAATGACGAGATGTTCTAATCGATCGATAAAGATATAGACTCGATCGGAAAACCCGGGCGAATTGCGATACTGTCATTGCGTATTAATAGATGCTGTAGAAGACTTTTCTTTCTGCTTGTTTAATAAAGACCACTAGCTGTGAACTATTGCTCAGACTATTGGCGTTGGTCCTGGTCTGATCCTTTTAAAGCGGCAAATTGTTGGTACCCCCCTGATGCTAGTCAGGTGTGGCCGTTGAACTTGCTTCTAGTCTTGTGTAGATGGCGATTCATCTCATTTCGGATTTTCCGGGGTCGCTAATCGTCGATGGAAATGTCAGTCTGTAAGTCTGTATGTATAAGAATGTCTCAGTTTAGCTGATGTTGTCTCGCCTCAACAGGTCTCGATCAACAGTACCATATCAACAAGTTACTCCTCGTCATCATGCATCTTTCCTCTCTTTTCTCTACAGCTCTGCTGTTCTCAACCGCTATCGCGGCGCCTCAGCCTGATTACTCTACGACCAGCGCAGCTAATCATGGCAAAGTTGCCAAGTCTCAGAAGCAGTGTCCCTTCAGCATTCCTCATGTCAAACCCCATAACCAACGATATGAGCACACGATTAACTTCCCCAAGGGATGTGAAAGTGGTAAATTCATCAATTGTAACACATACAAGGCCAATGGGGTCAATCTAGGAGCTCGGCTTGCAAAGGAAAAGACCCATGATCCCATCTGGTGGAACTCTCTTGGTACCAAGGCCGCTGCTACGATCGATGAATGGGGCTTGTGCCAGGCTCTTGGAAAACAATGCAGTTCAATCTTGGAGAGGCGGTATGCGTCCTTCCTGAATACTTCTACCATTGATACACTTGCCAAGGTTGGTGTCAACACCCTGCGCATCACTACCACCTATGCCGCCTGGGTCAAGGTCCCTGGTTCTGCTTTCTACCACGGCAAGCAGCAGGAACATCTACGCAGAATCACTCAGTATGCCATTGAGCGATACAATATGCATATCATTATCGGTCTCCATTCCCTACCCGGCGGTATCAACAACCTCGATATTGGCGAAGCTTTCGGGCATGATGGCTGGTTCTACAACTCTACCAACCTGGGTTGGAGCTTCAAGGCCGTTGACAAGGTTCTCGACTTCATTAAAACAAGCGGCCACAAAAACGCTTTCACCATCGCTCCTCTCAACGAGGCAGCGATAACCTGGCTGGTTTTGGTTCAGCAGCTGGTCTCTCCGACAAAGCGACCAACTGGATTCTCACCTACATGAACGGTGTGTTCCAGCGCGTCGAAGCCGTTGATAAGCGAATCCCGGTCATGCTCCAGGACAACTTCAAGGGTGCCGCCTTCTGGTCTCCAGTGTTTGACAAGAAGCGCAACCTCGTCATTGACTCGCACGTTTACTACTTTGCCGCATCGGGTACCTACTCACAGTATGTGGCACCTGCTGTGTGCGGGCAAGCGAAGTATCTCGCCGAGGAGACTAAGTTCCCCGTATTTGTCGGTGAATGGTCTTTGCAGACTATGTACAACAACACATTATCCGTGCCAAACCGCAAGACGATCTTTGATACTCAGCGCTATGCGTGGCAGAAGTATGTCGCTGGTGGTGCGTTTTGGACAGCCGTGTCTTACTCGAATACGCCTGTGGATGGACAAGGTGTATTACTGGAGTTATGTCGATCTGATCAGGGCTGGTGTTATTACTAAAGCCACAACTAAGAGCTATTGCTAAAGGGTCCCAATAGCAACTGGTAAGGATTCTGGTTCTTTACTTACCTCTACATTTCCTGTAAATACTTTATCTTATCTTATATATATATGTATTATCTTTTCTTGCGACGTTAGCTGGAGCTAAATATTTATACACATTGGTTCTATTACTGTAATCTGGCAGAGATACTTATCAAGCAGGCAGTGAACGGATAGCGGTCAAAGAAACCAATGAAGCCTTCATTCGTGCTCTTGTAGTCTCCCGGTCAATCCTCAGTTGAGCTGCCCTGACATACTTATGTCTGAGTGTTCTCACTGCATTGTACCGTACGCCCCAAGCGCTAGCTCAACTATTGTCCGCCCTTTTCAGACAGGGCTTTTTCTAGCGGTGACCCTTCGTCCAGTTTGTAATTTGGGAATCTAGCTTAAATACGCGGATATGACGGTTCGTGGACTGTTTCGTCTAAATTGATTGCTCGGTAATGAACGGGGATAAGGACTGTGGGGATCGCCTTGGTTCAAAATTACGTGATGTGGAAAAGGGTTACATGGCGTAATCTGCATGTTATCAGCCGGCCAGTGGTGGAAATATTGGCCCAGTGTCTTATGACCACGGGAAGTGGGATTTGTCGGATATGTGTGCCGTCGTAACTAGCACCAGAGACTTATCCGATAGTCGATCTCGGACTTGGCTCCAATAATTGAAGATGTCTAAAACGAGTTGGACATGAGAAACAGTCAATTACTGTTGGAATTCGCACTAAAACATGGAGATCTATCCGTAGTCAGCTGAAGGCAAGACTGACTTCACCAATTAGTAAATGGACTATTGAACTTTAGATAAAGCTGTGTTTAAGTCTAGATGCACTCACTTTTTCTTAGTCCCTTTGACAGATCAAGTGGTCCCTGACTGGCTCGGAGATGTCTAACTAATTATGCACCAATAACCGAATGCACTAACTCAACGTCTCCAGCCTAACATTGTAAGCTTGTCACTTAGCTCACTCCTTTACAATCTGCTTTGTAGAATCTAACGGATAGAATCGTTCGAGAATGGAAATGCGGAGCTGGCATCTTCCGATCTAGCCTTGCTTGAGATATCATGCCGAGGCTAGTAGTGGAGGGTCTGAACCACGATTATGGAACTATCTACATGCCAACGGCTTTAGTGGTTTTAGTCCGGTAGTGGTTGTAAGCCACATGCCGTGGTCCGCCACCCATGTAAGGTTTTGTATATAAAGCGAATGAAGGTCCGGAGCAACGAGAATGTTTAGCTACAATCTCTCAATCAGTTCATTGCTTCATTTATATCGCACGATGAGATTTGAAATCCTTTTCGCACCCGCACTCGCGGCTTTTGTTCGAGCTGCTGGCGTCACTGGCGCTGCCGAAGGCTTTGCCAAAGGTGTTACTGGTGGTGGTTCAGCCGCTACTGTTACTCCTACAACAACTGCCCAGCTCGTGTCTTATCTCGGTGACTCCTCCGCCCGAGTCATCATTTTGGACCGGACTTTTGACTTCACGGGGACTGAAGGCACAACCAGCGCGACTGGCTGCGCTCCCTATGGCACGGCTTCAGCCTGTCAGCTAGCCATCAACAAGGACAACTGGTGCACCAATTACCAGCCCAATGCGCCCAAGGTCAGTGCCAACTTATTTTTCTGTTGAGTTCGAAGCCATCCTAACGCCTCAACTCTATGACAGGTCAGCGTCAAGTATGACAATGCTGCGTTGAACCCCATTCTCGTTGGGTCGAACAAGAGTCTCGTCGGTGTTGGAAGCAAGGGCATCATCAAGGGTAAGGGCCTTTACATTGCAAAGGGTGCCAAGAATGTCATTATCCAGAACATTCACATTACCAACCTTAACCCTCAGTACGTCTGGGGAGGTGATGCTATTGCCCTTGATAACACGGATCTTGTTTGGATTGACCATGTTACTACATCGCTTATTGGCCGGCAACACATTGTTCTCGGCAACAACCCAAGCAATCGAGTGACTATCTCGAATCACAAGCTCGATGGGGCTACGTCTTGGTCAGCCACATGCAACGGCTACCACTACTGGGGCCTCTACTTTACAGGCTCTTCTGATGTACGTCCTGTTCCTATGTCTTGTTTGACAGGATCATTCCCCTTACACCTCTTTGACAATTTGCTAACTTGAATAGACCGTTACTTTCAAGAACAACTACATTTACAAGACATCTGGTCGCGCCCCCAAGGTCGGCGGAAACACCCTTCTCCACGCCGTTAACAATTACTGGTACGATAACGCCGGACACGCCTTCGAAATCGGTGCTGGCGGCCAGGTCGTCGCTGAGGGCAACATCTTCCAGAATGTAGCTACGCCACTCGAGGCGTCGAGCTTCGCTGGTAAGCTCTTCGCGAGCCCCAGCACCTCCGCCAACGCTGTCTGCTCATCTTACCTTGGCCATGTATGCCAGGTCAACGGTTATGGAAGTTCCGGTACTCTTTCAGGAAGCAACACCGATTTCCTGGTCAACTTCAGTGGCAAGAATGTCGCTTCTGCTGCTGCTTACTCTAGCATTACCGGGTTGTCGTCCAGTGCAGGCTTTGGCACCATCTAGACATTTGGCAGACTGGGAGGGTTTAAAACTCAAATCGATGCTTTCACGAATCAGGGAAAACTTTCTTATGTACATAGTTCTTAAGTAAATAGCAGTTGGCTGTCGCGGTTTGCGGTTATTGATCAACCGCTACCAACCAGTGCGAGACAATAGAGTATGTGTTGTTTTGATCTTGGAACAGTCAGGCGCTCTGTCCACTGTGCAGATGCAGCTTCTTGCATTCCGTGCTGTGATGTCAAGAATAATAAAACAATCCTATCCTCAGTTAGAGTCTTACTACCCAAATATCACAGCTGTTGTCATAATTGCCATTGCTAACAGGAGCATAACATAACTGCGCTGGCTCGTCCTGTTCGCTGAGTTCTCTTTAGAATCATCGCCTTGACTAGCTTTGGTGAAATCCGCTTCCTGATGAATAAGTGCCACTGCTGGAATCCTTTCAACAACCTGGCGGTCTGCAGACAATTCTCCCGTCTGCATATCTCGCGTGAATGTTGCCAGAGGAATAGGTTCTGTATAGATGTGAACAGGGTGGCCACTTCTCATGCTTGTCAAGGGTACCACGGTTGTCGGCTTGAGGAATCCGCAGATCTCTGTATATCCATATGAGGACGCTGGACCAAGCACTGAGTAGCAATTTCCATTAAAGTCAAGTGTATACTCGCTGAGTTAATTAGCAAAACGTGATTCCCCAAAGATATTTGGGAAGCCTACCTTGGGCAACAAACAGCCAGTGTCTCTGAAGGTTCCAAGACTTGATTCCAGACACTTGTCGGATCTGTAGGGAATGCCCGACCTGGCTCCCACCCAGGCGGCACGAGTTCTGATTCCGTCATGGTGAGAGCCCCCGTTACCTGTGCAGTGCCTCCACTTCCTTTCGCGTATTTTCCAACAGTCGTCCAATTGGCCGGGCAATACAGGCCCGGCGAATAATAATGGTAAAAGCCAATGTCGAAAGTCTTGGCATATGTTGCTGTGATAAGGTGATCGTATTTATCTCCAGATGGTATGCATTTACCATACAGCTGCATTGTACAGGTAGGCCAAGCCCAGAGATATTCAGGCTGTTCACTGCCGTCTCGGTAAGGAAAGTAAAGATGATCTGTGGCAGTGGCACATGATGCAGGTGCTGTATAGGTTGTTGTCAGCGGCCCAAAGTTGGTTATCCTGGCCTGAGAGATGTAGGTCGCGGTAGGCATCTTGTTGGAGGGCTTGAAAGGTGTCTAATTAGAATAGTTCTCTAGTATAGCGAAGCAAAGGCGGGCATTGACATTGGATGCTCAACAAGGGCTGAATGGTTATATAAGTATTGGATCTACAAACTACACCAGAACTTGGAATACAATGTGGCGCATTACCTGTCCTACCATGCTTGATGTGGCCAATCATTTATCTCTTTGGGGGCCAAAACACAGCTCGACATCAAAAGAACGGTTGCTGCCTGCTGCATTTGGCCTAGGTTGGTGTGGCACAGTTAAAGATCGCAAGCTGCGCCGCTAAAATCAGGTTTTAAAGCCGGGAATATCATTCATGTGATCTAATTATTCCCTCCTGCTGTATCTGAACAAGGATTAAGCTTAAACAGCTGGCAGTGGTTGGGTCAGTGGTTGACGTAGGTTATTGAATCAACGCTCTTGAGCTCATCGGAGCACCACCTCTCCCGGACTGGTTATTACGGGACAACCGCTGATGTTGTCTTTATGCTTACTTCAAGTTCCCAATCACCGTAGATAACTCCAGTATATCCAAGCTGCCTTACATTTTGCTCTAGATTCTCCTCCAACCTATCACTCGATCTGGTCAATGTTCTGGATGAGATCAGATGCCATAGGGTAATGAGAGCCTGAGTCGGATCAGTGAGCTGTTTGCCTGAGACATTACTAAAGTTGTGTTCAAATGCACTGTCAGGTCACCAAGATAATTGAGGTGAAATCAGGAACTGTTGATAACCTGATCAAGTATTTCGTACGTACTCGCCTTGAACTGTTTGATCTGGGACTGCATCTTGTGTAATCAAGGTACAGTAGATAAGAGAGTTATGGTCATCTGGCTAGACTTCATTTCCCATTATTAGAGATCAGGAATTGAGTAAGTGCTATTACGGTAATGAAGTAATTATGCGGGCAGCTAGTATAGTGCAGTTAAGACTTGTGGCTGAGAGCTTATTCCGGCAGACAGAACTTAGTGCTTTAGCGTATGTTGTTGAGGATTATGGTGAGTAAAGACCTGACGCCTGATGCTTACATCGCGCGCCTTACTATTTTAGAGGTATAATTTTCATCGTGTATATAATACTTACAAAGAACATCGCAAACACAGTCAAAGTAGCGGTATTGCAACTCCTATAGAATTCTCCTGGTTCTTTATTCCTTGCATATACAAGCATCATTTTATCGGCATTCCGGCACCACATTGTCGGAATACATTTCAGAAATGCCTCCACCAATGTTAATAATAATCCTAAAGGGGCGGAAGTCCTCAACATTCCGAGCATTGTGGTACGTTGTTCACATAACCAACAGGGCGGGCATTCTGAAACGGAGCGTCCTTGTCCGCAATTAATTACCCATATGCGACAGAAGCCACTTCCATTCAATACCAGCCATCTCGGATTGTTGGGGGTTTGTTCGTATTATATAGTGAGGACGAATCGCTGTTGTTTCTATCCGCGCACCGAGATGTTCTAGTTCGCCTATTCTGGTCCACTCCGAAACATCAAGTCATGGTTGTCTAGTTTGTTTCGGATATTATCTCCACCAACCATCATATGTGCATTGATCAACGAACTCAGTGTCGATCTTTCGGACATTTGTCCGCCAATCACAATAGATGTCTGTTTGCTCACTTATGTTTTGCGTTGATATATAAGGATGTTGAGATGCCAAGCAAACTAGTCACCAATTGTTCTAGTCAGTCAAACAACAAACTCTCAAAATGCCTTCTTCCAACCAGATCCTCTCCGTCCTCGCGGCCGTCGCCGTCGCAACTGCCAACGCTGCTATGGGCCCTGCTTTTAGCACTGGTCCCGTTGGCTCTGGCTCCTGGATTCGTGAGGCTACTTCAACTCTTGTCCTTCCCGATGTCCCTCAAGGCTCTACTGGTGTTGCCTCTCTCTGGGTTGGAATGGGCACCGACAAGGGAGACTTGATCCAGTCTATTGCAGACAACTGGCAGTCCGACGAGTGGAGCATCTTTGCTTACACTCTCACCAAGACTGGAGACAACTCTCAACTGCCTGTTCAGGACGAGCACCAGACTCCAGCCAAGAAGGGTGATCGTGTCACCATGCACTGTAGGAAACACCTTACATCCGAATTGAAATGAATGAACTGAACATGTGCAACAGACAAGTATGACACTTCCACTCAGGAGTACGTCCAATATGTCTCCATCAACGGCAAGCAAGTGTCTACCCTCTCTACCTCCAAGGGGCACGAAGCCATGGGCTTTGGCAGCTCCGTTGAGTGCGGCGCCTCAGACTGCGGAACAATTGGTGCTCACCGTAAGTCGCAAAAGCAACCCGAGCATGACTACCTACTAACAGAATACTTCAGAGTGGGTTGACACCAAGATCATCCTTGATACTGCCGACCCCAACTACATCCAGACCTTCGGAAAGGGTGAGGGCGTTACTGGTGGCGAGATGACTACTAGTGATGGAGGCAAGACCTGGGTTATCAGCGATGTCAACATCCCATCGTTTACATTCTGAGAATCTTATTTTATATATATATATAGCCATCTACATACAGTCAATGTCCTGAAGATCCAGATCAATTAAGCATTAGCCTTGGGTGATGTACTGTTCAAGCGCCAGTAACTAATAATAGCTTCGCTCATGTACAAATAAGCTCTGACTTTGATAAAACGTGAGATCATTGGCGAGTGGCTGTTATGTAAGTATGCATGGCTTTTTCTTCCACGAGAACAATTGGTTGGGCCATTTCATGCTTCATCAGCCGCACAAGGCTGGCGCTTACGCAAGTCGAACCAAGTAAAGAAATCACTCAGCTTGTTTGACAGGTCTCGAAATAGTCTACGATAAAATTCAACCCTTTCATAAACCCAATTGTCAGATATCTCATCATGGTACGGCCACTTGCAGAAGAGATACTCTATTGCTGACATGTTGATGAGTAGCCACTCCGACAGCTGTACACGGACCCAAAAGCGGATGAGGATGATGCCCCTCGTCAGAGCATAGAGTAAGTAAACAACCAGTACGTATCAGCTAAATTAACCCTGTCAGCATTGTTGCCGTCCATGGCCTTGGGCCTCCCGCGAAAGGTGAGGCGAAACACGCATTCGACACGTGGAGAACTCCATCAGGCCAGAAGGGATGTTCATGGCTGCAGGAAGATCTTCCAGGCCATATTCCTGATTCTCGAATCTTTTTGTATCAGTACAACACGACTGGGGCATATGGTCGAGGCCTCGATGGCTTTCGCAGCAAGGCGGATAACCTGCTCGAAGCTATTAATATTGAGAGAAGGGATTGCCCCGAGAGACCAATTTTGCTACTTGGTCATAGCACTGGGGGTCTGTTGATCAAGCAAGCCCTGATCAATGCCCACAGCAACCCAGGCTACAATGCCATCAAAGACGATACCACAGGCATAGTCTTTTTTGGAACACCGCATGAGTTCATCACTCAAAAACTTGGTGAGATAGTCACAGCCATCGCCAGAGAACTAGGGCATGAACCCCAAGGTGATCTAGTTGAGTCGCTGCAGGCTGGAAACATCTTCTCCGAGCACGAATCATGGAAGCATCAGGCGCTCCAGTATAACACTGTCTCATTTTGGGGGTCATCCGATACCGTACGTTACCTGAGCGCGATTTCACAGCATATGCTTACGTCCTCCTGTTCCAGATAGTCTCTCGCAATAACGTTAGTCTTGGATTGCCTGGTGACCTTGCGAAGGTTGTCGAACTAGACGCCAGCCACAGAGGACTCTGCAAGTTTGGCAACTCCGATAGGGATCAATACAACTTGAAGATCGTGGTTGAGAATCTCAAGCGCCTCTACGAATTAGCGATTGAGAAGCCCGAGTCGCAATATGATGCGTACCCAGATACGTCCGGTGTTGAGACTCCCCGCACTTCAGAAGATTATGGCCAGGACGAACATCATGACGTATTGGAGGAGATCCAACGTGTCGCATTGAGTACGGCTAATGATACGGAGTAAGTCTTAATATCTGATGTTACTATTAAACTATCGGCTAAGTAACAGTCATAGGCAGCCGATCATGACGCCCAGTCAAGAGAGCCAACTCGAAGGTTATGAAGCAGTTGTTGAAGACTCTTTGAAGACGACTTTCGACCACTCTACAATCAAAGGCGCGCCAGCTTTTACAGGAACAGCCTTACAAGACCTCCACGTCGCGGAAAACCAGGCAATGCCGTCAGGGGCTCAAGACAAGCTGTATTCGAGAATGCCCTTCGAGTTGCTCATTCTGTAAGTTGCGACCCCCCGTGTCCCCGTTTTCACGCCCTCTGACGGCCTGGCCTGGAAGACAAGTGCCTGTGCTACAAGGTGTCCGATATCTCAACTACCAAAAGCCCACCAATGTGCAAGAAGCAGTACTTTCTACCCTCATGCTGCATCCTCCCCGCAACGTAATGGCTAGTTACCCTCCAGGAACTGGCAGAACCACAGCACTAGCAATCGCTCTCCTGTCACGCATATTTTTTTTTTCAACTACTCAGCCCCAGGTTTTGGTGATAGTACCGACTCGGTTACTGGTGCGCCAGACGCAGAGGTACATCAAAGAGATGGGCAGATTCTGCAAGGGTCTTGTTGTAGAGACTATCACTGCGCCGAGCAAACCAACCGCAAAGGTTGAGGCGAATGTGATCATTGGTACACCTGGTAGTCTCTTGGACTGCATTCGTCGGCGGCTGGTCGACACATCTCTAGTGAGGTTCCTTCTTATGGACGATGTCGATTATCTTGTGGAACTTCCAGGATTAAGTGATCAATGCATTAACGTCGTCAGAAGGTTGCCGGCAACCATCCAATTTCTACTCTTTTCCGATCTATCGACGCGAGTCTCAGACTTTACAAATACAATGCTCCAGTCCAGTACTTATGAGAAGCATGAGTTTAAGTCGGCCGAGCTTCATGCCTACAAGATCGTCCACCTGTTCTTCAGATGTAGCGGGGACACTGGGGAGCAGGAGAAGCTTGATATTATTTGCAAGCTTCCTGGTGTCGTGACGATAAGTACGCTGATCATATTTGTCCAGGTAAGTGATACAATTCAGCTTCTCACGACCTACGATTGACTCATCCTCCTGCAGAGCAGCCCTGATGCGCAGCGTATACATCATGTACTCGCAACTCAAGGCTACGCAGTAGCGAACTTGTTCGATGCAGCTGACAGTGTCGAGATGGAAGAGATATTGGACAAGTTCAAGGCTGGGCAGGCCAAAGTTCTTATCACAAAAGACTGCAAGACCCGGGGCCTGGATCTTCCTTCTAGCTCCATGGTCATCAGCTACGATATCCCGGATGCCGACGCCCGCCGATACCTTCGGCAAGTCAGTCGCGCGGGCAAAGCTGGTCGCTCTGGCTTTGCAGTGAGCCTGGTAAGCGATGAGAAGGAGTCTGCGGATCTTCAGTCAGTTGCAACGTCCCAATGCTTCAATCTCCGTGAGCTTAAATCGGATGACTGGGACGCAGTTGAGAATTTCTTGAGAGACTGCACTAAGTCTCAACGACTCTGATGATCTACAATTCTCTGCACTTTATATAATGTATTCAGCCGGATCTGCCATAATTTATAAAGCGAGTTTTATCTTCAGCTTATAAATAAATACTTTTATAACAGAGTTGATTCTTCAGAGACATGAGTTCACAGCTCTAGCGCGACCCATTTTCGCACTGGCCTATCAACGCTGTGTAACCGGCAGCCAAGGTCTAAAATTACTGAGCTATTGATTCACTTGTGCATCTGTGATTGGCTGCATCGGAAATTTGCTGCCATTGGAAACCGCCAAGTGAATGCACTGCCTCACGTGAATCAGATTTTGCTTACGCGCGAGGCCTCACAAATTCTGCTTGTCTAGAATTCTTTAAAACTCTTTGAAAGCCCAGGTCTCTTGGCAATTCTTCACTCTAGCTTGCAAGTGACTAACCAATCCTGGAGTTATGGGCGGCTCGGACGAAGAGAATGAGAAGGAGAAAGAGCGCAAGAGGGATATAGTGGGAGACTTTCTGTATGCGTCATTTATTCGTCAGCAGCACCTCGATCTGCTCCGCGATCCTTCCCGCTAGACCCTAGTGCGACCACTGACGTTTTCTCTTATAGGAAAAAGAACTTGAACAAAGGTGAAATAGCATTGAAGCATGCAGTGGGTCTCGGAAGTCAGCCGAATGTCGTCCCTGTAACTGAGCCCGTTGTCGATGGACCACGTCGTCCTGTCGAGGTTGGATGGTATCCTGTCGGCGGATTTGCCGGAAAGTGGTTTGCGGAAGAGACAGGACTAGGGAAGATGATCACGGAGAAGATCAACAAGTATCCTGATCCGACGCAGCATTGGGCTGTTCTCGTTGGTGACTATGCTCATCAGCTATGGATGGTGAGTTTGATCATCAGTCGGGTGGGATGAGATGGGTGCTCATGCAGAACAGGACGAGAACTTTGATGTGATCTACACGAATGCAAAGATTGAACGAGACGAGTGGCGGACATTCCCGGTTGGAGAGACGCGCTTCAATGATGATGCGTTAAGGCGAGCTGGTGAGTATACCCATCCAGCTCTTGGGGGGATGACATGCTGATATTGCGAAAATAGGCGAATCAGTGATCCAAAGCATCAGGGAGAGACAGCCCACCTACAACCTCATAACCAACAATTGCCAGACGTACGTCCTCCAGCTCCTCGACGCCATTAAGGTTGGCGTGAATAAAGAGTTCGGCACTACCCTGGCTGTTTACGAGAGAGTCTTTGGACCCGGCAAGATCAAGGATCTCTTCGAGGGTGAAGAGAAGCCAGAGGATCTACAACAGCACCAGATTGAGCAGGGAGGAGAACCTGGAGCCGAGCCAGGAACGCAACAGCCGATGCATCCGGGCAGATCGGATACAGTCAACTTGGCACAGGATGTCATGAACCAGAATACCAATCAGCTTGATACCGAAAGGGAGATGGAGAGGCATGAGGATGAGAAGGACGAGAAGGAGAAGAAGAAGAAAGGGTTCTTCTCGCGGTTTAAACGAAGCAATAGTTAGCTCGGTATATTCCCCGCGAGGGTTGGCGTTGTAGATGAGATTTTAATATATCACTTCGAATACCATTCGCCATTCCTCCTTTGATTACGACTGAGGATCGTGTACCAGTTGAATCGGCACATTTCAGATACCCTGCTTGTCTTAATAGTCTACTCTTTCAGCTGAACACCAGATTGCATTCTTGAGATGCTGAAGTTTTTGAACTGAGTAGCATCTATGAGGCTTTTTCGCAGCATCTTGTCCGCTTTCTACTATGATTCAACTTGTCACCAACAACTTGAGCTTTGATCTTCTTGCAGCAAGGAATTATAGAGTTCAGTGCCTCTCTGTCTCGACAAGGGACGAGGCCAACAAAGCACAGAGGAACAGAACGTGACTAGATATGCAAGCAGATTAATCGTAAATTGATAAATATCCCTTGTAGAGATAAGATAGAGAGGGCACTAATCTCGTCGGCTCCTATATTACTTCTTCTGAATCAACATCTCCTCCGTAATGCGCTCAAGGATCTCCTCATCACTGTACGGCTCCTGATTCATGTCATTCCACGCTTTGAGGAGAACCGCATTATCAAGCTCAAAGTACCTGCTGCGCTGAACCACAGCAAGGTTGCCGTCTTGAGACGGGTCAGCCATAAAATAGGCCACGCACTTAGCTACAGCCTCTGCAGGCTGCACCACAATTCCGAGCTTGTCTGCGAGAGGCATGGCTGGCTTGATCATAGGGGACACGGTCCAGGCGGGCGCAATTGTGTTGACTCGGATGCCGAGCTTGTTTGCCTTGAAGGCTGCTTTCATGGCTCGCCCCAAGCCAACGATGCCATGCTTGGAAGCGGAATAGTCAAGTGCTCTCTCACGCTGCAGGGCGGCGGTCGAGGCCGTGAAAGTGATGGTGCCGAACTCAGGCTGCTTCTTCATGTAGTAGATGGCGAGAGTGCCCGTGTTAACGTTTCCCTTGAGGCTGATGTCGTAGGTTCTGCTTGAGGGCTCAAGTAGATCGCCGTTCTCGTCAACAGCGTCAGAGAAGTAGTCAGCAGTGGGGCCAATGCCAGCGTTGGCAAAAACATGGTCAATACGGCCGTACTTCTCGTAGGTCGTCTTGAACAGGTTGACCAGATCCTTCCAGACGCTAATGTCGGTCTTGAGAAACGTGAAGTCCCCCTTGAGGTCATCTTCAAGAGGAGGCTGAATATCACCGCCGACTACAGAGGCCCCGAGGTCAAGGAGGAGTTTGGCGGTAGCGAGACCGATGCCTGAAGAACACCCTAGATGTTCATGTTAGAGGTGAATGAGAGTGTAAATCAGAGGACAATGCTGCACACCAGTGACGATGACAGACTTGCCCTTAACGGCGGCCATGTCTTCATCCTTGAAAGTGAATTCGGCGGCCATGATTGTAGATGAGGAAGAGAGATTTGGTGCAAGTGTAAGTAGTAGAGTATAGTGAAGTGCAAGTAATTGTCTAGATTGATTGAGACTGGTTTGAATCAATAAATGCCAATGGAAACTCATATTTCGTGGCTAAGAATGGTTAGAGTTTCGGGGCCATCTGCTTGCTTAATTCCGTGGACCTGCATAGTCCGCATAGCCCTTCCAGTCCGTAACCCCGCATAATCCGCAGAGTCCACGCCAGCTTCAATGCGGAGTCGACTCATTCTCGACCTATAAACCTTACTAGTCTCGATTTAGTCTGCGGACTTCTGGAATTGTCGGTAGGTAATTACTTTAATGACGTAAGTGTAACAGCATCTCATGTTTTAGTAAAACTCAGTAGTGCCGGCAGCGCCCTGTGCTGTAGTAATAAGCCACTCCTCCTAGAATAATTCCCGTTGGCTGGTTGACTCGGTGACGGCAAAAATGCAATATCTAGAAAACACTGTATTGTTACTACTTAAGTGGGGGTATAATTCTTGGCTTAAATACCGTGGACTTGCGAACATTCTGCAGCATTTTATAATGTAATGGCGTATCTCGTAAAACGAGGCTAATTCGGGTTCGGCTTCAAGGGTAGGGGAGAATCTACTGGTGTCCCTGGTGAAATACAGAGGATTGTGGGCAACCGCTTGTTGGTTGAACTTACGCCGATTTGATTTGGGGTCATGAGACAGTTTTATCGCGCTCGGCCGCTTCAGTAGGCCTGTCGACGAGAACGGAGTACTGCCTAGCACCAGATGAATCGCGAAGCATTTGCGGCAGATAAATATTCATAAGCACGAGCATCAGCCATCGACGAACTCATCGATATCATGTACCCTTCGCTTCTGCCACCTTCGGAGCCTATAAGTCCTTCGCCAGTCACCATCGTTTCAGTTCTTCGAGGCTCCTCGCTGTCGAGCTCTGCGAAGCTTGACGCTGAGATCTTACACCTAAATCAACACCATCAACGTGCAGCTTCCATGGCTAACCCTCTAAAAAGTGTTGTTGCTGAGAAGCGCCTTATCGATCAACACATCAACGAGCATGGCACCGAGCCCGATTCTCTCGCTTTACTCGAGATGGCCACCTAGTAACTGAATTGCGCCTCTATGCTCAAACTCATATTATCCCAGAATACTTCCCGGCTCTGTGACCCCCTATCCGCTTTCCAAAGTCAGTACCGTCAAGGAACTCGATCCTCAACCATTTAATATCTCCAAGAAAGACAATACTGACATCGTGCAGCTTCTCGAACTATGAACAAATAATCTTGAGGGGAATTTCACGACTTCCAGACATATTCTACTATTCGAAATACTACTCTGGTTTAATGATCTGGATTGACTAACAGTTTGCGGCTCGCAAGAACCGCGCCACTACTCCTTCTCCCTCCCGCTGCAAAATGAGCTTCTCATACAACCACGTTTTCTCTCCTCCAAGTCTCCCGTTAGAAAGCGGGCCCTATCAGTGATCTAAGTGATGAAACACTCGAATCAACGGCGGTCTTCGGGGATATCATGACCCTTCAATTCTTCGTGGTCACTTGGGTTGAGCCGATGATGCTCTGACCTCGAAAGCTTCGCAGTAATTGCGATAGTGCCATGATGCACATGAATATTCCGTGTCGGCTCTGGATGAGTCAATTGAATCCCGAGCAAGAGCTTTGGCCGGTGTGATGGAGACCAAATCATTACCAGAGTCAGAGAAGTCCATGGCGATATCGGCTTTCGGGAGAGGGGATCGCGGACATCACCTTGCCTAAGCTTTTCATAAAGGCCTAGCAGCTTTGAGAGAGCTTGCAGATACTCATAGGGTTATGCGGTAGCCCAATGATGCTAAAACACTGGCAGACCTCTGGCACCTCAGAAGGTCTTCTACAAGGAGGCTCTTTCAGTTCTGAGGCATACATTGCTCTACCCTTATAAGGCTAAGTGTCTTCTATAGGCGTACATCTGCTGTTCTCTTTTCTCACGAATGCATCTAAACCATACACTTACAATCTAGCCTTTTGTCTCCTAGACGTCCATTTCCAATGATCTGATGTCATGAGCTTTGTCGCAATTGACCGCTTGGCTTCGACACCAAGAATGCAAGCGAGGTCTTGGCAATCAAAGGTCTGGACTACAAGCGGTGATGTTTCTGCAGATGCGAGTTCGCGAAGGATGATATTATTGCCGTCTCATCCGCGCTGGCCAATTGGATCTTTTACTTTAATGGCGCATGTTGGTTTGAAACATGTGCGATTACTGTCAGCTTGAGGCATTTCTCCAGCTGAACCAATCGTCCTGCCTGAAGCGGATAGTTTAGTGGTTCGAGTCAGCTTGGTGATGCATCTCCGACGCCTGGCTACAGTGCAGCACTCAAACGTTTTCGTATTCCGCGCTTATTATTCCTATAAAACATCAACATCTGTTCATCAAAGTTAAGCTCGATTCACTCGTCGAACTATTTCACAACTTTTTGAGTTTTTGCATCAACCAGATTCCTGCAAAATGAGTCAAACTAGTCTTGTCGAATCGAGCTCTTCCGGAGAAGCTCCCCGTCATGCATTGTCGCTCCGCCTAGAGGCATCTTTCTTCTCCCAGGTATCCATTCCTCTCACCAAACAATCGTTCAATATCCAGGGCCGCTACGTGTACGAAACGGAAGCCAGTCCACCTACGCCAACTTATCATATCTCCAATCGCAATACTCAGGCCGGTAATCCATGGCAGTTGCAAATCTGCCGACTTCTGCCCAGTGAAGTTCGTCGCCTTGGTGAGGCTACAGGAAACGATGCTTTCATCAGATATGACGACGATTTGACGCTCTACTCTGGAGAAAAGATGAATATACCTTTCAGTTTCGCCGCTGGTCTCGGCCCGACGCCACTCATTGTTATCAGGGGCCAAAAGAGAGGTACCATCCAGGGAAGCATCGTGATGGAGAAATCTGGCCGGGTATGCAAGTTCTACCATATGATTCCCATCAAGCGCGCCTTGACCAAGGTGGAAGAGGACAGGATGCAGGCCCTCATGCATAAGCGTGGATACCGCGATTCTGATGATTGGAAGAAGAAGCTTCTGTTGACGGTGCAGGAGAACTCGGCTGAGGTCGCAGAGTGGATTGATGAGTATGGAACGGTTGTTGCGGTTGAGAGAGATGATAAGCTGGAGTTCTCGGGCGAGATGCAGACGGAGAAGAGGGATCTTGTTGTTGCGTGCTGGGCCTGCAAGCGATTTGTAATGGAAAAGACTACATAGATACATAGTCATCGGCCGAACCTTGGAGCGGTAGAGGCATTTGTACAACTCAATCCTATGCGGTGAAATGGGTCCTCAGCGATAGGTCCAACTTCAAACAAAAGGTCTAGCTCACAACTTGGATCATGTGAGGTTGGTGCTGTTTGCGTCAACCTGGAGGACTGCCACGAGAGGAAGAGATAGAAGGACGTGATTGATACTTCATCGAGCTATGCATTATTATCATAACCATGCTATTAAACTAAACCCAGTCACTAGACGCTGTCCATATAGATCTTCCCTCTATACCGTCTGTAACCTTATATGCAAAAACCACTCCATCTATGCGCCGATTCTATTTTTACAAACTCCCCAATTACCAAGCAAGGTCCTTGGCTATTTTACCACATGAGAGACCAGAGCAGGAAGAGTAAAGACTCTCATCTTGCTCAGTCTTGGTAGCAGACTTGTCAAGAATCTGCTGAGCGGGTCGAATCTCACGACCAGCGACACCTTCGAGCTTGCGGTGGTGCTCGACTAGTTGATACACTTGGTTCTGGAATTGAAGAGGGGTCTGATCAACAAGGACGCCGGCGCGGAGGTTCTTCTCGGCGGGGGCTTCTTGCTCGCTGGCTGTTTGCTGGAGAATCTCTTCGACCTTCTTGAAGTCGGACTCGCTGGCGTTCTTGTGGCGGTAGACTTCATATTGTAGTTGGGACTTTGTGGCTGATGTAGGGACACATCGCAAGAGGAAGAAGAAGTGAGGACTGGAATTGTTAGTCATTGCTCGTTGCAATTTAGTTGGTGGGGAACTTACGAGAGAGTCATGGAGGCGTTGGGGAAGAAGAAGTCGTTAACAACAGATTTCTTCTCAGCGGAGTTCTCAAAGTTATCAATGTTGCTACCAGTGCAAGACTTGTCGGCCAATGTCTTCCAGTTGAAGCTGCTGGTGTCTTGCTTGACGTGATCAAACTTGTAGTCGTCAAAGTTGAAAGATCCGTGGTTCGCTGTCTGGCTAAGCTCCTCGCTCCATGGGTTCTCAGGCACAGCCTTGGCGTCCATGTTGATCCAGACAAAGCCCTTGGCATCGACGTGAGTGTGAAGAGGGAAGAGGCCGTTCTTGGAGCGATCAAAACCGGGGAGGTCCTGATACAGAGGAGCCTTGGCAAGCTGACCGTTCATACCGTAAGACCAACCGTGATACTTGCAGGACAAGACGTTATTCTGGCCATTATCCTTGACGACAACGGGAAAAGCGCGGTGACGGCAGATGTTGTGAAAGCCCCTGATGGTACCCTCTGCATTTCGGATGAGGAAAAAGTCGAAGCCAGCTTCAGCGTATCGAACCCAGGCGCCCGTCTGGTCGAAGCGCATCTTGTGAGTGAGCAGGATCCATTTCTTTGAGAAGATGGCTCTTCGCTCAAGTTCGTAGATGTCGTCTGACTTGTACCATGTTGAGGGGAGGGGTTGAGTGAGGGGTGCAGCAGCGGGGATGGCTCTTGAGATAAGGTTTTCCTTTTGCGGTTTAGATAGTGTCTTCACGACGAGAGCGATGGCAGCCGCTACGGCAAAGAAGATGAGTGTGCCGAGAGTCAACATGTTGCTGGCTGGTAGGTCAGAGTACCTTGGAGTTGATGGATGTTTACCGATCAACTGCTGGGGAGGGGAACATGTCAATCTATATATTTACTACGCGTGTCATTGATCTAGACCCGGCCGCACATTCTGTTCCCATGGTCGACGCCACTTTCGCCCAAACAACGATAGAATGATTGCAAGATAAACGGGCATCCCGCTAAGCAACCGGTCATGTGATCGGTGATAAGGACTAATTCTCTAGTGCCAGCGACAAATGCCATTGACGGGATTGGGCGCAGATCAAGTGGACCATGGAGTTTGCTTCCGCGCTTGAACGGTTCTACGCCGTCAACCCCGGGTCACATTCCCCTCTTGTATCGATGCAATGTCGCAGCGACGCATCAGCTGGTTGAAGCCATCCGCGGTACTTGTATTACAATTTCCTATCGCGTTCTAGGTTATCGCACCCCGCATCTCATCTTGTCTCTCGACCTCCGCATTTCGCTCAGAGATACCGGACTTTTGTGTCCGTGCCCGGACCGTATCGGGTGACGCAACCTTGTTCGGCATCGGTAAATCGCAGCCGGTTGCGGGGGTTTTTGCTCTGCTATCTCTGGTTTCAACTAACAGCGCGTGTCCCTGCCACGGCATTCTATTAGCTTCTAGATAACGAAACGTGGTGTTCTGGTGTTCTGGACCTTTTCTAGAAGATTAATGTTACATAAATATGCATCGCTTCCCGGAGTATCACCCGCCGCTATGCCATTAAACGGTAGCTTGCCGGCGACTGACAGCTCACAAGGCACCAGCTGACTTCCATGACGGCCCAATGCTTGACAACGCCGTTGCAGCTTTCCAAATACGGCTTCGTCTGCACGGAAGTAAGTCTTTGGTGTTGAGGGGTAAAGCATGGAGGATCTGCCGTCGGTCTGCTTCCATCAACAGCATGCATGGACTGCTGATATGGTTACTTTCTGTCGCGCGATAAGGTCCCGAGATCGGCCAGTCCAATCTCAGCAATAGGATAAATACCCAAGGTGCATCGCGATAAGCTTTCAGCTCCGGAACTCAGCTCCAATGTCTCATCTTTCTCCGTCATTGCGTCGGGCGTATACCAATTACCTGAGGAGACAATTGACAAAGGCCTCATCTGCTGTCAATTCCGTGAATGATCTTAAAGAGCTTGTTCTTAACTCTAAATCAGTCAAGACCAATTGATCTGCAGCTTTGTTCTCACCACAAGACTCCGGATTGTCAACACCTCTCATGTAAAGCATAACTGATGCTCGCAGGTGCTGAGAATGACAATGCCGTGCTAGCCAATAAGAGCGCATATTTTTGCAAGCCGTACAAACGCAGGCCAATATGCTCACATGTTGCTTATGGTTCTTGTCGTTGTCATGACTTGATAATGATGACATTAAACATTGTAGGAGGCCGAGTGTGTTACTAAATCTCTCTCACGTCACAATTGCATCAAGATCTTGTTGTATAGAGCTACAGTCCTGATTGGACAATAACCCAGCTATAATTTGCTGTCTTTATCTTGAACTATAGGTCTGGCAACCAGTCCCCACTCTCGGATCATGTTGGAATGATTCCCTGTTAAATAAGGACGCTCAACAACTGCTCATTACTATGCTCAGTGTATAGACTTCCTGATCGTTGTATCTATTCACAGGGCTTTGCAATCCCAACACACAAAGACCCATAATGTCTAACTATAGTAAGCACCCTATGAAGTGTTCTATGGAATGAGTATTATGAGTTGCATGCAGTCTGATTGGTTACGGGAGCCTCTTGGTATCAACTCTGCATCCACTGGACCCTGAGGCTGTTCCATCGATTGCGAAACTTGTTATTTGCTAGTGATGCAGCTTCTTCTATACTATTCTTCGTCTTGTAACAGACACTCTCTCGAAGTGAAAATCGAAAATATATGCCGATCGCTATGTGCACCAAACTAAATTGTCGCTTTGCCAACGCTGACGGTTTGAATATTTTCAACCAAGTCAGGCTGTCCAGACGATTATGTTGTAACTAACTCGATGGCGCGGGAATGCGGCGTCACAAGACTTGAGTTAGTCATCAGTCGTGCTCATGCCAGACATATCATTTGACAAAGATGAGTTGTGACCTTCATTCGATACATAAAAAGCTACTAAGCAGTCGAGGTAAGTTATGATTTCATGTATAACAATTGATAGCGATGGACGGACAAGCAATTAAAAGCCTGATTGAAGATAATATGTATTGGTCTTCCGATTTGTAGGAAGTACTCTACCCAAAGGACTCTGAAGCCGCTAAATAATGTATGTAACGAAGAAAGTATTAACCCAGTGAGTTGATCCATGAAACCAGACCGACAACCATTGATCTGGTCTTATTAAATGCCACTGGAAGCAAAGCTGATGACAAGGCTGCCAATTTACTTGGCGCAGACCTTGGCGTACAGGTTGACGGGGCTGGGGCAGCCGTAGACCTTCTTCATGCTGGGGGTGCTGTAGCACTTGGCATCGTTGGCCTTGCAGTCGAACTTCTCGCAACCCTCGCCAGGGCTCAAGATGTTGTGCTTGTCAGCGAAGGGGTTGCCGAACTCAGTGCTGAACTCGTCTGAGGGGGAATGTTAGTGGTGTCATTTAGTCAAGGCAGCATGGAAAACATACAGTAAACGTTGTTGGGCTGAGACTCGGAAGAGTAGCCGAAGAAGAGAGGCTTGGTGAGAGTTCGGGTGGTGGCGATCTTGATGGTAGAACCGGAAGCACGGAGATCCTCAGAGAATCGCTGGCCGGGCTTGAGAGTGGTCAAGGGACCGGGAGCACCGCCGCCGTAGGGGAAGGACTGGACGTAGATGGTGTTGGTGCAGTCGTTGATGACATTGGCCTTGTTGGCAGCAGCAGCAGAGCCGAAGACGGCGGCGAGGGCGGTGAAAGCAGCGAACTTCATGGTGACGGTTTAGAGTTGGGTGGTATGAGAAGGTTTGATGTGAGGGGTTGTGATGTAGAAGACTGAGAGTGAATGATGAGATGAGATGAGATGATTGAAATGAATTAAAGCTGGGTAAATATATGCCTTTATATTATGTGAGAATTGGGATCTGACCTCTGGGCTTCTCGAATAGGATACGAAGTACAGTGCACTAGCTGCGCCCTAATATCACCTATACGAAGTATGATCCATCGTCTTGTCCGGAGAAACTCTGGCCTCGTGATATTTCTGCGGGGTTGTCAAGATCAGCAAATGCAAGGAAATCCAGCCCAGCAGTGCAGGCAGTGGGCTTGCATGCCGAAACATCCGACTGCTCTGTGCGTCATGTTATTATCGCATGGGTTTTTGCATTAAGAATTATGCTTAGCTCGTATTCACAGGGCGGGTGGGATATTATTAGATGAGCCAGGGGGGTGATCATGGCCCTACCCGTGCATCGTCCGCCCCGCTAGTGCTGGATTGGGATTATGCTTCTTTGTTGAGGGGTACTCTGTACTGTAGGGGGATTCAGCGATCGGACATTTCGACGTAATGGTCACAGCATGCATGATTCACAAGGACGGGTATGTCATTTGTTCCTGACTCTGTGATTTGGTCGATCGGTGAATTAAGCCCAGCCTCAGCCGTGTAATGCATGCACAGAGAGGACAGTGACGACATTGTGCATCTCTAATGAACAGGTCTAACAAACAGACAGTCTCACCGCATTGTCAGTAAGAGTGAGATTGACCGCTAAAACGTGCCAGCGCTGTAAGAACACGGACTGTCTGTTCATGCACTTCCTCCAATACTATCATGAACTCATTTCCAGAAGGAACCGGACGAGACACAGACCAAAAAGCTCAGCAGAAATGCCGTGCCGAGCCAAGCCATTACGGGACTACCAAATCTTGAAAAAAGTGGCAGCTCAAGCGGGTCTGGACGTCATTCGTGGACGCCGAGGCGGGGGAGGCTGGGCTCTGAGACACGGTCGGGTCCGGCAGACACTGAAAAAAACAAAACTTGCCGTAATTTAAAGCCGAGGGTGGAACCATCAGTGCTCAGAGTCTCACGCACGAGGTGCTACTATAGGGTATTTTTCACTCAAGTTCAACGTGACCATGACGCTCTTTTAGACTGGGGCGTGGTATTGAGTCCATGGTTCTTCGTATTGCAATTGACTCTCACCGTTAGGGTAACCTGCTCGTTCTAGAATTGGGAGAAAAGAAGCTAGTTGACCGACTTCCGAGCCTAACAATTGATCCCGTGTGTAGCCTCATGAATGGATGCGTCGTTACATCACACCACTAACTTTTAATCGTATTTTTAGCCAGTGAGCACCTTTATGGTGATTCCTGCGTGGCTGAGGATCTTTAAGTGCATGCATAATCAGCTCACTGCGTCAATGGCCTCATCGCCAATTGGTATCGGATTCGCGCTGGGAAAATGCCTTGGGATTATTTGTAATTCTGTGTTTACATTCCAGGTCTTGTCAATTGACAGCATCGATGACTCGCCTGCTGACTAAAACTAAATTATGCCGATCATTTAAAATTACTGCACTGAATGCCACCAATCAACTGATTCAGTTAGGGCGACGCGACATTATCTAGACGAGCGCGCGTTAAGCTTAAAGTCAATGCAACGATTTTTACGGAGTAGACAAAGCCGAGTTGCATCAGGGATCTGGCTACTATCTAAGAACCGTCAGCGACATTTACGGCATATACAACTATGCTGAAAGGTGAAAAACGTAACATAAGAATGTTACGTTTCCCCCCCCCCGCATAATACATGTCAACAGAGGGGCCATTTTCTGTTTACAATAGAACAAGGCAATTCCAATAAAGTAGTTAGTGCATTCACGTATGGAAATTATCCATCAAGTTGCGATTGAGTGGGGAAGTTTGCGACCTTGGATACTATTGAGCATTTTCGCTGCGACTAATCATATTTAATATAAATATCTCTAGTGTGATGTATTCAGACAAATGAGCTAATTTTGAGGAGCAGGGAGTCATTGACCTTGACAGGAAAAACATCATCAAGGGGTCATGTCCAAGGCAGCGCTATAACCAAAAGTCATCCCAGGTCCAATGGCTACTCCGAGTTCCAGGGCACGTACAAAGCCTCCCATGTTTCTTCAGAGTCTTCACGCGCTCATCAGTGACGAGTCTGCTCATGATCCCAGGATCGCTGGGATATATCTCTGTCGTGTAGAAAGGCTTTTGCTCATGGGTGCCCTGCTTGGTATTCGACTGTCGCTCGCAATGCTACAAGCTCGATTGTATTGGTTGAGACCGTTCGAGTATCGGTCAAAGCTATTCGAAGCACTCCTATAGAATTGCTCAGCTTTTCCCAACAACTGGTCTTCATTTGCGCCGGATATGTCTATCAAAGCTTGCGAGATCTGAATCGTTTGATAAGATTGTCGACCTGGCGGATTATGTCGATCTGAAGACTACCATAAGCTGTCCCAACATCCACTCTCTGCGATGATATAATTCACAATAATATAGGAATGAGTAGAAGGAGTTTCCCTAATTCTCGCCAGTATCTCTCCTCTAGCGCCACTGTAGCCTCCAGACTCATCAGGCTACCGTTGTCAGAAATGTCCAATCTAAGATTGATATTGCAAAGAACCTATTCCTCACCGGCGAGGAACTAAGCCCTTCTTCCCAGCTTTAAAAAGGTGTTTCTCTGAAGATCTTGGCTTCTGGCTGACGCAGTCAGACCTACGGTTGTAGATCCCATGTCCGCACATTGGTGAGGTGATCCGAGAGGCCACTTTCTCATGATTGAGACGACAGAGGCTGAGAGACATACCAAGCCTGGTTAAGGCACTGGGCTTCTTGATACTTGAGACTTTTGTCTTGTGCGCCTCCATTTTCCACGACTGACCGTGCTGCTTCGATGGACAAAGGAGGCTGTAGCAGAGTGGCCAACATCAACCAAGATGATGTTACGGGAGTAGGCATCTTGCGGTGTATGCATTAAGACCTACACATCATGACAATTTGGAGTGAAATCATATATCACTGGCAAAATTCTCCTTCTTTTCTCTTTGTACCTTCCTTGCATATCTTGACTTCGGTCAGATACATAATTTTATTGAGGTCGAAGAAACTTTACTAAAGCTGTCATTACTCTCACAGATATGGCTGCAGGAGCATTCTGCAATATCATACAATACCATTAGACTGCTCTACCGTCCCGGCAATAACCTATTCTAAGTTCTCCAAAAAGGTAAAGCCCCATCAACAGTATTCTCATGTCCACCATGCGGCCAAACTATGTGCTCGGCTCCTCACCTTCGAGGAGGTCAATTTTGGTGCATTTATTGACATCAATACCCCTACGCTAATACTGTCGCCAGAGATTGAGCAGCCGACTTTGGTCACTACTCTTGTCATCATCAAACTTTGAATAAAAACATGACCACTAATAAACCCCAGTATCTGGTGCAATGGTCTCAGCCTTAGCAGGTGGGGATACCTCCCCGGAATTAAAACAGCAAGGACAAGCACGCCGGCTCAATTTATAATAAAAATAACGCTACTCCGTAGACAGCGCATGATTACTAAACAAAAATCTAAATCTCAGTAATCATCAAACCCTACTTACTGAGCACTGTGTTATCACAGAGTTGCATTTTGAGTTAATGCTAAGGTTGGGGCACTTGGAACCGGCGGAACACTCAAAGCATATATTTCTGCCGAGGTTTAACTACTGTCGCCGAGGTGATTTATTTACATTTCGCACGCCGCTATAAGTTAAGCCCGTTGGCTCATGTTATATGTACTTTCACGTATCAGCTATTGCGACAGAGGAAGGCCAACGCCAGACCTTCCAATAGCATAGTTCTTTCCGGTCGCTCAACACTCCAACACTGCAGTCATGACAAACTCACATCTGCCCAATTCTCACGCGGACGTTACTCCGGCGTGGAGGCCTTATAAGTTCCCTAGAATCCCATTGCCTGAAGCGATCAAAACGAGCCCAGTTGCAGACTCCGATGGAAAGAGATATAGTGGTAGCGTCCCACCGGACTGGTGCGGAAACGGTGCGTTATTCACCATAAATGAATCAACAACATCGTGTTAATCATAGACTTGTAGGTGGCCGGCGACTGGCAGCACACGGTGGGTATTGTGCCACAGTTCTGATGATGACAGCGCAGCAATACCATCGTGACCAACACGGGAGCCTAGGGAACATGGAGCCTCTCAACATGTCGGTGGAGTATCTTGAGCCGTTACCTCAGGGTCGATTCGAGATTGCTCTCGAAACCCTGAGCATAGGTAAACGCACTTCAACCATTGAAGCCAGGCTTAAATCGTTGGAAGCCCATGAAGATAAGATCTGCACGATTGCCATAGTAAGGCTCGGTATGTTGAGAGATGAGGGTCACGTCACCAACATACAACCTTCAGTCTGGCCGTTACCAGATCGAACAAAGGATTGTACCCGATGGTCAGATGCGAGCTACTATTACATGAATCCCCCTGCATCAACGGTAAGGATGTGGACACCCAGTGGGGAGAACGCGCCCTTGTGGTGTGAAGCATTCGGAGGCCAGAATACCAGATATCAGTGGGTGAAACTGGACAATGAGAAAAAGTTCACATTGGAGCACTTGCCAGCATTGGCGGACTTGGTAACCACTACATGTTCACTGTGTTGTGACCAAAGCTAACATATTTTACACTACAGGTTCCCCCCATCTTCCTCAACTATGCCGAGAATGGAATGGCAGCCGCCAGCAGTTGGGGTATTCCCACCACCGCTCTCAACATCATGTTCCGGTCTGAGGTTACTCCGCAGGATTGGCTTCTGACCCGAACTACCATGAAGAGATTACACGGTGGGCGGTTTGATATGAATATCGAGATCCTCAATGAAGACGGAAAACTACTCGCCTCTTGCGTACAGATTTGTTCTGTTATACCTCTTGGAAAGCCAAGTTCTCAAACTGCAGGGAAGCTTTAGACACTATATTGCGAAAAGAGGCCAAGTAGTCATTAATATAATTTAAAAAACATCCGAAGTTAATAAATACTTAACATTAAATACCATAAGCATTTTAATAGTACTATATATAAGACACGGCAAATATGAGCCAAGCCCTTAGTATTGGCTTAAGCAATGGTTTGATCTATCTAATTGGTGTTTGCAGGGATTGCGGGGAAAACCACTCAGTAGCTCGATCAGATGATTCTTTGACTCTTCACACATTTAACATTCGCCTCTGTTATCCCATGGATAAAGGAAATCGACGCAGCATATTGAAGACGGGATATCCCCGGCAACGAGCCGTCGCAGCATGCTTGACATGCCGTGAACGAAAGCGCAAATGGTGCAGTCCCCCTAACCCCCGGCCTTGGTTAGCAGGCTTGTTACAGTTACAGTAGCGACATGGTTGATCCCTTTACTTACATTTCTCTAAAGCGATAACTTGCGACCAGTTTGTTCCTCCTGTGAACGAATTGGAGCCCGATGCCAGTACACCAAGCAAGATGCTTCCTCATTTGATCCCGCATCGCTGCAAATTCTCGAACAATTATCCGTCATTGAGGGCTTAGTCAGAGGTATCCAACCTTCGACGTCTTTTGATATCCCTACTGCAGCAGCTGTCCCAAGTCACCGAGAGCAACAAAACTCGTCTATCAACGTGCATCCTCTCCAAAATGGCCCCGGGCCGGACACTGAACGCATCGTGCCAAGCCTCAACTTGGAAGCGAGTCGAGGAGCTAGCACTGATAGACTGCTCCAATGGCCTGTATTCGACAAACTTCTTTACTCTCTGCCGCGTTTCAAATTCTTGGATCCAAACGGTCAAGAAATTCTTACATATCTTGACGATGCTGTACGTCAGACTGATTACCCGGGAGCCCACTTGTCTACGATGTCTGGTTCTGGTCCCGTCAATATCTCGACAGACAGGTTAGACATACAACAGCTTGTTGACTCTTTCTTCCAAAGAGTCAACATCAAGAACCCCATACTCACCCGCCAGGAAGTTGAAGAGTACTGTCACCAGTATTATGAAAATGGACCCCGGTTCAATCTAGAGACTGGATTGGTGCTGTTAGTATGTGCCCTGGGGGCCGTAGTCGACGAGTTTAATCCACTCGATATGGGCCAAAGCCCAGGAAGCTCCTTGGAAACACCATCTCGGCTGGAACGTCTAAAGCTGGGATATTGCTACTTTGCTGCTGCCGAGAAGAGACTGGGTGCTGCCATTTCAAGGGTTGATACACTCTCCCTTCAGTGTTTGTGTCTTGCTGGGTAAGTCAGATCACTTGTCCAGTATGTGATGCGACTATAACTAAGACTTGTCATCGACCTAGCATCTATCATATGTACATAATCAGACCTGTGCAGGCTTTGCGAATGTTCCATGCTGCAGGGTCATCGCTCCAGATCCTCCTTTCTACCAAGTTTGTTGCCCTTCATTGCTGTGGCCTATTGGACCAGTTACTAATGATACTACAGCAGCCAGTATTCTGTGGGAGGCACTTCACAGCTCATCTCGAGCCTGTTTTGGATATGTTCTAAATCAGAAAGGTTTGCATATTGGCCATTGTTTTTAAATTCTTGTCGCAACTGACAAAATCAGTGAAATACTTGCAGAAATGCCCCTCGGGATACCCGCTCTAAGAGACCCCCCATCTCAAGACTCTTATCCTCCGCCACAACACGTAGCAAGGGATGATCCCAACAAGTGGGCTTCGTCTGAAGAGGATAGTTGGTTCTTCTTGTTGTCTGAGATAACTCTTCGGCGCATTACAGATCAAGTTGCGGAAATAGTCACCAAGTACATCGATTCTAAGATACGCTATCAGCAGGCCCAAAGGATCGAAGGCCTCATGCCAATCGTGGCTGAGTTCGAGGATCAAGTTGAGACCTTTCGACAACTCCTTCCAGAAGCCATCACGTTCCCAGACGTACCAGAACCAGCAAGCACCGAGTGGCAGCAATACAGCCGCGGACGCTATTACCGACTTCTCGAACTGATGCACAGACCTTTTGTCTTCACTGCTATCCATGAACCTTCTTGCAGTCTCGCTGTGCAAGCTCTGGCCAAGAAAGGTCTAGAAAACGGCTTGAAGTACCTCCAACACAGCCAAGCGAATCAGCGCCATCATGGTCTCTGGCTGCAGCTTCGGAATCAGCTTCGCATCGCCAGTTTACTGCTCGCAGCCTCAACAATACCACATCTTACCATGCCTGAGGGTTGGTACGCTGGGATCTCAAAGACACTGGCAACTTTCGACTACTGGTCCTTGGAGTTTCCATCTTGTAAATCCTACGCAGATGTGATTCTAGCCTTATCAGCGTCGTCTTCGGGAACCGCAGAAGAACAAACTCCTATGAGTTACTGAGAAATTGAATTAAACTTATTATTACAACTTCGGTGTCATAATGGCCTACAACGGCATTAAATAAATGTACTTCATAATCTACCTCCAGCTGTAGATATATCATCGGCATGTTCCCTTTTCAGCGCAGCAAAGATATCACTAATTAATCACTATATATTCTATTTCAGCTTTTGCTTTTGCATTCATAAGGAACATTTATAAATATAGCTAATAACCGGCTGTATCTAGCTTCTGATTTAACTTATCAGGAGAATATGATAGGTAAAATTGAATTTTCGATGTACATTAACATCAAGACTCGTCTGAGTGAGTGTCAATTCATACTGGCACTATCTCCAACTTGGAATCAAGGCCTTTGCTGGCTCAGGCGGCTCCGGACGAATCTGGAAAAGTGGCGGGGAAGAGCGGCAATACCATACAGACCATTCAACCAGGGTCTGGGAGGGGAGCGGGGAGCAGTGGCAGTGAACGTGATTGGTTGATCTGACATACTTCCGTGACTGTGCCAGGCCTGGAATATCGTGGCTGTGTTTTACTAATCTTTATCATAGCTTTCTTTATCCTTTCATTTCTGGTCGATGAAGAAATCGCCACAGTATGTTTCCATGCACTTGACAATACCTAGTATTAATTGCCCAGTATGAGGTCTCTTCCTCGAGCTTATGGCAATCGGCAAGCAGAACCAACAATGGAATCTCGTCATTGGTAGACAATGGTCTTACCAGCTATTGATATTTTCTGCAATAACACATTATAAAATGATTGAATAGAAGAACTTGTATTATAATCCCAGACTAAGAATAGTAATAAAGGACAGTAATTATCAGTAAAGCGGGCGCTTTTTACACCGAATGTGTTGCAATTGACTGTGCATCTTGAAGAAGTTGTTTAAGTCCCCTCTCAACATGGTCAGTGCGATGCTGAAGTATATCTTCCATTTCCAGTAGGTCAGCCTTAGCAATAGCCGCGAGCTGATCCCGAGCCTCGATGGAGGTTCCACCTGAACTGATCCTGGATGCCACAAAGTTCTTTGGATCTAGGATTTCTTGAATTTGGGATTGTGAGTACGCTTTCAACGCCGAGTCCGTGATGAGATTGGCGCGTAGATCACCAGAGCAAATACCGGCTTGCTCATGTGAAGCAACAAGCTGCGCCACGCTCTCATGAGCATGGCGGAAACTCATTCCATGGGAGGCCACGAGAGCATCCGCGACAGCACTGGCAGTAGACCAATGTTGGCCAGCTGACTTTTCCATAGCAGGCACATCAAACTCGATGGTACCAATGACCTCGCGTAGCAAAGAAATGGCCCCAGCGGTCTCGAAACATTGGCTGGGAAGAAGATTGTGGATATACGACTGATCGACATCGGTTGAAGTGGCCGTGTGCATGACCCCAAGCTGACTGGCAGACCAACCAACAGCCGAGCCAGCAAGTCCCCGGATACGCTCGAGGACCATGGGGTTGCGCTTCTGGGGCATCATGCTCGATGTGCCACACAAAGAGGAGTGAATCCTCACCAACCCAACTTCGCTGGATGACCAGTAGTTAAGGTCTGAAGCTAGGCGACTAATACCAGAGAGCGTAGCGGCAAGCACGCCTGCGAGCTCGGCACCCATATCGAGTGCAGCAAAACCAGCATCCCGGGCATTGTAGACGGGGCGGTCGAAGCCGAGATAATGAGCCGTGGCAGTGCGGTCGATGGGCCACGATGTGCCGCTATAAGCAGCACCTCCCAGGGGACTTAAGTTGAGTCGATCATATGCATCGAAGAGTCGGGACAGGTTGCGCGATACAGACCAATAATGAGCGTTGAGGTAATGATCGATGGTTGTAGGCTGAGAATGCTGCAAGTGAGTGTAGCCTGGCATCAGAGCGCCGGCGTAACGCTCCGCAGTCGCCAAGATTTGGGAGCCTAATGCAACGAGCCCTTGGATCACCTCTGTGAGGCTTGCGCGGTTGATGAGGCGCCAGTTTGTGGCTTTTTGGTCGATACGGCTCCTGGCGCGTTGGATGTCGCGACCGCGCGGGCCCAGTTCGTGCTCCAGATAGTTTTCAATCTGTAGTCCAAGAGTGCCCACTTCTGGCTTCGAGGCGAGCATCGACGCCGTGTCGCCGGCTCGTAGGCGTAAAAGAGTCTTGACTATGCTTTGACCATGGAGGGCGTCGAAGATGCCGGTGCGCGTGAGCATGACGGCGTGTGCAAGGTCAGTCAGCACATATTGGTCTATGCTCACGAACTCATCGTCCAACTCAACCTTGTTCACGTGGGTGACCAAGAGCGACGATGCTCGAGTCTGGAGTCGCGCATCAGTGAGCGATGTGTGTGCTCTAGTGCTCGTCTCCTCGGTGCAGCAAGTGTTAGATGTTTCCGCCATGACTCAGGCAGTAGATATTGTTGTCGTTCTTGGATGGGCAATACAGGGTTAGGTAGACTCTCACTCATCACAGCACGATGTTCGTCTTTTATAGCCAAAGCATGACAAGGGTTAAGGCAGATGCGGTAGGATATGGAATTTCGTTCTTTTCCACCGTGCCGACACTCCCCGCAGCAAGAACCCACTACCGAGAACTTGTGTTTGCCGCTATTCCGCGCCCCTGGCCACGCTCTATAGTAGCCTTAACTCACAGTGACCAGCTCAAGACAATGTCATTGAGGTATCTACGTATCTGATCTAGCAAAGTACCCAAGAAGCTCTTCGAAAACCTTAGATAGTGCCATATATAGTAGTTGTTCCGCTGGTGATAGTTGACCCTCCAGTGAATACTGTACGCGTAGAAAGGACTGTCTGCGAAGTCGTGTAGACATCCTTAGTGACCGTTGTAGGCTGCGTGCTAGTGACAACAACGGTGTTGTAGCGAGTGTTTGGCACGGTCCTGGTGCTAGTGGTAGTAATTGTGTTGAAGTTGGTAGCTGTAACAAATTGTGTCTTGTACACATAAACGAGATGATCGAAATCGGTAACAATGTAGGTCTCCACTTGCGTAGTGGTAGCCCCCAGATGCTTTGTCTGGGCTACGATCTGGGAGCTAGTGATGGTAGTCGTGGTGGATAAAATGATAGTGCTAGTCTTCTTGTCTGTGACGACGGTACTTAGCCGGTTGGTGATTGTCGACACCACCTCTTGGGTCTTAGTAGTCGTGACTGTCTTGGAAGCTTTGGCTGTGACCTTTGTAGTCACGGCTGCGGCGGGCTTCGTAATCAGGCATGAGCAAGCACTGCTGACGGCACTCGGTGACTTGTTAGGCAGATAACTTGGCACTGATGCAGCAGCCTGAACTGCTCTCTTGCGATGTTTGACAGGCTTGGATGAAATCAGTAATGTTCCTATGCCTTTGAGAGATGTACGTGGTGCACTTACAGGAGTGGCGGAATCACACGCTAGATTATAGAACGTTGTATCAGAAGATGTGTCAACTACAACATAATCCTCCCTAGATAGATGGTTAGCAAGGATGTCCAAACAAGGCTGTTCACTCAGTTTGGGTATAGGTGTACACACAAACGGGAGGGATAGCACAAGCATCTTTCACTGCTGAGCCCAAAGAAACGCCAGCCGTTGCAAATCTCCTTGCACTCGCCGAAGCTGACCGAGCCCCCTTTGCCGTCAACAGGTACATCGCCTGTAGTACCGACAACGCCGCAGTGAACTTGGGCTAAGAATGAGTCAGTACGAGGTCAGAGGTATGATGGGTACCTAGAGAACATACCTTGAGGGATGACCACTAAGGATGCTGCTGCACTACAATAAGTCAGTCACAGGCTGCTTTCTATAGAAGGTCCTCAGGCTTACGTGGTACTAAAAGAATTACTGTTAGTATATATCCTTACCAGAGAATTGACTGAAGGCACTCACGTAGTATAGAGGATTGTAGAAATAGTAGTTGACCCGCCAGTGTAAACAACGCTTGCTGGAACAACAGTTGTAATCGCTGTGCTAACAACTGTGGTGACAGTCGTAACAGCTGCTTGAGTGGTAGTCCGAGTCACCTGCTGCGTGATTGTTCCGATTCTCTGCAGGGTATATGTATCGCTTGGGGTGTCCGTGCTGGTGACTGTCCTTGTGGCTGTCTGATAATCCGTGATGAAAACGGTACTCGTCCTTGTTACAACAGTCGACACAGTGCCTATTTTGGTAGATAAGATCAAACGAGTCACTGTGGTTCTGACTGTACTGACTACGTCTGTAGTGGTCTTGATATTCTTCGTTACGAAGACGGTTTTGGTGCTGACTGGAGTTACAGTGGAAGTGATGGTGCTTCGGATGTAGGTAGAGCAGAAAGCGGACCCATTGGCCTTATTTTTCTGGAACGCTTGGTTATCCGGATCGCTGACCTTGCAGACTAGACAAAGTTTAGTTGAGAATATTGAAAATAAGCTGTGTTGCTATTTTTACGCACCTGCTCTTGGGTCAAGAGAGTTTCTCTTAACCGTTGAGTCCGAGAGCCCCTCATTTGAGTTACCAATGTACCTCTCAGTGATAGTGGGTAATGCGCTTGCTGCACTGATAAACAGCAGCGCCAGCGTTTTCTTCAACGAGACCATTTTCACTTAGAAGAAAGTTCAAAAGCATCGAGTATATTGCAAGATAACTTGGTGCAAGATTGCATGACTGGCAGATCTTGAGGTATATACGCTTACGCTTAGGCTCAGACTCTTCACCTTCATGGCTTCTTGTGTTTCAGCTGTCAACAAGTAAGCCCTCTTCAATAGTTCAATCGTCATTCGGGCCTGCTCTGGGCTTTTAAAATGGAGCTATCCCGCGTTAGCCAGTCGCTAAGTGCTGGTAAATGACCTGACACATCCAATAGTTCGTTGTCACAGGAATGGGGAGGCTTGAACTAGGTCAAATGTGGTAATTTTAGTAGAGTTGACATGTCGTCTCGAGCAGTCCATGCAGCTAACAGATGCTCCAAAAGGCCTCGATTGCGCTACTTTACAGAATTTGATGGCCTTTGGTATCTGGCGTACACCGACTTCCTGAGTGAATTATGAGTTGGCACAAAGATATCACCGCTGCCCACCTTGCCAATAGCTCAGAAGTAAAAGGTCCTTGTTGTCAGGCATTTGGGAATTGGGGCATTAACAGAAAATAATAAATCAGAAAGTCCCAAGACTTAGAGAAGGGCTAAAAGTCCGACAAGAAGAGAAAGTACACATGATACCTGCTTGATAGCACCACTGATAACAGGGACAGTGCTGGGGGGAGAATCTTCAGAACCAGAGGAGCCGGAACCCTCTGTGTCTCCTTGAGAACCAGAGCTGGAACCTCCGCTAGAACCGCCATCGGGGATGGAATTATAGACTCCTCCGGAGCCCCCGTGACGAATAGTGGAGTTCCAGCTGATACCGTGGTGAGGTCTCACAATGCCCTGTTGAGAAGGACATTCCAATGTGTTGCAGATAGGGACTTGGTCATTGCAGTTATCAGGCGTAGCCCATGACTTCTCCCAAGGCTGATAGCTTATCTTTCCTTGAGCAGGTGTGCTACAATCGGATGGAGTATAATAAGACTTATAGTTATACCAATCCGGGCATGGTTGAGGCTTGTAAACCTTGATGCCAGCGCATTCGCCGTCTGAGCAGGAATGGGGAATATACTGTTGACCACCAGAGCAGGGCTCAGAGATATAAACCCATTGACCGTCGCAATCACTGCCATTTACCTCTATGAAAATGTAGACGGCAACGTTGTTCGAGCTGCTTGAATGGCATTTTCCATCAACGCATACTAGAGTGGCGGTGACGACCTCGGTGGCTATACTTTCACCGCTAGCGAAAGTGGTGAACGTGGTAACAATGGTCTCCTGGTTTGTTACCGTTCGGGTGACAGACTCTGTAGCAGAGATAGCGGCCTCGGCCTTGGCGTAAAGTGTAAGAAGGATATTGCGAGAGATGGCCTGGCGGGCTCGAAGCTTGTTCTCGACTTCACCTCCACAGAATTGGGTTTTGTCTCCCGGACACTCGATATCGCATTGGTCTAGGTTGTATCAGACAGTACTATCAAAGTCATACACATCGCAGTAACAAGCACTAGACACTTATTAACAACGAATTCTTAAAATATAAGGATAAGACTCACGTATCATGGACTCCAAAATAAGCATGCCCTTCGCAAAGGCCAGCACATACATCGAGATCCATCAACGAGCTGGACTCAGCAAGGGTATAGGTAGGGAAGCCAGAGGTGGACCCTGCACATCCGAAGAGACTG
Organism: Fusarium nygamai; assembly: GCA_001262555.1. NCBI lineage: Eukaryota > Fungi > Ascomycota > Sordariomycetes > Hypocreales > Nectriaceae > Fusarium > Fusarium nygamai. The sequence continues at coordinate 3,181,691 of LBNR01000005.1, forward strand.
AAACCGCCGACATCACCGGGGAACCCAACAACTGAAGTAGAAGAAGCAGAAATTGTGCCAGTAGAAGTGCCAGTGGGGAAGACAGTCTCGCCCTCCGAGTTGGTAGTGGCACCCTCAGAGTTAGTGTGGACACCAGTAACAGTCTCAGTTGGGAAGACGGTCTCACCGTCTGAGTTAGTAGTGGCCCCTTCCGAGTTTGTAGCGATATCAGTTCCAGTAGGGAAGATAGTTTCACCGTTAGAGTTGGTCGTGAACCCTTGACTGTTGGTTTTAGTAGCAGTCTCAGTAGGGGAGATGGTCTGGCCTTCGGAGTTGGTAGTAAACCCTGCGCCGCTGGTTTCGGTCGAAGAACCAGTCTCACTACCAGTAGAAACACCAATACTGGGTGTAGGGATAGGAGTTGGAGTTGCACCCTGAGCATCCTTGAGCGTGACCCCTGCAATGATTACAGGGACGATTACATCCCCGCAAGCTTGTTGGAATTTATATTCGTTGGATGGTTTCAGTATAAAGGGGTTGCTAGATATTTCAAGACTGCCGCTGAAATTCTCGGGAATAGGTGTGATCTGGACAACCTCACCATTGGCGATAATTTGGAAAGCACAAGGACTACTATCAGCCCGCTTGCTGCGTTGGCCACACGCTTCTGGAGCGCATGTGATATTTGTGACCGCGAGACGCTGGGAGGTAACACCTACTTGAGAAGCTATAGCTGCAGAGAATTGCTGTCTGAAAGAGGTGCTTGCAAAGTTGAGGAGATTCAAGGAGGGAACGACGACAGGAGCAGGAACAGCGCGACGCTTGAGGGTAGAGTCAGTGGCCACAGGAGACATCAGACTAGATTCGCGCCATGTCAGAGATACTGCGGTCATTACGACAATATCTGTGTGATGGTTACATAGTATCGTCGTCAGGTGGTGGGTAGAAAGAAGCACCCGGGCCTAATATGGCGCCTTTGAGACTGAGTACAATTGGTGCAAAGACCGATGCTGAGGATGAAGCGGTGGTCTCAACACCGGTGGCAGTGGTTTCGATACTCGCGGTAGGCGGAACAGAAAAGGTCTGGAGCTCAGTAGAAGAGGTTGAAGTCTCGAAAGCAGAGGTGCTAGTGTTTGTAAATCTAGTAAACTGGGTAAATTGGCCAAACGCACTGGAGGCGCCGCCCATGAGGAGGCCTGAAGACAGGCGCATGGTGGATATTGACGTTTGATTGAATGAGTGACAGGAAGCGAATGTAAATATCAAGTGTCGGCGGCGCGAACACGGGTTGGGAATGGACTATATACACCGAGCTTCCCCATCAACTGGTGGCATTGTGCACGTCTTGCATGCATGCAGTGTAGTAACATTCCAACGCAAACCTCACCTACAGCAACAATTGTTCGGTATGGGTAGTATGAGACATTTATTGTTCCCGAGTTCTTATCTCAGCACGTAGACAATAATCCAATTCCGTAGTACTATTTTAGCAAGACCCTGCTAGGTATCCCATCTAGCAGCCAGAATCCAATAAAGCCCCCTCTATTCCGCCACATTTCCGGTGGAATCTAAAATATGTCAGGGACAATAATTTAATGGCATTCCTGTTACCGCTAAACTCAAACTTGTATTAGTTGCCTGTTTAAACCGCTAATAGTATATACTATGTCTGAACCGGCTGCCAGAACGGAAAAACGGCATTGTATCAGCCCAACCTCTCGGGCGTCCAATCCCAGTGCAGGTTGGTTGGCCTATTAGATGAATGATCTGGCTAGGCCCTTTGCCGCCTTTGCAACCAGGATCAGGAAACAAGTAAGGATACTGTAGAGGATGTTGAATGGATCTGTGATTCACCGTGATAACGTGACTGATACTGGTATGTCTTACAGTACAATACGAGATCTTCGGGCAAGGCAAACATAATGTGAGAAGGGAAATGTCTAGAAAGATAGTTCACAGACACGAAACCGACTTAAAAGACGACGATAGTTTTATTGGCAGTAGTAAGTTGTCTTGTTTTTCTTAAAAGCTCTAATATCAAGATCACCACTCAAGGCCAGCTGAACCTAATGCTCACGTGCGGCTCTACCTCAGGGTTCTTACATTGCATTGTATCGATATAGATATTGGACTCAGATTTAAAATTAATTTTTGAATCGCGACGACTTGGCCGCTCTATCCTGCGCAGTAAGGACTCTTTCTTCGAATCCACTCTCCATATCGCCAAAGGACCATTGGCGCGACAAGACAGATCAACATGGCTGTACCCGCAAGCAGACCATTTCCCCACGCGATCCCAAGACGTTGGTACATAGCTGGCGCAAACAAAGGAAAGCTAAAACCTGCCATGGTACGCACAAAAGCTGCTGCTCCAGTCGCACTGGCGGCATATCGCTCATAGGAGTCAATGATATATGTCTGAGCACATTGGAACGACAGGATGAGCCCCGCAGAAAAGATTGCTGTTCCGACATTTGGGATGATCCAGTGGAGTTTCAGGTGTGCCGAGACACCGTATAGAACGAGACCCGCTGGTGCGACAAGCGCGGTTGGAAACATTAGTGGTACGCGAAACTCGGGTCGCCCGGGGTGGTTATACCGAGTCTTGAGCATTGCATAAACCTTGGAGCGTTAGTGCAAGATCATGGGATGAGAGAAGGTCAAATGCCTTGTCAATCAGAGGACCGGACACTTGAAGCCCAATGACAAACCCAATGCCGAGAGAGACATAGTTAAGACTGGCACGACCAGGCTCTTGGTTGTATTGCTGTTCCCAGACCATAGGGAAGGACGCAAAACTAGCGAAGCGTAAGTTGGCGATAGTATGATGGACATCAAGGGCTTGTACTCACACTAGATACATAAGACCATATAAATACGCCCTGTACAAGGCCGTGATCTGGATGGCTGGCTGAGTGAACAGCATCTTGAAGGGTCTTTTCAAGTTGGTCATAAGTAATGAAAGGAATGATCGATCTCTCTGCTCAAACTCGGTATGGAAGAGTCTGTTACCAGTGACCTTGCGGAGTTTTCTGGCCTTGACCTTGAGGATCTTTGGTGGATAAGTCTCTTGCAAGAACAGGAACGCGAGGATCTGAACCACAGCATCTGCTATGGAGACTACCCAAAAGATCCATCGCCAGTTCAGGTGCTGGGTAAGGTAGCCAGCAGCTCGAAGCTTGTTAGTTTGAAGATATCGTTAAGGGTCGAGATGCCTTACCTATGGGTCCGACAGCAGGTCCCAAAAATGGGGCAAGGCTGTAGATGGCGGTCGCGGTTCCGCGCTCCTCCTTTCTCCAGCAGTCGCTCAACACGCCACCGCCAAGCTGCGTCCGAAATTAGTAATGAAGATTTAGGAACTGGGTATTGGTGATCATACTGCCTGAGGAGCACTGCCACCAAGACCGCTCAAGAAGCGAAAAACAAGCATCTGCTCCTTGGTCTTCGAGAAGCCACAAACAGTGTTGAAGATCAGGTAAAACATGTTGGCAGACTGAAGAACAACAACTCTCCCGAACATCTCTGACAGGGGAGCGAGCAAGAATGGGCCAATGGCATAAGCCAAGAGGAAGATAGACATGAGAAGATATGTCTCAAAGTCAGATGAGATCTTGAACTCTTTGGCCAGATCTGGCAAGGCTGGTGCAAGCATGGTTGAAGAGACGGGAGAAATGAATGTGAAACATGAAACAAGAATTGTTGAGAGCCATTTCTTGCGTTTCGTCCAGTTGTGAGGATTAGAAGGATCATTGGGGCCATCCCAGGTTACCTGAAAATGTGTCAATGGTCGACGGCCAAAACGCGCAGGGATGGCTAACAGGATGGGTCGATGGAGTCCAACTTACCAGGTTCGGGTCCTCATCTTGAGGCAAGAGAAGGGGTTCTGGGACTGGATGGCGCTCCAAGTCTTCAGACGATTTTGCTGATTGGTCTGATTGGCTTGCAACATCCGGGTCTTCCGCAAGGGACGCCAGTGGCCTCGGGCGACTCGAACGGTTCGACTCATAGCTGATGTTACGGTCATGATCACGTATCAGCCAAGGATAATTCTCACGCGACTTTTCGTAGTAGGCCAAGTCTTCGAGCATGGGGCTCCAGGACCTCCAAAGGGAGGAACGGGAGCCAGCTCTTGAGAGTGCTGGTGTATTGGTTTTGCTCATTGCTTGTAGGACAATAGCGAATGGGGCAATGGCAAAGAAACGAACGTCGTCTGTGGGACCTGTATAGACTACAATCAGGGATGATGGAACGAGAGAATGAGTAAGCGAGTGTAGTTTGATCTGTTGATTCCTATCATAGGAGGGCTGAGATGCTCAATTATATCTTCACATCTTGCAAGCGTTCGATCAGAATCAGAGGCTGTATCTTGACCATGCTTAGCAACTAACGCTAAAATCTGCAAAGATAAAGGCACAGCCTGCACAAATGAGAAGAACAGCTCGCCCAAACCACGCCATTCCACATCATGTTACCGACTTGATGGCAGGAAAGTGCTGTCACGACTACACAGCCCGAATGCGTCACTGATGAGGCTACTGTCCCAACCACTGTACCGCTAGGCGTCTTTCCAAAAATTGTTCTGTCGCTGATTGAGTGATTACAGTGAATGGAAATCGTTTCAGCTGTTAATTGTTCATGGTCGTCATTCGGGTGGCTTAGAAGTTTCGTTTCGACTTAGCTTGGTTGGGTTGCGGCCATCTCATTTGCTTAAGCAGCATCGCCAAGACCTGAAGGCGGAAATCATATCGCGCATCATCACGCCACGAGATTCGGGATATTTCAACATGCCGAGTTAATTGCCATGCAGCTCCAGAGACCTAGCCCCGAAGTGCAATTTGTGCGCAAGCTCTAATTAACAGTCTTCGCAATATTGACTTCTCGCTTTCACTCTAGGGCTCACAAGCCATATCTTCAAAGCATATCGTGCGACCTCGCCAGGGGAAAACAAGCTTCTGGAAACTTCCCGCAGCCAAAGATCTGCTCCAATGGCTTTTCTATAAATATGCCTTTTGTGCACGGCGTGTCTCTCGTTGATTGGCACAAGCATGATTCACTGAAGTTAGATAAGGGGCCAAGCAATGACGGTGCCGTTAGCACGCAACCTTGATGACGTTTAACTTCGGCATTGCCCACTCAAGCCACGAGACCTTGAATTAAGCTTAAATTTTATCCCTGTCACAGCTTCCATTGTCCTCCGCACTCTGATATGCCAAACTCATAAGCGAGCTGCCCAGTGACGATCTCCTCAGCCCTGCGATGAATGACGCGTCCCTTATCTCGACTCGCCTGATTGATGTCTCGAGGCAAATCACCCTCTGGGTGCATTCTATTTATGCCATGTGGCTTGGGTGATCGCGTGACGCAAGCGCATTCCAGAAAAGCAGATTTGAGCTAACATTCGAAGACAGAGTGGCAGACGACCTGTTGCTATTCTGGGGCATGTCCCTTCTGCGATGCAGGCTAGGGCATTTCTTTTTTATCGAGGCTGAGTGAGAAGATGGGACCATTCACTAAATGAAATGCGGTCACTTGGCATCCAAAACATGGCGATAGATAATGGAGCATTGATGTATATAACGATGCCATATCCAGGCAGAGAATGAAGCGATTCAGAACACTCAACAGCTTCATCTCCACATTCGCTATCAAAAACTTTAGCTGGAAAGCTTCCATTCGCTACAATAAGCCTATCGTTTATACATTACCAATCACTCTTCTTTATCATCTCTGCAATTACGTATTCAGTCTCGAATCCATTCAAACGAACATAGTGGCAATGGGTTCCACTGTCGCTACACCAAGTATGAGAGTCCTTGTCTGTCCATCTGGCTTCAAGGGCAGCCTTCAGCCCAATGAGGCTGCAGATTGTATCGAAGCCGGGATCATCGCCGTTGAGCCTAATGCCTCGGTACGCAAAGTTCCGTTGGTTGATGGAGGTGAAGGTTTCACCCAAGCCATTGTCACAGCCACAGGGGGTTCAATGCACCGCGTACACGTGGTTGGACCCGTAGGAGAAGAAGTCACGTCATTCTTTGGTGTCCTTGGACGCAAAGTCGATGAACCAACCACGGCGGTCCTTGAAATGGCTGCTGCTGCTGGCCTTAGCTTAGTCCCGCCCAATCGTCGCAATCCGGGCAAGACAACAACGTTTGGGGTTGGGCAGCTCATCCTTGCCGCGCTTGATGCTGGAGCTACTCGCATTCTGATTGGGTGCGGTGACTCTGGTACGTGTGATGGTGGCGCGGGGATGCTTCAAGCTCTCGGTGCAAGACTGCTCGATATCCGAGGACGTGTCCTCCCCTTGGCTGGTGGTGGCGAGTCGCTCTTGGACCTTGGTTCCATTGACCTGACTGGAGTCGACAAGCGTGTCTTGAATGCCAAAATTGACGTCGCTGTGAATTGGCATAATGTGCTCTGCGGACCAGGCGGAGTAGCAAATGTCTTCGGTCCCCAGAAAGGATCAACCCCAGAGCAAGCCGCCCGCCTCAGTCTAGCCATGGAAAATTTGGCAGACGTTGCTACAGGTATTCTCTGCGACAAAAACGTCCGACTTGCTCCTGGAGGCGGTGCCTCGGGAGGTCTCGGAACAGGCTTGCGCTTGGTAGGAGCTACACTCAGACCCAGATATGAGGTCATTATGCAGTACATCAACTTGCACAGTATCTTTGATGACTGCGATCTTGTACTTACTGCAGAGGGGGGCATTGACGATCAAACGCCGAGGGGAAAGATCCCCGCAGAAGTGGCCAGACTGGCGAAGAAACATGGACTTCCTGTGATTGCCATCGCTGGTACGATTGGACAGGGAGCCAGTGTGAACTATGACATTGGGATTGATGCTTTCACGTGCATTATCCAGCGACCAATGAGCTTGGATGATGCGGTTTTGGAAGCGGAGAAATTGACCCGTGAGAGCGCTGAGACTGTTATGAGAATTGTAATGGTTGGGCGGATGCTAGGCAAATGCCCTTGATGAGACACGTGTTATCTGAGTCTAGTTATGGTTTGGCTTAATTACATTGAATTCGTGAGTGACCTGGCACCGGAACTCTATTGCTTAAGCTGCCTATTTGTCCAATGAGATACTTGTTTTGTTTATACGAGTAGCGGTTACCTTGATTTCAGGCTCCGGAGAGGAACGTGGAGGAGGATGTGCACGAAACGCAGCAATTGGCCAACTACGCTGGTAGAATGTATAAGTTGCAATAACGTGTTTCTATTTGTAACTGAGATCTGAAGTCTAGACCTAAACCCTAGACTCACCCAATAGAAGTCAGTCCAGGAAGTCCAGGAAGTTGTCACTTAGGGACCTATTCTCAGGAACTGCAGCGGAGTCGATGTATATAATACTTAAGACAATGGAGATAACGTGAGATTCTTATGCAGAGGCCAGATAAAGGTTTAAAGAGAGAAATCTAAGTCCTTAGAGTTAGAAGACTATAAATAACTGCGTCTTCTCTCATTATCTCTCATTTTTCGTTTTCCTCACTAACAAATTCTATAACTTCCCCTTCTAAAAAAACACACACGCACCTATCTTACCCATCTTTTACAGTACCATCATCTGCCAATATGTGCTGCGGCGGCGGGATCAATAGTCGCGCGTATGCCCAAGCTATGGGTTCTCGGACGCCACCTCGCAGCCCGTCACGATTCAGGTCCAAAAGCAAGATGATCAGCCACATCAAGGTGGAAGCAAAGACAAGGCAGCTCCAAGATACAGGCGCCAAAGCTTGGGATCAGTCGTTCTTTGGAGCGTCCAACGGCTTCCGGAAGGGAAAGTCTAGGCAAAGAGCCAGCCAGGGCAGTGACGTGAGCAGGCGTTCCAACCGTGGCTCCAATGGTTCCATTCGCTCCATGGTAAGTCCTACCTAAGTTCAGAGTTACAATAACGTATCTAGCTCACGAATTAGACACCTACCAATCACTGGCCAAAGCCTCTACCACAGAATATGCTTGTTGGGAAGAAATCGCGGGAAAAGCCAGCTCAGAGTCCTACCTTCCGTGGAAAACTTAGAGCGTCCAAGGCTGGTCTAAACGGGATGACAGAAACTGCTGGGAGACTTGGTAAGGACCTTTTGGAATGAATTGTGAGTTTTGCATATTGACGGTTTTTAGCTGAACGCGGGCATCAAGTGTCTGAGGCCACTACAAAGGCGGCTAGCAGTTGGGGTAAGACAGCTTCCAAGACTGAATTAGGAGTATGATATATTAACGCTTTTAGCTGATGCTGGACGTCAATGGAATGCGAACAAACGGCCTACACGGTCTATCTAATATAAGCTCTATATGCTGACTGTTTTAGTTAAACGAAGTGGTCAGCAGGGGAACGCGAATCTCTATCGAAATACCAAGTCACGGTCGAGTGGAGATACAGGATGAAGTGACAGACATCCCCTGTTCTACTGTCCAGGGGGTAATTGGATCAAAGAGAGCTACTGTTTTCTAAGACATTTGTTTAATCTCAGGTTTGGAGTCCGAAGTCCCCAGATTGGGAAAATGAGGTATTCGAGAGCCTCCAAGGCTAAAGCTACAACAAACAGGTGGCATGTAGTTATCTGTTGTTATTGTAATTGACTTGGTCCGATGAATTATGAGCCACTGAACTGTATGAATGACTGTATACCTGTCCAGCTAGACTATTGTTTTACTCGTATCAGTGGCGGTTACCTCGAGCGTAAGATATGTGATACCAGGCCATTGGCCAGGTCATATAATTGAATGACTTGGAAGTAATCCAGGAATCTCATTTGCAGTCAAGACTCGTGGCTGAGAACTTGAACCAGGAGACAGGATTTAGTACAGCTACGTGCTAGAAATATCGCAACGAAGGCCATGTATACAGTATTTGGAACAAGCTCAATCGAGCGATATCATTCTGGTGAATTCAAAATAAGTCTGCGGATGGGAACATTAGTCATAAAAGTCAGAAAATTATTCCGGTTGCCTCTTTTCATTTATAAGTACCCGCGTCTCCCCCAGCTCTCTCTCATTGTTCCTTTTTCTCTTTCTCTCAACAACAAATATTTACACTATCCCTCCCACACGCACTCATCTTACTTATCTTTCATCAACTGTAAATCCGCCAACATCTGCTGTGGAAGTTCACGAAGGAAACGCCATGAGCGGAAATTTGCGGCGGAGCCCAAGGTGTCTTTCGGGGCAGTGAATTACAAGAAGAGTGCGACTCGCAAATCGCCGGTTGGAAGTGTCAGCCCTAGGTCTAGCCCAAAGGGGGCTGCCACCAGGGGTGGCAGTGCCACGCGTGGCTCGAGTTTTTGAATGGATTCTCCTGGCGATAAACTAGTACGAGGGCTTTCAGGATGAATAATGAGTTGAAGTTGCTGACACTTTTAGTCGAGGTTCCATGTTGCCTCGCATTATAGACAAGACGCCAGTACATTCCTTGTCTGAGGCCTGAGCCGTGGCTCTGAGTATACAGATTGGGATGCGAAATGAAATGATGGACAGCTCGTGCTTGAATGTTGAGGCGTCATTTGGTTCGGAGAGGGCTATTGTGTTGGACGACATTTATTCAACGCTGGGTTTGGAGTGGAAATTCACAGGTTTGATAAGTCAGGTTTTCGAGATTCTCGCCAGCCCAAGACACTAAAGGCAGCAGTCATTCAATTAAATCTCTTATCCTCGATATCAAGACATGTTACTCATTCCATATACTTTGTGGGCCCGCTTTCTTACTTGACACACAAACCTTGTTCCCGTTAGGAAATACAATGAGAGCGTCTGGGGCCTGCATCACAGTTGCTTCCACCTTTAGAGGTTTTACAAGCATACCTACCCTCCACTCGAGAGAAACAAGCCAACCTCCCATAGCCCTGACATGAGTCAACTTCCCACCTGCCCAAGATGACGGTAAGCTCGGAAGCAAATGTATCACGACGACCTGTTTTGACGGCTCAGATCTTAGCGTAGATTGGACCAGACACTCCAAGATCCCAGCACATCCGCCAAAGTTGCCGTCAATCTGGAATGGAGGATGGTTATCCAGCATGTTTGGTAATGTCGATGTTTTGAGCAACAGATCCATGTGGTTTTCGCAACCTTCCGAGTCCCGGAGACGTGCATGGAGATTCAGTAGCCATGCTCTGCTCCAGCCTGTATGACCTCCTCCGTGCTCCGCTCTTCTCGCAAGAACTTTCTTTGCGGCCTTGATCAGGAGCGGCGACGAGTCCATACTGATAGAGTCATCGGGATATAGGCCAAAGAGATGTGACACATGGCGATGTCCAGGTTCAGCTTCCTTGTGATTCTTCAAGCCCCATTCCTGTATGAGTCCATCTTTATTGAGTGACATGGGAGGGAGCTTATCGAGGGCTGCTATGACATCGTTCCTTCGGGGATGATCTGGATCGAGGATACTGATGCTCCAGAGGAAACTCTCAAACGCAATGCGCACGATCGTCATGTCGATTACGGACCCTTCACAGAAGATGCCTGTCTCCCCTGACTGAGATACAAAGCTGTTTTCTGGGGACAAGGATGGGTTGGTTACTAAGTATCTGCCGCAAGCAGATGGGATTAGAAAGTCAAGAAGGAACTGAACGCAACCTTCGAGGATTGGAGCGATGCGACAGTGCAGCGTGGGTTCGTACTGATATATGAGCATTCTGACAACATCGGTACACAGCCAGGCTCCACCGAGAGGCCAGATAGTAGCAGGCATCCACCGATCTTGGGGGTCCGTGTCAGCCCATATGTCAGTGTTGTGATGAGCGCACCATCCTTTGCAGTTGTACATCATCTTGGCTGTTCTCTTGCCTCTTTCCGCCATACGTTCAAGGAGGCTGATGAGTGGTATAGCACACTGGATGAGACTGCATGGTATGGCTGGCCAGTAGTTCATTTGGAGGTTGATATTGATGGTGAACTTGGATCCCCAGGGCGGTGAAAACGAAGGGTTCCATATTCCTTGTAATGTTGCCGGTAGAGCTTTTTCAGAGTTTCGACTTGAAGAAATGAGCAGATATCGACCATAGTTGTGATACAGGGCAACCAGACCGGGATCTCTATTGCTGGCGATCCTCTTATTTGTTGGTAGATGGTTCGCGTCAGGGTATAGCCGAAGGGACATTCGGCCGAAGAGGTTGGTATAATCACATCGATGGCGGCGGACGAGAGTTTCCCATGGCCTCCGAAGAGCCTCGTCAACATTCAAGAGAGCTGATCTCTCGGGGTCCTCTTTTCTGAACGTGGTATGCGCACCAATGGCAATAACACATTTGGTCGCGTTGACAATCAGGCAATTTCCAACTGCCTTGACAGTCCCATCGCTAGGCTCGCAGGAAACTCCAAGAACGAGAGACAAGCGATTACTGTTCGCACCACCAGGTGTTGCGTTGAGAATAACCCGTGAGTCTTGGGCGAAGATGCTGTCGAGGTACTCGTTGGTCTCTCCCTCATTCTCGCTCAGTCGATTCAACCGTATAACGAAACGGCTTTTTTCGGATGCTTGAACTTGGATGGCGAGTACACTATCCGGGAAGCTGGCAATCATATCGCGACGATATGATCTACCGTTGTATTTGTAACGTGTTGTGACTTGGGAAGTTTCCAGGTCGAGATACCGCGTATAATCGGTCACTTCACTCTCGTCGTGATTAAACTCAATCTTGCATTGACCCAGTGGCTCATAGTGTCTCATGCTCGATGGCGTAGCAAAGAAAGCCTCTTTAACAAGATCTGCTGCATCCTTGTGCTTCTCATCTCTGATCAATTGTCTCAGAGTAGATAAATTCCTGTACGCATCGCGTGGTGTTCTGTCCTGCGGACCTCCATACCAAACAGAGTCCTCATTGAGTTGGAGCAGCTCGGTCGACGTTCGCCCGTAGACCATAGCTCCCAGCCGCCCGTTGCCAATGGGAAGAGCCTCAGACCACAAAGATGCGGGGGTGGCGTAATGCAAGAGCATGCTTTTGTCTGTGTCACTTGACTCGCCTTGGTCCATTGTGGATGATGACTGGATATGCGCGCCGTTTTGCCGCGATGGATTCATGGCGCTTGATGGTGGAAAAGGCGCATGGGATGATGATGATGATGCTGGGGCTAGACTAATTGATGAGGGGAAGTTTGATGAATCTCTTGTGTTTTTTGTTTGCCGAGCAGGGCCGATTGATGATGGATTAGACCCAAAGAGGATGGTCAACCCCACAAACCCACGCGGACGGATGAACGGCCCATGGGGTAACGACGGGCTCGGCGATGTTATTGGAGGGATTATTATTTAAGTTGACGATTGTACCCACATGCCCCAGAGTCGAGAGTGGTTTAAAAACTGGATGCATTTTAGCCGACATCGCACAGACTGCAGCTAGCTATCACGTACATACATGCAGCATTAGGCCGTGATCAGAACCCACCAAACAGAGGGACGATAGTCTAGAAGTGGTGTGATTCGAACTTATAGGTTGCGGTCTGCATTCGATCGCTTTGTCGATGGTTCTCGTGCCGCACTCAACTCGGAATAAGTGCACTAACTAGGTCGAGAAAATGGCGGCATAAAAGGCATTCGTTGGACTTTATATAAAGACGATCTGAGATCTCGTAGCAAAATACATCGCTTGGGGTTACTATGTTTTTGATTTTAAAAGAGATCTACTCGATCATCCAGTATACAAATATGCCTATCCAGGCACGAAGAGCCTCTTTTGAGCGCCATAACATTTATCAAGATGTCCAAGCTGATGCAAACAAGTCGGGCGTCGCTGTCGAAGAAATAGTCACAGCACGAATCACAGAAGACCATCTGATCACCAAGTCTCGGGAAGCTCTGTCTCTCAAGTCAAGAGCTGGCTTTCGCATATTTCTCGTCATGGTGACCATGGGATTTAATCAGGCTGCGTAAGTTCTTAAGCTGATCAAACCATTATGTTGAGCTGACATTTGTGGAGATACGGTATCGACTGGGGTGTCATCAGTAGTATCAACTCTAACACCTATTGGCATGACTACTTCGGTTTCGCAAACAGCAGCTCGACCCTCGGTGTCATCAATGCGCTCATGACCGTCGGCAACTTTTGCGGCGCTCCATTCCTTAGTCTTGCGGATAAGATTGGTCGTCGCAGCGTCAACTTTCTCGGTTGCTTTCTTACTATTGTGGCTTCTCTCATTCAGTGCTTCGCCCCGAATGTCAAGGTCTTTATGTTTGGCCGCTTTGTCCTCGGCTTTGGTACAGCCCTTTGCACGAGCTCACAGTACATTGCAGAGGTTGCACCTCCTCACATCCGTGGACAGTGAGTTCCTCTCCCATGTCCCTCGATGAACGGCTCAATAAAACTTTGATTAGCATTGTTGGAATTTTTGGTGCCATCTTTCAGGTTGGCTCTCTTGCCATCGTCGGTATCATGATGGGATTTACTCACTGGGGAAGTAACTGGAGCTGGAGAGTGGCGTTTCTCATCCAAGCCATCTTCCCCTTCTTTGTGTATGTTACCATTTATTGGTTCTGCCCTGAATCACCACGATACATGATTATGCAAGGCCAAAGGGAAAAGGCCCGCACGATGATCTCCAAGTACTTTACTTCCTCGGAGGACCCTAACCACCCATTCGTCGAGACCATGATAGCTCAGATTGATGAGTCCATCGAGACTTCAGCGGTTGGATTCCGTGCCGTATGGGGCTTCCGGGTCTTCTCCACCAAGGCTGTTGGCTTTCGAACCTTCGTCCTTCTCCTCTACTCGATTTTCCAACAGTGGAATGGTAAGCCTTGAACGCCGACTCACATGGCCCTTCTCTCTGACTCGTTATAGGTGGCGGCATCATTGGTCTCTACATGGACCCAGCGCTCCAAACAATCGGAATCACCAAGAAGCTCGACGTCTTGGGTATCACATTAGGTCTAACTGCCACTTACTTTGTCTTCACTCTTTTCGGTGCCTACATCATCGAGTACTTTCGCAGACGAACTCTCATTTTCGTGGGCTTGATATGCATCATCATTGCGCAAACCGCTGTCACAATTACAAGTTGGCGAGCCAATGTGCAAGGGGACAGATACCTATCTTATCTCACTGTTGTCTGGATTTATTGTTTCCAAGTCTGCAGTGCGTCTTTTATCGCGACGATGCACAACTTGTACCCGGTTGAACTGTTGTCTCTGCCTCTGAGAGCGAAGGGAATGGCGCTGTACACGATGTTCCGGATATTTTCCCTGCGGAAGAGTAATGTTTCATTTACTGGCATTGCAAGGGCGCTGCTGGCGTTATCCATAATTACGGCATTTCAGTTGGGATCCAGAAAGTTGGATATAAGATTTGGGCGGTGTACATTGCGTACAACCTCATCCAACTTGTCGTGGCTTACTTCATCTTCCCTGAGACTAGAAAGCTCAATCTGGAAGAGATTGACTACATTTTTGAAACCAAGAATACTAACCCTACTAAGCTGAGTGTCAAGATTGCAGATGCCAAATGGGCCTCGATCAAGGAGGAAAAGAGGCGGGCTCATAACAATCCCATGGTAGCTTAGCTTTAGTCGCAGTCGTACATCTCAGTCACGAACACGCGCGCAGTTCCGAGATCAAGGTCGCAACAAAGAGCAATTGGTGCCCCAGCCGCTTTCCGAGTAACTGTCGATTGATACGCGTATATGCACCACGAACGATTTGTCACACGAACGCAGACCAAATGTATTACCATGCATTCTAAATATTCTCCTTCAGTTTCCAGCTGTAGCTCAGTACATGCAGAGCTGGCGGGTGATCTGCGCAGTGGATAAATGGGTAGGCGGGCCGTTAAAACAGCACTTTGGTTTTGCGAGTGACACAAGATGGAAACAGGGAAATAGGATCCAGCAACGGATGCTGTTATAGTTCTCTCCCACAACCCGGGCTTGCATCCATTCAACGACTCAGATCAAGCTCCTTCAGAAAGTGACTCTTCGTAGACTCTCAACGGGCGGGAAACGAACATTTTGATTCATAGGTAAATCGCCCCTCGCCTCAATTATGCAGCTTCCCCTCTTAGTGTAAATGGCTGTTACATACCAGTGCTGAATGGTCACTTGTGTCAACCCTCCAACTCAGCTTACCCATCTTCCTATTCTTCATCAGTAGCAATAGTATCACTGAAGATGGGTTCTCAGCCATTTGACGAGTCTATCAGAGGTGCCTTACCTCGTGACTTTATTTGGGGGTTTGCCACAGCAGCAGCCCAAGTTGAAGGCGCATGGGACAAGGATGGTAAAGGCGTTTCAATATGGGATACTTTCGCTCATACTCCAGGCAAGGTCAAAGATGGCAGTACTGGCGATGATGCTGTCAAGTCTTATGATCTTTACAAGACTGATGTTGAATGGCTTCGCAAGTACAAAGTCACAGGTTATCGGTTCTCACTCTCATGGTCACGAATCATCTCTATGGGCGGGAAGGATGACCCTGTCAACGAGGAGGGTATATCATACTACAATCGATTCATTGACGAGCTCCTTGCAAATAACATCACTCCATTCGTCACGCTCTTTCACTCGGACATCCCTCAGGCTTTAGAAGATCGTTATGGGGGAATGCTAAACAAGGATGCATACACCCCTGACTTTGTTCGTTATGCCCGGGTATGTTTTGAGCGCTTCGGCGACCGTGTCAAGAACTGGATCACATACAACGAGCCTGGCGTCTATTCCCTCGCTGGTTATGCCGCTGGAGTACACGCTCCAGGAAGGTCCAGTTTCCGTGATCGCAATGAAGAAGGGGACAGCAGCACAGAACCCTTCATAGTCAGTCACACGGAGCTTGTGTCGCATGCCTACGTTGCCGACATGTATAAGCGCGAGTTCAAGCCCAAGCAAAAAGGCAGTATCATGATTACCCTTCATGGTAATTGGTCTGAGCCCTGGGATGTCCATGATCCGTTAGACCAAGAAGCAGCGGAACGAGCAAGATAGTTCGAGATCGCCTGGTTCGGTGACCCTTTGTACAAGACTGGTGATTATCCGGAGTCAATGCGTGCACAGCTGGGTGACCGTCTTCCGAGATTCACACCAGAAGAAAGCAAGCTTGTACTGGGGAGTTCAGAGTTTTATGGCATGAACTCGTACTCAGCTTTCTACGTCCGTCATCGCGGCGGACCTGCTGATATCAATGACCACTTGGGCAACGTTGAAAAGCTTGATGAAAATAAGAAAGGAGAATGGCGAGGACCCATGAGTGACACATACTGGCTGCGAGCTACTCCCTGGGGCTGGGCTAAGTTACTCCGCTGGATCTGGAACCGCTACAGCATACCCATCTACATTACTGAGAATGGTACTACGGCACAGGGTGAGCACGACTGGAAGCCAAACGGCCCCGAAGATGTCTTGGAAGACCCCTTCAGGGTTGACTTTTACAAGAGCTACCTCACAGAAGTCGCCAAGGCATCACAGGAGGGTATTGTGATCAAGTCATATTTTGGGTGGACTTTTACCGATAACTGGGAATGGGCTGCTGGTTTCTCATATCGTTTTGGGGTAACGTGGATTGATTTTGAGTCTGAAGATAAGACCAGGTATGCTAAGAGGTCTGGGTGCTTCCTCGGGGTGTTTTTCAATCATCTCATTAGCAAGAATTGAGATAGTAACGCTTTTAAGCTTTTTAGTGTTTAACCTGATTGCAGCAGGTGGTCTGATTTCAAGTCAAACCCGCGAGCTGTTCCTCACCGTATTTGGAATGGGTCTCGTAGCACAGCCTGCATTCCAGGCGGCTGGAATGTGGTGACCTATAACGCAAAGAGCAAATGCCTCCCTTGCAAGCCTTCAGCCACTAATGGGCCGGCGCGGACCGATAACCTTACAACTGGGCGACCAAGTCTTCTGTGAAAATATAAGCTCTTAGCCAGAAGTTGCATATCGTCAATCAAGGGATGGAGGCAAACAGCAGCATCTGGAGACATGGGGATGTCTACGATGATATTTGAGGGAATCGGTTTCCTGTCATACTGGCCAATTGGCGAGACACACGAGTCACGACATGGTAGAGACACATCAACGCTGTCATCTTTGTGGCGCCAGCAAATGGGCCTGCCTAAATGATATTCCAGACCTATAGTCTTCCCCCATTACAGTGAAACCGGCCGGACTCGCCGAACGGGTTTGAAAAAAACAGTGTAGAAATTAGTCAGGGAATATTGCTAACAGATTTAGCAGTAATCCCTTGTCCCGCTCTGCAGCTAGTCCCTTTAGTTACTACACAAGCAATGAACTAGAAACTTTACTATCCAGTAGTGAGACAACGATATGGATAATGGAAAGGGCTAGACTCTCAGTTCTGATAACATCAAAGTCTAGACTCTTAGTTCTGTATGCCTGGTTTGGTAGTCCAAGCTGAGTTTAGGGCTTGAGGTGTTTTTACATTGCTTTGGGTTAACATTATGTTTAACAGAGTTGGGTTTAGGCTCCCTAATCTAAATAGGTAATACTTTAACATTCCATAAGGCACTGCATTTAGCATTTTAGCTATATATATATATACTCTTTCTTGAAATGAACTCTGCTTTTTAATTGTATGGAAGTCTACTGAACATTCATCTTGTAATTTGTGTTCTTAAAAATGGATTTATTAAAGAGAGTTTTAATACTACTTTTTATTACATCAGTATGCGCCTTTCCAGCTGTTGGTACCCTTGAAAGAGGAGACTCTCTGGAACCAAGAGCAGGTATATATAGACAGTTTGACTAACGTAACTTGACTGACATTCCTTTCTCTCTGTAGGGCTATTTTGCAAAGCTTCAGATCCGGACAATAAAGCTTTTCAGAGCAATTCAGTTGCTGGATCTGCATTTTGCTCAACCTACCTTCGAAAAACAACAACCACTACTGCAACTCCTTCTACAACTATCACTTCCACTCAGACGGCATTATCAACAGCTACTGCAACTGTATTCACTACCGTTTTGACTACATCCTCTATCAGCATCTTTACCACATCAACAAAGAAAGGGTCAACTTTGATCACGCTGACCAAAACTGCTCTTGTTACTGATACTCTAGTCAAGACATTTACAGCCCAGGCGACAAAGCAAGTCACTAGTACAGTAACAAAAACAACGCCTATAATTGTTACATCTCATAGCAGCAAGACTGTCACTATAGCAGCTACAACAACAGCGACGATTAACATTAATACTACAGTCACAAAGCTTGTAACCAATTCTCGTACCAATGTTGTTACTGGCACGACTACCGTTTGGGTCACGTAAGTACATCCAATGCATATTGATATTGGAAGCTAATGATTACGTATTTAGCACTACGTGAGTTCGTGCTGCATTGAATTTATAGGAACTTCCGATTGACCTTGAATAGAGCGTCCGCTCCAGTCGTGACCTCGGACCCAAGTATGTTCTTCCATTCATAGTGATTTATCTCACGACCTATTGACATTTCAGTCACGCTTTACTGCAGAATCCCAGCTTACGCGAAGTCCTCCGAATATATGCTTTTCCAAAAGAATCCTTTCCCTGATGCTAGCTTCTCTACCTGTAAGAGCTATTGCTTAGCCCAACAGGAAGATGTTCCCGTTTATAGTTTCGGCTTTACTTCTCGTGCTTGTTACTGCTACAGCGAGCCAGTGTAAGTAGCTTTGTTTTAACCTTGCCTCTAATTGTTAGATTTATAACTAAATGACTCTAGACTTGATGCAGTTGACCGCGACTCGGACCTGGTAGCTATAAATTATGATATGTCCTGTGATTCTGCGGACGAGGTTAGTGAAACCTTTAAATACAGAGACAGCCAGAAAACGCTAACTTTCCTCAAGGACAACTCTCAGCCTGACAAGCGGGAATTCCAGAAGCGCGCTGTCAAGACTACACCAGTACCAAGCTATCTGCCCAATAAAACGCCTAGTGTTGTCAGTAGTGCCTGTTCATGCTTAATCACCAAACCTGCTGCTCGCCAGACCTTGACCGTTTTTGACGACCCCACGACTATTCAAACTACAATGACGACAACTAAGGTAGTGACGATCAACAAGAAGAAGACTACTCTTGCTACTACACGTCAGACTGTTACTTCAACAGTGTTGACCACTTTGATAGCAACAGGAACTCAAACTGCAACCAAAACTCAGCATACAACCAATACTATTACCAAGCCAGTTACTGTATTCATTACAAACTTCAATACTGTTACTGTAGTACAGACTTCAGTCTCTTCTACAGTCAAGACTGATACTATCCCTATCACCAAGGTCAATACTGTCCCTTGGACTCGCCTGAGCACTATTTTTGTCACCAATGGAGTCACCACTACAGTCATTCGAACTGCCCCGACCCCGCGAACCGTCACGTCTACTTTCACGCAAGAAGGATCTACCAGTACTTATGTTAGCGAAATTACAATCTGGGGTACTATAGAGCCCGATTCAACAACCGAAGATGCTACAACTACAAGTACACATGCGATTATACCTCCTCCAAATTCATCTTTTAGCGCGTCTGCGGAAACATCTGCCACGCCTTCGAGGTCGAGTACGCCTATGATCACACCTGCCAGAACTTCAAGTTCGAGTACATCCACAACCACCCCGAGTTGGAAGGTGCTGGACAACAACGCTGCGGCCGCCAAAATTGTTGCTGACGGCCCCAATCTCTATGAGATGCATACATCTGGTTATATCTGGATGTATACAGGTACCCCTATTACTGGTTGGCGACTATTAGACAACAAGGCTTCAACCACCAAGATTTCTGCCTCAAGCGGTAATCTCTACCAGCTTCGAGATACCGGGGAGATTTTAAAGTATACTGGTACTCCAGTCACGGGTTGGAAGTTGGTAGACAACAACGCTGCCGCTCTCGATATAGTGGCCAGCGGTAACGACCTATACCAACTCCATAAATCCGGGTACATCTATAAGTATACAGGTACTCCTATCACTGGATGGCAACAGGTGGGCAACAGCATGGATACCAAGAAGATTGCTGCTTCCGGGGGAAATCTCTACCGACTTGACAGTGGCGGCCTTATCTGGAAGTACAATGGAGTACCCATCACTGGATGGGATAAGCTGAGAGGCGACTCAGGCGCCATGGACATTGTGGCACGAGGTGCTGATCTCTATGAGCTTGATACCTCTGGAAGTATTTGGCAATATACTGGCGTTCCGATAAGCGGCTGGAGGCAACTCGATAACAATTTCCGGACGAAGCAGATTACTGCCGGAGCCGGAGGGTTTTATCAGATTCATACCACCGGAAATATCTGGCAATATACTGGCACGCCCATCACTGGCTGGAAGCTACTGGATGGAAACACTTCCTCCACCTACATCACGGCAGGAGACTCACTCTACCAGCTTCGAAGCACAGGTTACATTCTGCAGTACACTGTGTAGGTTCGTCAGTTGTGGTTTTGATGGTCGAGGTGTGGCTATTCATCATCGACCAGCAAAACACAGCCCAAAGGGGCAAAGGAGGGTATTTGGTAGAGAAACACTCGCTTAAAGGAAACAGATTGGCAAGGGAGGGAGCGAGGAAAGACTGCAATGTATTGCCACAGGCGGCCAACAGGGTTGGCGGTCTTATGTAACCAGATCGCTCGTTTTGTCGTTCGTTAGATTATTCATTACCAATTTTATTTAACCTAACGAACTATGTTCAGAATGTAAATTGTCCATCCACATGAAATGATACCCTTTCAGCGGTGATGTCTGGAATCTACAACCATTTTACAAATACATCTGCAGGGTAGGTAAAGTGGCGACAGGCACCGAGGGCGAGGAACGATGGCGCTACGCCACTGTATTTTAGTGTCGATCATATTCTGCCCTGGGCCACGCGCTGCATTTAGTTAGACCAGATCGAGGCAACAAAACAGCGATGGCCCGGTTCATCTTCAGTTGCTCGTAGAAAAGGTGCAGTTATACGCCTGGTCCAAATGCGACACCTCATATGATATTTCCATCACGTACCAAGGCAAGTACTGGACCCACGTAAAATTCACATTTCTTCAAATAGATCCCAAGTTAGGTTTCTCAATGTCGTTTTCGGTCTTGGGCGCCACTCAATCTCATTAGTGCCCAACCTTTGCGTTTGGAATGTGTTTGCATTTGGCATCAATCGTCTGGACTCAGTGACCCACGCCACATAAGCTTTGACGCGCAGATGGGATATTATTTCCGCGCCAGCTCCCATGCCCTCATCTTGCTTTGATCCATCCCCTAGAAGCACGATAATGAGTGGTTGCTAAACGCGACTGCTTCAGCAAAGAAGCAAAATGCTCATATCTGTCGGAATAGTGTGTTCAATGTACTTATCTCTTTTTTGACCGAGCACCTTATACTGACATCTTGACAGGCCATTCAAGCAGTGTTATTGGGATTATCACTCTTTATAGTTATTCTTCGATGCTGGACCAGACTGTTCTATGAGAGGAAGAAGCTCTCTCTGTCTGAGTACTTTGCTTGGATGGGCTGGATCTTCGCCTTGGGATGGTTTATAACTTCGACACTCTCCATGCTCATATTGGTTCGTCATCCCCCGGATGGCCCAGATGGTCTCATCCCTAGTGTCGATTATCAGAAGGTGAGTGACTTTGAAAGCTCTCGGCGTTATGAGCTCACTCATTCTCGATTCTAGATAGTCTGGGTAGCCGAATACTTCTTTGACACAGGAATCTACTGGCCGAAACTCTCTATCCTCGCCTTCTATTGGTATCTTATACCAGATGTATTCCAATCCTTAAGAGTGGCACTATACATAATCACGACATACCTGCTCTCTTGTATGACAACATCAATCCTGATCAACACTCTGATAGCGAGACCGATCTCAGACAATTGGTAAGACTGCCGCAATCAATTACTTGTATTGAAATTCACGGCTAACCTGGCCAGGTCAGTTGAGAACCAGCTGAACTCGGCTTGGAACTCCCTGCCCAACTTTCTGACGCAGTGGTGTCTGAACTTCTCGACAGATCTGATATGTGAGTTAACAACTTGATTCTTTTGCTCAAGGCTCTCCCAGAAGATAAGAGTAGACTGACAGGGGCTCAGTGTTCTGTTTTCCATTCTTCATTCTCAAACATCTGACTTTGCGCACTGAGCAGAAACTTGGTCTCGTCGGCGTCTTTTCTCTTGGTGCAATCACGATGTCAGCTAGTCTTGCCCGCTTCATCATCAGCAACGCAGCGGATTATCAGCTTGATTACCCATCTGGTAGTAGGTACACACTTGAGTGATGTTGATAGATACTAACCGCGCCAAAGATGCCCTCTGCATGGCCGAAATGGCGACTGCGGTTATCGTTGTCTGCCTCCCTGGCCTGAAGAAATTGATCATGCGATCGAGATCAACTACCAACACGACGAGTCAAGGGTCCAACTCGAACCAGTCAAGCTCAGGCCACTCTTCGAACATGACGGCGTCCAAATCGAGGACGGCATCGCAGGCTTATGCGGAATGGGGTGTCATGGATGATGAGATTGAGCTACCTAGTCATCCCCAGAAATCTCATTTGCCTGGTGAACTACAGGATGTGGGGAAACTCCTGTAGTATCATTTCAGATATGGAGGCAATAGCTGCACGCGATAATATTATATACTAAGAAGTACCTCTGCTATGAAACTGGTGCCCCGTAGAAGTGACATTCAAGCACGCCCGATCCGTCCGAGTCTTTTCCTCACCGTGCTTTGGAATACAGAACCTGCCTATCCTTCTTGAACCCTGCAATTACGTTCTGCCCCTTGTCGCTAACAAGCCACTTGATAAATTCAGCTGCTTCTTTACCATTGGGTGCCTTTTCACTTATCAACGCATGAGCGGGATTCAACAATGGGTCATCCGCCTTATCAGTGCCTGCTTTGTAAATAACAGTCTGATTTCTGAGGTCTGCGTCCAGGGACAAGATGGTGCCCCGGTCGGTGATGGTGTACTCTTGGAGGATAATCGCAGCTGTTAGAGCTTGGATCGGGAAAGCAATGTATTGATGATACCATGTTGAGTAGGCGGTCGCCCAAGGAACTTGGCCTATGCCGGCCCATAGCAACATCTCTTTGATGTTGGTAGCAGACTTGTCATAGCGGCTCAGGAACCGAACAGGAGGTTCAGTAGCAGGGCCTTCAGCTGCTTCGTGGAGATTTGCGAATGTGGTCATTATGTCATCACTTTTGGAGATATTTGCGGGATTCTCCTGAGGCCCGACGAGAAGAAAGTGGTCTCGGAAAGCGTAGTAGCTTGGACTTTTGGCGATGCCTTGTTTGATGGCAATCTCTTCCGCAGGTGGATTGTACGTAATGCCAATGTCAGCTTCGCCCGTCTTCAGATACTGAATGCTGTAGGTGGTGTCGCTCTTGATCCATCCCACCTGGAATGGTTTCTCGCCGTCTCTGACGCGGCTTTTGATGTATGCATTCGCAAGCTCTGGCCATCTTCGTTAGCATGGTCCAAATTATTGGAAGAGAGATTTTACCTTTGATCAAACCGCTTTGGCCAGCACCTCCATTAGCAATAAGCAGTTTGATGGTGTCATTCTTATTGTGATCGAAGCCACCTCCATAAATCGCGTCGGGAGTCACAGCCAAACAGCTGCCGACGAGAAGAGAGATTGCGAGTAAATAGGATTTCATAGTTGCTAGTTTGATGAAGATAACTAAGCTGATGAGAGAGAGGAAACTTCAGAAATTTGATCAAATCATTGGGGGACATGGGATTTGAACTATTGGCAGTACTGGTAACTAGGAACGGCATGCATGCCTCAAAGATTACAATGTCTCTCCTCATCAGGTGAGACTATTAATTTTGCAACTGTGATACCGGCGCCACTGTAGGAATTGGAAAGACATCTACTTGGATACTCTTTGCATACCTACGGGGCTACATTCCACTGCCTATTTTGACACTCTGATTGACAATTTCAGGTTTTGTTGACCCAGGGGCCGTGATGACTTGGCATGCGCAAATAAGCTGGGGTTCAGTAAGCGCTAAGGAGCGGAGGAGAGCTGTACTGGCCTGTATATTAATAGAAAGATGTTAAACTCCATGCATAAAAAGCTTCCCCATTTTTCCTCCACGTGCGTTATTTATTTCTTCATTTTCTTTATTTAAATCACCCCATTTCATAAAAACGCCTACCATGACCAGCAGCAAATTGCAACCAACGACGGGGGCAGTGGCTCTGGCAACTAAACCTGATGTATCCTTTCGTAACTTTCCCAGATTCCCATCAGAATTGCGTCTTAGAATCTGGCGCTATTCTTTCCTTCCCCGCTGCGTTGAGCTCCATGCCCGCAGATCACACTACGCCGATGACTTCCAGCACGGAGGTGTACCGAAATGGCAAAGTCGATGCCATAACCCTGCTTTACTGTCGGTAAACCTTGAGTCGAGATCTGTCGCGATGGACTATTATCGCGTTAAACTTCCCCTTGCAACCGTTGCTCCATATGAGCATGCTGGCGATGACATAAACGACCCAAATCGCGTGTTGTACATTAACCCTGCCGTCGACACTGTCGCTGTACTGGGTGACCTAGACTACAGCAGAATCTCACAACTGCTGACACGCTTGCGAATGAGTGATCCGGAGGGAAACGGTTTGCAGAAATTTGCCGTTAGCGCCAGCTGGACGTATCATCAAGGAGCAGGTGACACGATCAGGATGTTAGCCAAGCACATGTTTCCTGAGCTAGAAGAGATGACTGTGTTTATGTATGACGAGAAAATGCCTCCTGCGGACTGGACTGGTGGAACGTGTGAGCTGAAAGATTGTAGCCATACAGACTACTACAAACGGTATGCAATGGGAAGAGGCCAACAAATGAGGGATGGTGATAAATGGATGGTTATTGGGAGGAAAGAGTTGAGGGTGATGGAGCTGTGTTTTAGGCATGGATGGTAGTGGATGTTGATTCATTGACAGTTGAAGCTTAAGATATCTCAACGAGATATCAAGGCGATAACCACTCAGTGAAGATAAGTCTCTCAATTGAACACAGACTACCTAAGAGTCTAACAAGCCTCTCATTATTTTGTGCTAATAGCCTTTTTCCAAGCCCCACACAGCTTCAGCGACCTTTTCAGAGCCTCAATGTTCTCCTCTTTAGTTCTATTGACATTAATCTATAAACATTAGTCTATATCCCTCATTTAAGCGTAGTCGAGAACCTAAAAATACCAAGATACCACACTTGCGATATTCTTCCTCGACTGGGACGGTCTCCAGCTCATACTCGGTGAAGCGCTTGTCAAATTTCTGTGCGCTGTCGTTTGCGTCTCTGGCCTGACCGAGATATCTGGCTCTGGCGTTTTGTTTTGTGATCTGAAATGATAGTACGAGATCCGGCTTGATATCAAGACTGAGCTTCCCGTCATCACCTGGAGCGAGAAGCACCGTGTCCTGGTAAGGCCATGTTCCAAAGGACTCCAACTGTCCAATAAATCGTGGATATCCGTCGACCAAGATACCCTTCACCACTGGTTCACTGCGATTAATGGCGTTGAGAATTTCGCGGTAAATGAATGGGTTGAGATCCTCAGAGGTCAGAAAGCCATGATTGTCAAGCTTGCTCTGGATCTTGGCGGCAAGTTCGGTGGAGCGATTCACGCGCATCCATGCACGCAGACCATCACCGACAGAGTAGTGCACGAGATTGTATTTTCGCGCGAGATATACTGACAGCGTGCCTTTCCCCGCCCCCGGAGCTCCTGGAGCATGGTAAAAAAAAGGCAGATAAGATAGGTGGAGGGGGAAATGACTGTCCCAATGATGAAGACGATGGCAAAGCTGCGGCTCTTACCGCCTGATTCGGCGTGGAGCTTCATGGTTCTGTTAGTTTGATGATGGTGGTGGAGTTGGGCTGTTGCTGAGGCATTAATCTTATGGTGACACAACCTCGTGTAACACAAACGCAACCCAATCGACAGTGAATCATTACCAATTCACCAAAGATAAACATGGCGTCACGTGCGGGGATGTGACTGTCCCCGCTCCATGCTATGAAGCTCGAAACCGTAATCCTCACTTCTGTGAACAGCACTCATTCACCGGCCGAGAGGCATATCCCTATAAGTCAAAGACTGGGAACGGGCTGGTTCGGCTCATGATAGCTTTTCATTTGTTATATATTACCGAACAATGGCGCTTCTTTCCCTTGCCTGCGATCTACAGCTCTTGTATCGCTTTCTCATTCTTGTTATCGGTGTCTTGGGCATTAGCCGGATCATCGTAACCCGAAAGCAGTCCAAGGCAGCCGTTAAACATTTGCCCAAAGACTTTACCAAAGAATCCAACGTTCATGTGTCGGTCAACTACTTCCCTTCTCGAAAATGTAATTACACCTGAGGTTTCTGCTTCCATACCGATACCTCATTCTACGTGCTCCCGATCGATGAAGCGAAGCGCGGCTTGAGACTTTTGAAGGAAGCCGGCATGCGAAAGCTTAACATTGCCGGCGGTGAGCCGTTCCTCTACCCTCGTCTCTGACACAATTGCTTCAGTTCGGCAAGGAGGAACTTGGCCTGGAAAGCATCAGCATCGTGAGTAACGGTATCAAAGTTACAGAGAAATGGATGCGGGAGAATTGCCAATGGCTCGATATTCTTGCAGTCTTATGTGATTCGTTCAATCCGGAGACGAACAAGAAGATTGGACGCGGCGACGACGGAGGGAATGTGATCAGACTGTTCCGCATTGCGGAATGGTGCAAAAACTACGGTATCAAGTTCAAGCTGAATACTGTTGTCAATATCCATAATTGGAATGAAAACATGTCAGCTGAGATTGAGAGACTGGCGCCCTTTCGATGGAAAGTGTTCCAGTGTCTGATCGTTGCTGGGGAGAACGAAGACGCAACCCGACTGCGAGATGCGAGAACCTTTCTCGTGACCGACTAACAATAGAAGACATTCTGCGACCAGCATAAACATCTTCCGTGCTATGTGCCAGAAGATACAAATGCCATGGCAAGTAGCTATTCGCTTCTGGATGAGTACATGTGCTTTTTGGACAAGGGCGAGGGTATGATGACAAAGAGCGAATCAATCTTGAAGGTCGGCGTTGAGAAAGTAATGGGCCAAGTTGTCTGGAACAAGGGCTCTTTCCTCGATCGCGGTGGCATTTACGACTGGGGCAGATCCGATATGGCGAACCAAGGTGGTTGCGGCGATGGGAGTAATGAAAAGCTGCAATGGTAATACCAGTAGTCAATCCCATGGACGTCCTCATTTAGACTGGCTGGGGAGTCAGCTTCGGAAAGCATGATAGTGTCGGAAACGGTATCAACACTGGCGATAGGTGTAAACACGAGCGAACAATGAATATGATTCGTCCTCGCATAATCCTTCCTCAGTTGGTCTAGTGGTTCACCTCATAACGCGATTCCTTATCTGGTTTAAGCTTATCCTGTACCACATGACAACGCCTCCGCACTCGCATTGAGATATCGGCTTCGCCTATCATGTCAAACGCGGGGACCAAGTTGGTATAAGTCACCAAAAGCCCCTACCGAACCGTTATCTTGCACGACGCGGGTCAAATTATATAACGTATGACATTGCCCACGGATCCATCTGCCTCTCGAGACAGATTGTCATTCGCTATCCTGTACTACCATCATTCTATTCATTATGCACCGCGAAACAGATCAGCCGAGTCTTAAGTCACAAGATACGAAAGAGGTCTCGGAAATGCCTGCCAAGACAGACAGAGATGCCGTTGAATGCGGATCAATTTCTCCTGGCGGTGTTACTGTTCAAACCTTGAAGCCATTCACAACATTATCTGCCCTCGGCATCGGCTATGGCACAACCAACACTGCCGTCGGACTCCTTCTCGTCCTTGGAAGCACTCTTCCAATGGGTGGTACACCTCTATTCTTTTGGGGGTTCCTTGTTATGGCGGGTGTTGGTCTTGCAACAGCTACGACACTGGCAGAACTCGCATCGGCCATGCCTCATCCCGGTGGACAGTATATCTGGGTCAATCGTTTATCCCCGCCCCGATATCGTCGCTTTCTGTCTTATACGATCGCCGTTGTCAGTTGGCTTGCTGCGGTTGCTACTGGCGCATCGGCATGTTTATCAGTACCTACCGGCTTTTGCGCCATCATCTCCCTGCTCAATCCCAACTTTGTCTACAAACGCTGGATGGGTTTTGTTGGGTTTCAGCTGTTGAATATCTTGACCGTCATTTGCGCCAGCTTTGAGCATGCACTGCCACGAATCTCGAAAATCATGCTCCTTTTTAGCTGCATGACCATCGGTGTTATCTTCATCACGCTGCTCGCCATGTCTGACACCCACGCTTCAGCGAAGGACTATTTCACAACCTCTGTTAATATTTCAGGATGGCCAAAAGGAATTGCCTTTATCATCGGAATGAATGGCGCTAACTGGAGTTTCTCGTGTCTCGACGTTGCTACCCACTTGGCTGAGGAAATGCCATCGCCCAGCACCGATATTCCCAAAGCTCTGATGTGGACTATCGTTGTCGGATTTGGGTCTGGGCTCTTGGTTGTGACTTCGGTTCTTATCAACGTACCAACCATAGATGGAGCTGCGGATAACTCAGCTCTTTCTCTGTTCTACATGATTACCAAGAGCAAGGCGGCTGCTGTGGGCTTGTGGATTCCTGTTCTCATCACAACGGCTGGCGCAGTTTGGTCGATCCAGACATGGCAGTCCCGTCTTGCTTGGACCATCAGTCGCGAAGGCGGCTTTCCATTGCATCGCCATCTCAGCAAGCTTGCGCCTGCTCCCTTTCATACTCCCATCTGGTCGCTGATCTGGTCTGCCTCTGGAACTGCCCTCTTCGGCTGCCTCTACCTTGGTTCAGATCTTGCCTTCAACTCTTTAATCTCGACGGGTCTGTTGCTCCAATACATTAGCTACAGCGTCCCTGTCGTCTTGGTTCTTTTGCAAGGACGCAGAAACTTTCAACATGGTCCGTTTTGGTACCCCAAGCTTGGACTGATTGCCAATATTGTCATGCTGTCATGGACAATGGTGGCTCTTGTTTTTTATTGTTTCCCTTACTATACTCCTGTCACGGCTGTGCAGATGAATTATGCTTCCCCCGTCTTGGTGGGTATTGCTCTTCTGTCTTTATGCTTTTGGTTCTTCCATGCCAAGAGTAATTATGAAGTGAAGGAGATTTTGGATGCCTGAGGAGTGTATGAAGTAGATAATATTTAATTCATGTTTTGGCACCTATACGTGCAAGCATATTTGGAGACATTTCGACCTCGACAGTGCGGTCCGAACGTCGAATAATCCCTTGAAAACGAAGTGCACCAGTGATTCATTAATTGATTAAGAACCATAGAACTGATTGAACTTCTGCAATGTCAATACAAAAGTCAACTCAACTCTGTATTTATCTCACATCTCTTAGAGGCGCTAAGTCATATGATCCGAGTTCTGGAGCTGGCTAGCACAGGCACTAACTAACTTATCGTAAAAAGCGGGGGATTCCACCATCTTCATCTTGTAACATCTTCCCCTTGTCACATTCTCATCTCCCTTCAATCCTACAAAATATTGACTGCGCCACTTCGGTCCTCACGCGGATTAAAAATGCAGCAATCGAACAAAACCTCACATTCAAAGTCTCGCAATGGGTGTATCAGGTGCAAAGCAAGAAAGGTGAGCACATCCAGAGAAATGCGCGCCCATCAGCTCACACCTTGAGAGGTTAAATGCGATGAGCGGAAGCCTGCTTGCACGCGTTGTGAGGACCAAAACTATGACTGTCCAGGATATGCACTCAATGTACGTTGGTCACAAAAGCACCAGACAAGGCCAAGCACTAGTGAGAGCTCTTTGCGACAAAAGAAGGTCAAGAGTCGTATCAACCTTGCTTCTAACTCGGTAGCCGAAGGCTTTCATCAGATGAACGGATGGCTAGATCCCCCATCTCAACTGGACTTCCTCATACCAGCAGAGATGTTCAGCGTTGAAAATCTGTCGCAAGACCTCCTGGGAGCCGAATCCTCGCCGCGGATCGACGACAACAACATACTCGATTCGCCTGGCGGGAACTTGACAGTTTGGACTCTCCCTGAAGACTCAGGGTCAACATTCAGCATCGAGGAACCAATTGGAGTTATCGGACAGCTATTTGGTGATTCCACTAGCCACCCAATGTTTCAGTCTCAGAACTCATCGCAGGAAGAGCAATCTCTCGTCCAGTCTCGATATTCATGCACTGACCCGCACCGGCGCATGTCCAACACCCCAACCACTCTATCTGAATACTTTTTCCGAGAAGTTATTACTCTCTACTGTTCTTGGGATAGTGAACAAAATGTTATGCGCAATATCATAGAGAAAATGTGGCAGTCTTCCGGCGTGCTCTATCATACCATACAGAGCATGGCTGCAGCATGCTTGTCAAAAGACTTCCCGCACCTGTTACCGGTTGCTCGTGAGGAACGTTCACAAGCACTTCAACTTGTGAATAATGGACCTCAGGAGGTGGAGAAGCAGGTAATGCTGCTTGCATCCATGCTTCTTGGCCATACATCGAGCTGGCTAAGCCCTCACAACCTTGCAACCGAGACCTTTCGAGCAAGCCAAAACATACTGGATGAAATTGCCACCGACAATAGTGACAGCTCGGAGATGTCCTTCTTCAGAGACACTATGGACTATTGGGCTATGCTTCTGGTCTATCTTACTGACAAGAACGAGCTGGGAGAGTACCATCGAGAGGAACGGATTGGACCAGTAAACTTGATGAAACCAATCGAACCTCATCCATACTCTGGCATCTCGCAAGACATGGTTCGTGCACTGACCGATACGGGGATACTCATCTTTCAATATCGGAAACATATGTCCACCATGAAGTTCATGACGGAAAGCGATCTTGACGTGTTCAGAACTGCATTGCGCGAGGGCAGAAGGCTGGAACGCACATTTCTAGCACATCAAGTGCCAAGCGCTGTCCACACCAAGAACCCTGGCGATCCGAAGACGCCACTGAAGCATTTGGAGCTTATGGATGAAGCTTATCGATGTACAGGGCTATTGCAGCTGTATCGAGTCTTTCCCGATCTTTTGAACGAACGATACTCACCGTGGGCCAAGGATCACATTCTGCGCCCCTCACCAGCACATCAAGTGCCAACAAAACAAGAGAGACAGCTGTGGCTGACACAGTTTGCTTTGCATATCCTTGGTATCTTGGAAGAGATACCGTTTGAGTCAAGGACTCGCAGTGCTCAGCCGTTCGTTATGGTTGCTATATCCGGTGAACTCAGGCAGAGTTGTCAGAGTTTTCATGGCTCTGAAGTGTCTATCACAGACCCGGGGATGCTGAGCATTGATGGTGTGTCTATCGAAGTAGCCCGTGCTCGGAAGTTTGTGAGCTCCCGCCTGTCAGCGTACACACACATTCTGCCCTTGCGAAAGAGCCAGGTTATTCTGGACCTCATCAATCAAGTCTGGTCGGCAATTGATGATGGACAGGAGGATGCTTACTGGTTGGATATTGCTTACGAGAAGAAATTGGGCACAATGATGGGGTAGTGTACTTGGTAGTTGAAGGTTATTCCGAGGGATTACATGATGCTATTGACTATTCTATGTCGCTGTCCAATATCTTACAACTTCCCGTCCCTGGCACCGCCGGGAAGAGCGATCTTTGCAAACTTGAGCAACGTTTGATCAGCTGTCAGCTTAGTCTGGAGACGTTTTTCTGTGACGAGGAATGCCCGAGGAAACCAGCCGCTGACATCCTCACCAAGCATCATTTTAACCAACGCCTCACCTGTCAGCCAGCATTTGTCCATCCCGTACCCGTTAAATCCTGCAGCTATCCACTGTCCATCGTCACCAATAGCTCCTGTCAGAGACTCGGGTATCTTGCCAACTATAGGAAGTCCATCTGCTGTGTGTCCTTGAATGCCCGACCAAATGGACTCGATCTCCGAAACCGATTCTGACCCCCAGCCATTTAGAAACAGTTTTGGTAAGACAGTAGACAGCGCCTGCTTTGCTTCTTCAGGAACATAAGTATCATCTGCAGTCAGAACATCCTTCATATAAGCCGTCTCATTCCCTATCCAAATACTCCCCGTCAGAGCATTTTGCTGCAAATAATAGAGACCGGTGTCGAAGAAGCCAGTTTCTGCGTCGAGGGTTGACTTATGAGATAAGCTCCAAGATCGAGTTCCTCTGTATTTTGGAAATAATGGTCCCGGCTTTTGGACTGACATTGTTCCTCGGAATGGATAAAGACCTCCCGCCAAGTTGGGCAGTAAGTGCGCCGCGTGCCCATTCGTACAATGGATGACCTTTTTCGCTCGGATGATCCCCCTTGGGGTAGTGATGGCGTAGGGATATAGTCCCCCGGAGAACTCAACACGAGTGACTGGCGTGTTCGTCTCAATATTCAGTCGACCAGAGTATTTGTTCAACAGGAATTGGTAGATACCAGTCAGCAGTCGGTAGGGCCAAATTGCACCAGCTTCATGTTCAACCGCCCCAGACGCATTCTTGATATTCCATCTCTGTAACATGTCAGGCTTGTTATCACTTCATTACAGCATGAACTTGGTGCATACCTCTGGAACCTGGTCTCTTTCAATTATACTGTGATAAGCGCTGTACTCTGGCACTTTGTCCTGGAAACCCAGGACGGAGCTCTTCGCAGAAGCCCATGTCTCGTCGTCTCCAACTGCCATGACTTTTAGGACATCTCGTATCTGGCACTCTTCTTGCAAAGCAGGATCGAACTCTCTGACCAGTCTCATCAAATGATCAATATTCATGATGCTAAAGCGAGTGATCTCCCTTGCCGCCTCAATTCCATGTTGTTCAGCTAGAGGACCGAATGTATGCCCAGATGCTGTCACAAGATGCCCACCATTGCGTCCCGTTGCTCCACTGACAAGAGTGCGGGCCTCAAGCACCGTTACACGTGAGTTGGCTGTAGATGGGTGTTCCAGGAGTGTCTTTGTGACACTGCAACCAGTAATGCCGGAGCCAATCACCGCAAAATCAGTAAACTCTGGAAGATCCCTTGACTGTATCGAGGCCAGAGACGGGTGAGGAGGAACCTGCCAAGCTGAGACTGTTGGATTTGGTCTGGGTAGTCCCGGATCTTGAAGGATTGCCTTTGACACATTCTTGAGAAATCGGGCTGTAGCTGGGTCTGAATTCATGTCAGTGAGTAAGCTCATGTTCCCGTTTTACGGACATACTGAGATACAAGTTCAGCTCGTCGTCCGAACCAAGCCTGATTTGGCTTTCAATCTGTGTCTTATCGGTTGTCATGTCTGCTGCTTTTCTGTACCTCACTAAGTGGAAAGCGAGCAATCTCTCTATCTATATCACACTGGAAGAAGTCCCAGCTAGGACATGGAAGTGACTGCACCAGTCGAGGACAAGGTACCAAGGTACCTCTGCCCCTTGTCTAGGTCCGAGTCGAGATTGTGCCGACGCTGCGACTTACTGTGTTTGGAAAGTGTATGCGAGAGAGATAACGACAACGGAATGCGATTGGCGGAATCAAACATCTCTCCACTTTCGACAAGCCATGAATTTCCAACTAAGCTTAATCCGAGATAAGCCACAAAATAGCTTCCATCTGAAGAAGCATCGTGAGGGGTAATAAGTTATCCCTGCCTCAATCTCACTGTTAGCCTCGTGTGAGTTGAATCTGGCGAGCCTTCATTCGAAGCCGGGGAACTAAGTATTACTCTTCTCGATCATTTTTTATACAAAGCACATTTCTCCGACCGTTAGACCTTTCAATCCGAGTAACAAAGATATTATTATATTTCACAAATCTATTACTACCCTTCCAGTCTATTAGTAACTAATTCTCAACATGGGGATTTATATCACCGACCTCACAGAGGCAGACATTCCCGGGGCAGTGGAGGCAGTACAGTAAGTGGGACATATAACGGTTAGTTCTGTAGTTGCTGACTCAACAGGCAAGCCTTTGTTGGAGATCCTTATAACGTGTGGGTTTATGACCAAGCGAAAGTGAGTGAAGAACATCCGTGATAAAAGCTCTTACAGATGTTCCTAATGCTGACGCTTATGCAAGTTTGACCGCCAGCGGAACTTTGAATCTCTTGCCATTCGAATGAGGTGGGGAATGCGCAATGGAATCTTTCACGTTGCCAAAGAAGAAAACAGTGATAAAGTGCTCGGCGTAGCGATGTGGCTACGTCCCCAACCAGCAGGTCAGCCGCCAACATGGAATGACTGGTTCGAGAGCTGGAAACTTTACTTTGGACAAGTACGCATGAATCTGTGGTATGGTCGAGGAGGATTGAATGTCAAGGTATGTTATCCGAGACCCTGCCAGGTACAACGAGTTGCTGATCAAGGTCAGCGTTATTACATCTGGAAGGATGCCCAAGCCAGTGCCCAATCAGCTCTATGGAGGGACCCTCGGGGTTACTACTTTCTAAATATCATGGTTGTTGTCCCTGAGGCTCAAGGCAAAGGAGTCGGTGCCAAATTGATGAAAGCCGTCACTGACGAGGCTGACGCCAAAGACATGAGATGCTACTTGGAGTCAAGTCGTGACGTCCCCAACGTCGCCATTTACGGGCGCCTAGGGTTCAAGTTCCAAAAGGAAATGATTTGTGATGATGACGGCGATGCGATCAAGTTATTCACGATGATAAGGGAACCCCATGCTGAGCCATCCAGCGGGAGATAGACCTCAAATGTATAAATGGCAAAACTACATGGGAAATCGATTTCCGATACAGCATAGCCAAATCTTGTATTTATTTGACTTCTGTTCCTCATTTCAGGGTATCCAGGAAAGATCGCAGTGCCGCCATCTCATCAGTCTGGATCGCGGAGAAACCAGCCTGGAGCAGCCGGCCCCAGACCGCCTCAGGGTTGTCCAGTGCAGCGCTGTCAGTGAAGCCTGAAGAGGCGACACTATCGAGGGTGTTGACCCAGAGATTGACTCCTGCCTCATGGAAGTTTTGTTTTATTGCATCGACCTGTGAGATGTCCCGAAACGAGGCTTCGCAGATTAAAGGCTTCAGCTCGAGAGCAAGCTTGACCTGTTCTTGCCAGTCATCATGCTCGAGATGAGTGCGTGCGATGAATGGAACGTCATGTATGGTGATATTTGTTTTGATCCAAGCTAGATCATCTTCCGTCTTTAAATCGGCCCAGAAATCCACTTGCTTGTCGACGCCCATCTTCCGTGCATATGCCAGCACTTCCGGGATGACATGCCGATGCTTGATGTCGAGGTGGATGTAAATCTTATCGCGGGTGAGGTCAAAGACGTCGCGTAAGCTGGGCAGCTTCTCCTCCGTAAATGGATTCTTTGGGCCTCCATCGCGGTTCCTGAGTGGAAGCGAAATCAGTTCTCCGAAAGTCAACTCTTCCGGCTTCCTGTCGACTCCAGTCATTCGATCCAGCGTTATATCGTGAAGTAGTACGAATTCTCCATCAGCAGTACGGCGTACATCTATCTCAACAATATTGTAGCCAGCTTCAATGGCTCGTCGGACGGAAAGCAAGCTGTTCTCAGGAGCTTCATTCCATAAGCCACGATGGGCGACGATTGCACACTGGCGATGGGCATCAGCGAAATATTCGGAATAGTTCATGTCTGCTGCTTCTCTCTCATCGGACTTCTCTAATCAGTCAAATGAGATTTCAGACATAAGAAGTCGGTGAGGTCGTGAAAGGAATGCAAATGGTTCTTTATTGGTGGCTTGCTATCTAACTTTGTGCTGTTGTAGTCGTGGTGGGTCTATATAGACCAAACAAAACTGACTCTGGCCTGTTAAAGTTTCCCTTTACCGCTCAAGCTATGACCTGTAATTCCCTGGGGATATATCCGTCCTTCATTCCCTCTGATATGCCATTTTCATGTCGATCAAGCGGCTTGTCCTGTTGCGAGTCACACCAGGAACCATGACTACACTTGAAAGAAGATGAAATGGGAAGACTGCCTGCACTACACAATGCAATAAGCGATATGTCCCTAAGATCTAAATTTTATGCCTTAAGGCCTCTCGGAATGATCGAAAAGGTAAGTCCTATCACAGTGATAGTCATCAAGTCTTGGGAGAGAGAGAAAAGCGGCATGGATGCTGCATGCTAAATGACGCTTATTGTATTCTAAATGCGAGCATAACGCAAGAAGCGAAAAAGTCCTCAGTAACACAAATCTAGATCTATATCGTATTCAAGGCCTAGGATTCCTTCTTGGACGCAGCGGCGGCCGCGGCAACTCTCCTCTTCTTCGCCATGGTGTTGAAGAAAGTTCCAAGACAGAACCCAACCAAGCTGAAGAAAGGAGCCCAAGCCTCCTTTGGTACAAACAAGGTTGCAATGGTAATCAAGACCGGGTGCATAGCGCACATAGCTTTTGTCATGGGTACCAAACCAGCACGAACTGCAGCTCGAGCCTGTTCAGTTTTACGCGCGCCAGCAATGACGGCCATTGATGCAAGATATACAGTATTTTGAATGGGGAAGAACTGTGATAAGTCAGGTAAGTAGCTAACAGTTGCGTTTGGCGACAAGACAATATCATACCAAGAGCATAGTGATGAGGTTTTGCAAGACTACTCGTCCCGGGAGACTTCGTTGCAGAGTCGTGTTGAGAAAGTGGGTCAGTGGTGCCGCGATACACGCACCATAAAACGCCATTTGGGGGACACGGGCAGTGATTGTTGGGCCGTGGCCTGGGAGCCCGTAGGCAAACCACGATGCTACAATCTCCGTCAAGGCTGACAACGACCCTTGAGTAAGCATCTTTGTCCTCAGTGGCTTTGACTGTAATTGTTTGAGGTACGCCTATGTTGGAAATGTCAGCTTTATCTTCAAAGATACAAGGTACTCAAAGCATACACCCAACAGCGCCTTGGTGTCAATTGTAGATTTGCCATTTGGCGTATGCGTTAGTGACGACATTTTGTTGGCGTCGCGCGACCTGTCTCTGTTGAGTTTTCAGGGTACAAGTCGGTGTGAGGCTGGATAAGATAGAGGCAGTTGAGAAGTGTGAAGTTGTCCTTGCTTGATGACGGATAGGAGAAAATTAAATGATGCCTGAGGCTCAATATCCTACCTCATTAGCCGTGCACATCAGCCGGCGCCTCGGTCCCGGCTCCCCAGACCCGCTTCCCCTCTTATTGGAAGATTACTAACTGGTATCGCGGGAATAACGGAACTAATTAATTATTTCCAGCTAACCTGGACCTGATATTTAAAGCATGAATGCCAGAAATTTATCTAGGCCATTGTGGTGTATAGAGTACCAGAAGAGTATATACCTGAAAAGAGCTAATACCTCATAAGTTGGAATAACAACCCAATATCTGAAATATACCACAATCCATTTTTAAAGACAAGTCGAGTATTATAATCACAAATCTTCACACTGGCACGTCCTTCCGGTTGAATGTTAAAACCCAGAGACAATATCAGAGGTATCCAGTTTCCCTTCTCTTGATCATTGATTGTTGTCTATAATGGGAAGACGAATATTGAAGACAGTTCCATTCAGAACCCAAAGCCAACAGCATAACATACAAGAAGGCAGTAATAAATAGTACTACTTAAGATAATATATCTCATAGTGGGAGAGTACTAAGAGACAAAAGCACAAGTAGGTTTAGCTTAATTCAACTGCTGAAATGCCTAAAAGGATTGAAAGGTGATATTACTAAAAGATATCAGGCTTGCCTGTAAGTTATTTACACTTGGAATAGCAAACGCTTGATGAAAACGGCAGTGCTAATGCGGGTTGACTACTTCATAAGGAACCAGAGAACCAGTTATAGCATATCTCAAGCATGGAGACAAACAGTATAAGACCTTCACCTAAGAGATCGCAAGGAACTGAGAGCAATAAGACAATTCATACCACAAGTAAAGTAAATAAGCAAAGGCGAAGGTACCCCCGCCTTCAATTAAGTCCAGACGGGTAGAGGGAAGGCAATAGGACAGACTCCGGTAGCTGACTGTTCTCCTGGTACCGCCTTGAGGACAATGAGAAACTAGGTAAATGAGTCAGTAACGGAGTGCGCACCTAGGCCTGCTGAGGAAAGATTTTATTAAAGAATAACAGAGATCTAGACTTGCTTTACATGGCCCGCCTGGATCTGAATTCAGGGAATCATAAGCGTCTTGTCATATATGGTGACATGGCGTGCGACATCTGGTATAGATAAGCACCACACCTTATTGATTAAGTTTATTGAGAATTCAGTCTGGCCAGAGACTCTATTGTTGATACTTCTGTGGCTTATTGGAATACCTGGATCCCATTTTATTGGTCGTCACTGGGTCAAAGCTATAAAAAAATATTAAGCACCACAGTCCTACTTAAATGGAGACAAACTGTGCCATCTGTAAGAAGAAGAGATGCGGAGTAGAGCCCACATCGAGACTCGCTGCATATGAGGGTGACATGCTTATTATTAAAGGTGTTGGCCAGTAAGACCTGGTGACCTGTAATGAGCCAGGGGTGTATGCCGATCTTCCTGCTACGTACTCCCTAGACTCCGTACTTAAATACCAATCAATCTTGTTAGCCATTCGCTGAGAATGCACTGGCTTAGCTACTCCTCATTCCAGGGGCTACAATGGAGGAGTGCTATTGGAATTGAGGGTGTGAAATTAAACTTTATTCGTCAGCACTACGTAGATGAATGCTGGCAGCTGCCATACCAGTAAATTGCCCAGTAACCTAGCAACAGCACTACCGGTGCTAACCTTTTCGCTTAATGACCGATCATTTACAAACCATGCACCAACAATTGCATTATCATGCCGATTTGCCGGGTGGCACGCCCGTAGCCAATGTGAGGGTCTCGACCATGCGGGACGAGTTGGAGTCTCCCCACGATTGGTGGGCATTACCCATGCTTCCCCATGGGGAGCCAGGGTGCGGGGAAGAGTCCTCCCTCACACGGATTACCGGCATCATAGACCACCTAAGCTCAGGAGCCGATTACACCTGGTTGGCTTGCTATAGCCAAGGTTATCTTAAATGGGAGATTTCTAGCTTACGTCGAGGTGAGTCGTGAGGGGAAAGTAGCTCTGAAGTCTGAAAGTCGGTAAAAGCATCGGCAGTTACATCGCTTCCTTATTTAGTATGCAGTGCTTGCATATATGTGAGTAGATGTTAAATACAGCATGTCAGGAAATCTAGCTGCTGTTTAAAACTTCATCGACATAGCTGTGAGAGAACGAGGACAGCGGTATCACCATGGAGATGAATTCCAATAACGAGGTAGATCATTGACAAAAGCTCGTCGCAGCTTGAATGCTAATGATAATCGCAGGAGATCCATGCCATTGAGGCGGAGCTTCATACGGAGATTCTCCCTGGCACAGAGATTATGAGAGATGTTGCCTCGCATCATTTTGTCAAGGATCGCTCGGGATCCAATCGCGTCCTCATTCCGCAACCCTCAGACGATCCAGCAGACCCCCTCAACTGGTCACTCAAGTGGAAAATGCTAGCTATCACTGGAGCCAGTATGACTTCATTCTTCCAAGGCTTTGGGCCACTGTCTCTTGCGCCCATGTTCGGAGACTACATTGAAGCATTTCACTGCACTCTCGCAGATGCTGTGCAGTTCACCGGAGTCTGTATCTTGGTTCTTGGTTTCAGTAACTTCATATGGTACGTCCCTAGCACCCAAGTCGAGAGGACATCGTTGAAGCTGGGACAAATCACTAAGAACTGCCAACAGGGTTCCATTAAGCACTTCATTTGGCAGGCGACCGGTATACATTGCGTCCAACTTGATCTGTCTGGCCTCTATGATTTGGAGAGCTCGTGCGCAGACTTATGGAAGCTTCATGGGAGCTTGTGTGTACGTTCTGACTAGCAACAGTTGACAGAACACTTTCTGACTATGATACAGGCTGAATGGTATTGGCGCTGGTCCTGCAGAGTCAATTCAACCTGCTGTCACTGCTGGTAAGCCGTCACGCTGAACATGTTAAGTTGTCCATATCTAATTGCATGCTAGACATCTTCTTCTTACATGACAGAGGCAAGTGGAACACCTTATACTGGGTCGTATACATGGGGTCGTTGATGATTGGCCCCATTGTCGGCGGGTCCATGGCTCTGAACGTTGGCTGGCGCAACTTCTGGTGGTTCAATGTGGCCCTAGGTGCAGTTGTGTTGCTCTATACCATCTTCCTGTTCCCAGAGACCAAGTTCGTCTTTAGCATCTCCTTCAACACGCTGAATTGCAACTAACAGCAACCAGGTGGCACCGCCCTCATCTCAACGAGATCATTGAGGAATCCAGAGCGAACGAGAAGGTCGAGGGTTCGGCCAATGTCAGCCACGCCGAGGCCTCTAGACCTGATAGTGATGGTATAACAGAGCACGCCACCAGCACTGAAAAGCAGGGAACAACCCCGGAAGGACTTGCTGATCTATCAACAAGCGAGACGGCTGCAAGGGATCCGTATCTCGGGCGGGGAAAGCCTGCAAAGTGGCAGTTCCGGATCTTCCAACCCAACGCACATCCTTTCAAGGCTATCCTTTTGGACCTATGGATTCCTTGGAAACTGTTCGCATTTCCCATTGTCCAATTTGCCAGCTTCGTCGTCTCTTGGAGCTGCTCGTCATTCCTCACCATTAATCTAACCCAGAGCCAAGTTCTTGCCGCGCCACCTTACAACTTCTCTACGCAGACCATCGGCTTTACCAATTTTGCTATCTTCGCTGGAGCTTTGATCGGCCTTGCCACTGGCGGTCCTCTGTCTGACTGGGTGGCTGCCAAGCTCACTGCGAGGAACAACGGCATCCGTGAGCCAGAGATGAGGTTGGTTGCCATGATCCCATTCGTTCTTATCATGTACCTTGGCAACATCATTGTCTCGGTTGGATATGAGAACCATTGGCCATGGGAAGTCATTGTGCTTATTGGATATTCTTGCGCCGGCATCCAAGTTGCAGCCCTCCCGAGCATCTCAAGCACGTATGCTGTTGACAGTTACAAGCCTGTGGCTGGCAGCTTGTTTGTTAGCATTACAGTTAATAAGAATGTTTGGGGCTATGGATTTAGTAAATTCATTACCCCTTGGAGTGAGAAGGCTGGGTAAGTTATCTACCAGTTTCTTGATTTAACAGTTACTAATTCTTGCAGATTTATTGCACCTATCATGACCAATGGAAGCTTGATTTTCCTCTGGTGTCTGTTTGGTGTTGTATTCTACTACTACGGCAAGACATTCCGCCGTTGGACCAGGAATAGTAGTGTCCATAGGCTTTAGTTCTTCGGCAGATATTATACCATAATTCAACAGTTATAATATGTAGGTAATAACAACCAGAGCTAGATAGTTACCTCTAAATCTCATCAGGTCCTCTTTATGCGCATGAATATTTAACATTGTTAAATAATGACTGTAAAGCCATTAAACCGAGAAGCGCCATTTATCTTCTTCGCCTGCCGATTCAACCTGTCCCTCTTCCAAATGTCCCTTGGCCGCAAGTTTCTTGTTAAGCCATAGGTACTGCGCATTGGACATGATCGCGAATATCAGGGCAATGGATGCCAGGGTGAGAATGACCGTGAATCCTGTTCTGTATAGTGGCGCATCGTGTGCTTGGAATATCTGAGCACCCGCCAGACCAGCCGCGTTGGCAGTCATAATAAGGAGAGCCATGGTGATGGACCGTTCTGCAGGATTCCGAATGTTGACGGCAAGCCAGGAACCGTTCAACGGGTGAGCGACAGATCCCCAGAGCGTGGTACAGGTAAGAATGCCGTATTTGAGATCGCGATTGGTGCTTGTCGCCAATTGTCTAGTCGCGAGACAGAATGCGAAACTCAGAACTGTAGCGAGAAGAATCAAGAAGCCTCGCCTTTGAGTTTTATCTGCAATCCATCCAAACGATAGATTTAGGACAATGACAATCCAACCGCCAACAGATGACAGTGCGTTTGCTTGAAGGCGGTCATAGCCATAACTTGCAATGATGGACGGTTGATATGTTCCGAGTGGTGAGATAATGGCGATGCAGCAGAAGGAGACAGTCAGCTGCGGATAGATACACCACCTGGAAAAGGCGGACTTGATGTCACCCCACTTGACATATTTGTGTCTTGGACCTTGGCTAGGATTGTCGAGGTCAACACGTTTGGTGAGGATGTGGATCTCCTGCGGTGTAAAGTATAAGTGACCGAAGATGTTTGACGGGTTTGCGGGAGAGTTTGGCATGAGAAAGGCGAAAACAACACCGATCACTATTGTGATGATTCCCTCGAGGAGGAACATCCACTGCCAACCAGACAATCCAGCTATACCTCTCATCTGGAGGATACCATAGGCAATAAGACCACTTGCGGCCGAAGCAATCATGTTGCCAAGGAAGAAGGCAGTGAAGCGTCTGCTAGTCTCATTGCGTTTGTACCACTGCGTCAGGGTATACAAGCCAGCAGGAATGAATCCGGCTTCCAAAAGGCCGAGTAACAGTCTAGTAGCATAATATGCACCGACGCCTTTGCCTTTGATGAATGCTTGGAAGGTGGCGACCAAGCCCCAGCAAAAGATCTGGCAGCTAATCCACTTCTGAGGACCCAAGCGATAGAGAACAAGATTGCTCGGCAGCTCTAGCAGTACGATTCCCAGGCTGAGGAGTTGGTTCCCAATGTTGAACTGGAATTGAGTGATACCGACTTCAGGGAGGAAGAAGTCTGTAAGGGCGTTGCCGATGTTGCCGCGGTCGAGCTGCAAAACGAAGAAGCCCGCGATAAGCAGAGGCATGATAAGAAGATCCAGCTTGCGAACGAGAACCCGCTCTTCGGCTTCAGACCAATCAATGAGGGCCTCCTGCTCAGGACCATTGAAATCATTGTCTCGACCCGAACTGTAGTCATCTACAGTAGTTGGAAGTGGTTCCTTTTCGATCATCATGCTTCAGGATGTAATTGAGAGAGCAAGGTAGTTGTGGGTGTTAAATCATTGATGGTAAATGACAGAGACTACATAATAAATAATTCTTGTAACAGCCGCTTTTCCATCTCGCAATCTAGATGCGGCATTTCGCAATACTCCAGCTTCCAGTTGATTGCACTTACATCTTCCCCAACTCATAAAGTAGCTGAATAAAATAATTTGTGATGCCCTGTAATAATGGAAGTCGCTGCGTAGTCGAATCGAACAAACCAATGAGGCCATGATCCGAGCGACAGCCCGGTCTTTCTGGCTTGCTTAGCGTTATCATGAACGAGGGCTAGCTTCGATCTGTCAAACGCCATCGACATGTGAATCTTGCGTGCTTGGAAACATTGAAACTGGGACCAATGGAAGCATCATCCGAGGCACACTAAAACCTGGAGCTGGTTAGTGAGTGGGGGGCATTGTCCTGACTGTACCAGATGGAGCTTTACATTTACAACCAACAGCTTCCGACTCTCCGACAGATATCTCAAGGTGAAGAGGTCCCTGGTATGAGGAGGGTACCGCTGCCATGCCGCGATACGAGTAGGAGTGCGTTGATCGCTTGCATATATAAAATACCTACTTGTTCTCATTGTCGAGTCCATCCCAGTCCCTCTACGCCCTGAAATTCTCAACATTCTCCTCTGCCATCATGGTTGTTGCCAAAAGACCCAATTTTCTTATCATCGTCGCCGATGACCTTGGCTTCAGTGATGTAAAACCTTATGGCTCCGAGATAGACACCCCTGTCTTGGACCGCCTCTCTAAAGACGGCATACGGATGACCAACTTCCATACCGCTCAGGCATGCTCACCTACGCGAGCCATGCTTCTCTCTGGAACAGACAACCACATTGCTGGACTTGGCCAAATGGCTGAATTTGCCGAGATGAAGAAGAACCTTACTGGAAAGTATCCTGACTACGTCGACAAACCTGGCTACGAAGGCTACCTCAACTGGAAAGTGGCTGCTCTGCCTGAGATTCTTTCCGACGCAGGATACCTCACTCTTATGTCTGGAAAGTGGCATCTGGGAATGACTCCTGATGTGTCGCCGAGTGCAAGAGGCTTCAAGAAGAGTTTTGGTTTCTTACCTGGTTGTGGAAACCACTTCAACTACGAACCGCAATTCGAGGCTGACCAAGACACTATGCTCTTGACCTCGGATGGATTTTGGATGGAGAATCGAAATCCAGTGGATAGAAAAAAAGACCTACCTGAAGACTTTTATTCTACC
Source organism: Fusarium nygamai (assembly GCA_001262555.1). Classification (NCBI taxonomy): domain Eukaryota; kingdom Fungi; phylum Ascomycota; class Sordariomycetes; order Hypocreales; family Nectriaceae; genus Fusarium; species Fusarium nygamai. The sequence goes on from LBNR01000005.1 coordinate 3,225,759, forward strand.
AACTTCTTTACAGATCAGCTGCTTGATATGTTGAGCAGCAGAACCAAAGAGGAAAAGGAGCAGCCTTTCTTTTCATACCTGGCTTATACGGCACCACATTGGCCAATGCAGGCGCCACAAGATGTTATAAAAAAATACAGTAAGCTCTCAGTTCATGCCACGAAGCTTCCGTACTAATGAAGACAGGCGGGAAGTACAACAATGGCCCCGACCAGCTGAGACTAGACAGGTTGGCCAAATTAAAAGAGCTAGGTCTTGTGCCATCTGATGTCGAAGCGGCTCCTCCCGTTGGCTTTGAAGCTGGTGTGAAGTGGGAAGACCTCACTGATCACGAGCGAGATGTTTCTGCGAGGAAAATGGAGGTCTACGCAGCAATGGTTGACCTACTTGACCAGAACATTGGGAGAGTCGCCGATGCGCTTGAAGCATCTGGTGAACTTGACAATACTTTCATTTTGTTCATGTCAGACAATGGCGCAGAAGGCTCTACGTTGGAAGCTGCACCAGTGAGTCACCTTTATCCATTCAATCCGGAAGTTGATACTGACTGTGAGACTTAGCTCTTATCATCATTCAAGACTCTTGGTGAACTTATCGCTGCACACTATGACAACAGTCTCGAGAATATTGGAAAACACAATTCGTATGTTTGGTATGGCTCTCGGTGGGCATGCGCTGCTACTGCGCCTTCTCGTGGGTTCAAGGGATGGTCAACCGAAGGCGGCATCCGCTGTCCTTGCCTTATACGCTTCCCTCCAATCTCTTCAGCTCCGCAGACTATTTCCCATGCCTTCACAACCGTAATGGATATACTGCCCACCATCCTTGACCTAGCACAAGTGCAGCACCCAGGAAAAACATTCAGAGGTCGACAAGTTGTCAACCCCCGAGGAAAGTCATGGGTCAGCCATCTCTCATCTCCTAAAGAGCATCCAAACGTTCACCAGGATGAGGATCATATACATGGCTGGGAGCTGTTCGGTAATCGCGCCATACGCAGAGGAAATTGGAAGGCAGTTTTGTTGGCAAAGCAAGGCGGTGACAATTGGGAGCTATTTGACGTGGAAAATGATCCCGCCGAGCAACATGATCTGTCGAAAAAGAGGCCTGAAATTTTGGAAGAAATGCTCGTGCACTGGGCTACGTATGTTGCCGAGACGGGGTTAGTGGAAGACGCGTTCTGAGGGATGGATTGCGTGATTGCGTGATTGAGGTCCACAGTGGTGTTGAGGGAATGTAGACTAAATCCCTTATCACCGCCCGACCCAGAGTAGAAATTCCATTATAATTATTACCTATTGATTCTATTTAAACTCTTCGAAATGACCTATAAAAAGACACGGACTGGCTGTCTGCAGTGCAAGAGGAGAAAGGTCAAGGTAATAAACGATATCGACTGACCAAGATGAATGATCGCTCATGGACATTGTAGTGTGACGAAGCAATTCCATGTACAGCGTGCATTCGCCGTGAATCGACATGTAGCCTCATAGCCCAAGAAAACTCGTCGCGTAGCAGGACGCAGTCACCACGAAACAAGGCTCTGATGCCAATCATCGACATCACTCATTTCCAACGAATTGCGCCGTCTCCTACAGAAGGCCTGGCCGCACATGATAGAGAATTGCTATGCCACTGGCACCAGATAGCTCACAAGGCCATTGTTCATCAGCGAGGGTCAGAGGACCTTTTCCAGCATCAAGTAATTCACCTCGCATTCGATCATCCAGTTATCCTGAACCTCATACTGGCTATATCCTCATTCGAACAAGCGCATACTGCCCATCACTCACAAGTAAACGTGCCGGGATATCGGATACGAAGGGATATCTACGCTTCTCTGGGAGTTAAGTACTCTCAAACCGCCGCGAGGATGATGAGACAGGCAGTAGAGAAGGCTAATGTCGATAACGGTCCGGTGTGTCACCTAGCCTCGATTCTCATGATGATCAACTCTTATGCCCAAGGTTCAGTCAAAGAACTTGTGCGGGTCAAGAACGAGCCTTCTACCATGCTGAGCGACCTGCTCGTCATTTGCAAGCTCACGAGGGGGGTCAGGGCTATTTCGGACGCATATGGCGTCATACGACCAGATCGGCACGAGCTCATACTCTATGTCACCGAGGCTGAACCACCAGACCGTGGGCCCCTCGATCCCATTCTGCGCATGCTTAATTCTCTGACATTCCTGGAAGAAGAAAAGGACCCGGTCACCAAACAGATCTGCCAGGATGCTCTGGATTTAATGAAGTGGTTGGTGAGAAAAACGCAGATATCAGAGTGGTGCCCGGCACATAGGGCATCGTTACAGTGGATTTGTCTTGTTGGGAGAGACTTCATAAAGCTTGCTGAAGCGCATGAGCCTGCAGCTCTTGTATTGCTCTCGTATGGTTGCTTTTTGGATAGTGGTAATGGCGGTAATACGTTTGTGATGAGAGGATGGAAAGAGGGTGTTTGCGCTGAGATTCAAAATATTGTTGGTCCACAATGGGCAAGGTCTATATTACGATAAGCAGATTGCAAACAGATTCAGGATGCGAGGTGAGAATACGAGGTCACTATATTATCGGATTGGGTGCTATACTCTGTGATTTGATCCTGCACATGCCTCAGTCAACTGTAGGTAATCCTTTGATCTTTGCCTTTGGCTCTATATCACTATTATTCCGCCGGAATCGCGCACTGAGATCGGACTGTTATGTGATGAAGCTCGGGGTCACGGCCTCGGGGCGTAGTAAACTTTTGATATTAAGTCAAGGGATCAAAGGCAACTAGCCTAAAGGTCTAATAAAATACACTCAAATTATAAAAGTATTTTCGTCGCTTAAGATAAAGGTCCCAAGCTTTGTTGCTTCCTCCGGGATAATCCAAGATTACAACTTCTCAGCCACAGGTCTCAACCGCAAATTAACCAATCTTCCTTAGAGTTTCCCTCATTACCCTTGGCACCAGAGCCGTTGCCTCACCATCGCCATTGACCTCAAATACGAAATCATCAACCCCAATGTTGCCGTAGGTTAACGAGTCAACTCCTCCCCACGACAGACACCCACCACTGAAAGGACCAATGCTCACATCTGTCGCGGTCTCCTCAGGCTCTTCTGTAGACTCATTTACGGCTTGAGCTTCAAAGACACCTCTGAAGGACACTCTATTATTTCCTTCCAACCCCATCGGGTATAGCCTTAGCACCGGTGTCACATCCAATCCTGGCCACGTAAGTGCGGCTTGCATGGCCATCACGTCGACGCCGCCACGGGTCCAGTTCCGAACCATGAGCGTGTCGTCCATAGCGACCGTCAGCTGGCTCTTGGGACCCTTGAAAGTTCCAACAAACCGCTTGACGGTGTTATCACGGGCCGCGCCTTCGGCGGCTGGTAGCAGCGCTTGGGCGATGAGGTCAGGAAGGTAGCTTAATAGGTATGCACGGTTAGTTCCTGCCATTAGCGCCACATAGCCAATCTCGTGTTCTGGTGAAAGGACAATGATCGCAGTGTAAAGTCCAATGGCGCCGTTCTTCGTGTAAAGATCAACGACCCGAGTTCCGCTGCGTCCGAGGGGGATGTATGTGCGCCGGATCTCCCAAGGCATACCAACAGACATGTGGATGTCGGCGGTATGGGCAATGGGCTTCATCCAAGAACGGGTTTCGGAAGGGCTGAGTATAGAAGAATTGAGGATGGATTGGCCGAGCCGCGTGAGGTCTGCGGCTGTAGAGAACATACCGCCATAGCTATGGAAGGTTATCTTGTGAGATCTGTAGTGGCGGTGAGCGGACTTACGGGCTGCCATCTGCTGTGGTGATATTCCACCACGACAGCTGCTCGTTCTCGGGGATCATGGCGTTTTCCTTGCTCTTGGGTGCCTCGAGACTCGTTCGCTTCATTGACAAAGGCTCGGTCAGGGAGGATTGGAAAGACTTCTTGAATGGTTTTCTAGTCATGCCCTCAAGAGCATAGGAAAGTATTTGGTACGCGACGTTGGAGTACACCGGAGTGTTCGCAGTGGATGTGACGGGGAAGAAGTTTTGTGTCGTGATGCCCTCGAAGAACTCTGCGGGGGATTTGTCAGCAAAAGTGGCCAACAAGCTGAGCAGGGATATGCACCTTTACGGGAGCAAGGCCTCAGGGATGGATCTGAGACACTACAGTGTGGTTTTTCTTTGCGACTTAGGATTGGGAGACCATATAGCTCAGGGTTCTGGTCAGTTGATTCAATGATGGAACTCATATCGAAAAATCCGACTGTGTGCTGGTATTAGAAGAGGTGAGTTTGCTTCTGTCTGGGGCGGTACTAACAGTTTCGGCTGATGCCGGCCATATGGCCGGAAAGCTGCCCAATAGTCACATCGCTCCACTGTACCTTTCGGGTGAGGTCGTCCTTGGTCTTCCTCGCCGCAAGAGCGAGCTCAGGCACCCACTTTGTCACGGGATCGTTCATGTGTTTCATCCCAACCTCAGCGAGTAGTGTATAGACAGTAAGAAGCTTCGAAACACTACCCACGCGGAACACGGTATCCTTGTTGAGTGTCCCTGAAGTCAAGAAGTTCTTCATGGAGGGAGGGACGTATCCATGCTGGAAGAGGGTGTCCGAGGGGGAAAAGGCCTGGACGTAGAATGTAGTGTTGAACCCTCCAAGAGTGCCATTACGGTCAAGCTCTTTGAAGGTAGTGTTGAGCAGAGCAATAGTATCAGAGAACGCACTGGACTGGAGCGGATGCTGGACGGGCGGGAAGATGGCACCTAGTAGAGGGCATGGGGTCTCTTGAGCATTGGCCAGGTGCAGAAAAGCAGGAAAGCCCAGAGTTAGGACAAAAGTAACGTACTTCATAATGGAATTGGCAGACAGAACAATATAAGAATTGAGAGACTACGAGAAATGAATTTGCAGAGCGGATAACATGATCAACTTATAGAAGAAGGCGCGTGGGTCAGAGTTAATGGTACCGTTGGGGATCTCCATTACGCTAAGGCAACAACAGAGGTAGTTTGGCCAAGAGTTATTGTAGAATATGCGGCAAGCTATTTGAGTGGTCGGCTCGCTCAATGGACTAGTACGTGAGCTCGTGTAGTTGAAATGACATGTTGTAAACAAATGCAGTGTACATAGGACAAATGGTTATGCTTACATGTACACCGCCAAGAGACAGACAAATCAGCATGCGCTTTGTCTGTGCTTGTTCTGTGATTGGCCGGATCGTTCAATTCGAGTCATGGCAATGTTCCATTTTTCACCACTTTAGTACTAATCGAGCATAGATCGATCTATGGGAAATCGATAATCCGAGGCATACTGTCATCACCCAAGTTCCCTTAACGGCTTAGACCAATTGACATTGGATGAATTCGCACAGCCCATTTTCTCGTATTCACTTCAGTGCAAATAGCTAATTGTTACACAGAGATTAGGTTGGTACGTAATGTTTTGATCGCTCTTGTCCGCCATCTTGGACCTGAAAATCTTTGCAGAAGAAAGAAAACTCCGAAAGAGGCCCGGATGCTTGTCGACTGCTACGCCATGGATGATATTCCCTCCAAATCGGCCACAACTGTTACAAATCGGCCAAGGCGGGCGTATCACCGCAAAGTTAAGACGGGTTGTTTGACTTGCAGGTGAGTTTAGACGACTTATATGCACGCCATGTCGCTGCTATGGCGTGTATCCTTTGCTTTATATGCGCTCCCGCAATCTAACGCAATGACTCTCCCAGGATTCGCAGGGTAAAATGCGACCAAGGAAAACCTGCCTGTGTGCGCTGTACATCCACCGGCCGCACATGTGACGGGTACACTTCTCCGCCTCCATCTTCATCCCATTCATCATCAACCTCCACATCACCTTCCCCCCAGTTCTCTGACTCCCTCAACGCCGCCCCCGATCTCAAGCTCATCTTGCCACGACAGAGCCCCGACGAGGTACGCAGCTATCGGTTTTTTCTAGAGGTCACGGCGCCATCTCTAGCCGGGTTCTTCTATGCCGACTTTTGGCTCACTGAGGTGCCACGCGTCTGCATGTCCGACGCGGCAATTTGGCATGCTGTCGTCAGTCTCGGTTCTGCTCATGAGGACTTTGCAGAACATGGCCAGGGATCACGTAGCATGTTTGCTTTAAAGCAGTTCACTTCAGCCATCCGATGTCTTACTGACTCAGGGTCGCCGAGACATGCGGATCGGTGGAGAGCGCTTGTCGTCAGCACTATATTTACCTATGTATGCACGATCAAAGGCCTTCACGATCAGACGCGGCTACATCTACAAGCCGGATGCAATCTCCTCTGCGAACTCCAAAGTCTCACCAACAAAGGCAGGGCAACTTTGAATCAAAAGAAACTTCTGAATGTTGTCCAAGACGAGAATTGGATCTCGTCAGTTCCGGTGTCAATTGCTCCGATTCAGTCCATTCTGGCCAACCTCGAGCTGCACTTGAACGCGCTTGACCATGGCGGCATGACAGAGAGTCCGACCCTGCTCTTACAAAACAAGACATTCAATACATGGCGCTACTATACAGCACCTCGGCGTTCGCATCGGCCAACACCAAATTCTATCAATCAAGCCTACTGCGCTGCTGAGTCTCTCTTCACTGGACTCATTCTATTCTTCCAAGAACATGCCAAGCAGCTCGGGGATATTCAGTCCGGTGTATCCGGATCGACAGGACTAACAATGCTGGCTGCACGACAAAAGCCGTATACGCGATGCTATAAAGAAATAAGCAAAGCAATCGATATATTCCAACATGAGGTAGACGCAAGCCAACTGGAGCCGCATACCATACTCCCCTTGCACCTCTTCCAAATGTCCAATCGCCTCCTCCTGATTCAGGACCCTGAGGAGCATGACTTGGTTAAGCGCCAAGATGACCTCCCCGCCTTGTACAAGTCTATAGTCGACCTCGTCGAGCAGATTATGAACCTCGATTCTATGAAGACCCGCCGAGTATCCTATACACAGCACCTCTTCCTTGTCGCCCATAGTGGTATCGGGCAGTCAACTCGCCGCCGTGCTGTGGCCTTGCTTCGGCGTCCACGGTTGGAGGGTGGCTGGGACAGTCTAATTTCTGCAAGTCTCGCAGAGGCTATCATGGACAGAGAGAGGGAGGCTGCGTGTGAATACCGGCTGGAGCAAAGCTTGGATGCTGAGACTACAAGCGGCGAAGAAGAGAATGGGCAGAGAGGAGAGGAGGTTGATCCAATGTTTCGCGTATTTAACATCACATTTGCGTTTACAGGACAGAGAGAGGCTCGTGCTGTGCTGCGGACGTGGCGGGAGAAGCTCGATGACGTCGCTGGGCGGAGCAGGGTTATTCGATGGTAATGAATATTGAGACAACACTACTGATACTCTTATATATCTCGGTCCTATCTAGCAACAGGCATACTTTCAACACTACCAAACGACCGAAATCGGAACCCGAAAAGTTAGTTCTGGCATCAAAAAGAGCATGAGAATAGTCCATCACAGGTGATATACACGACAATGTGCAACGTGTTCATCTTGTCCCCTGAAACAACAAATGAATTTAGGCTTCCTTTGCGCCCAAGTCGGCAGTGACACCTGCACCCTCCTTGATGTACACCTCGTGTTTCTGCTTAGATGTTTTGACAGGGTTGGGCGATTTGAAGATGTCATCGATTTCTTCGAGAGACCGACCCTTGGTTTCGACCAGAGCGAAATACATCATCCCCCATTCCACAAAATGCAAAATGAGGAAAAAGTGTATGTCTTCCAACCGATCGTTTGGAGAGCGACGGGTGTCGCATACGTGTTTATGAACCCAGAAACACCACTGAAGAAGCCAGAGTTGGCTCGAATGTCATTGTGCAGGACCTCGCTTGGGTATAGAGACTGCAGAGGCGTCCAGCAAAAAGACCAAAAGATACCATACAAGAAAATCATTGCAATGAAGGAATAGCCAGTTGATGTGTCAACGTGACCGTGAGCTTTGGCTGCAATGGCGTTAATGGGGATGTAAACGAGACCTGTCAAGAAGGTGCCTTGGAACGTCAGCGATGGTTGTACGCGAAACGGATGGATGTCAACTCACCCCAAAGAAACAAAGGCCTGCGTCCAAACTTCTCAACGCCAAATGAGCCCGCGACACCGCTGAAAAAACCGAAACTGACATTAACGCCATTGAGTAGAAGCTGCTGAGAAGAGCTGGTAATACCAACGTTCTCTAGAATGACGGGCATGTAGTAGGTGATGACAGAACCACCGATAAACTAAGAGAAGATGGTGACCAAGAACAGCAAGTAAAACCGGTGCAAGTTCTCCCTGTTGTCGAAGAGCATGCGGTAGTCCCACCACTTTTGGCAAGCTTCGATTTCTGCCTGGTATTCGATAGAGGCTCGCATCTCGTCAAGCTCCAGTTTCACTACAGCTGATTCAGGATTCCCGTCTCCATGATACTTAATGAGCACGACTCTTACCTGCTCTTCTTTGCCATGGCTCATGAGCCATCTGGGGCTTTCTGGTATGAACCATACGCCGCAAAGGATGATAGTTGCAGGGACGACCTGAATGATGATGGGAATCCTCCAGGACCAATTCGATGTTAAGCGGCCTGTTCCATAGGCAGTCCACGTAGACGCTGGCAGCATGTTAAATCGAGGCAATGAAGTTTAATGGCACGACCAAGACTCACCAAGTGATCCAATATACCAGCCGCCTACATTGTACAGACCAGCCAAAGTTCCGCGCCAAGATGGGTAGGCCATCTCAACCAGATAGATAGGAAACGCAGTTACTGCGATGGTACAGCCAAATCCGAGGAACAGTCTGCCCGCCATGAATGTCCCGACATTCTGGGCCGCCGCATGGATCACAGTACCAATGATGAGAAAAATTGACCCGGTCATCATACCAAATTTTCGTCCAAAGATATGGGCGGCGGGAGCCGCTACAAGACAACCAAGGATGTTTCCAATACTGTAGAGCGCAATGACAGCTCCGATAGAAGAGCCTTGCATTTCAATACTGAAGAATTTATGGAAAGGATCCATTGCATTAATGGATGAAATGATAATTCCATCAAAGCCATTACCGCAGTTATCTGTGGATAGTTATTAGTTGTAGGGTATTTGCATGATATGAAGATTCTGACTTAGCGTGACAAGAGCAATAATTGCATAGAGGTTGAAGATGGACGTTGCCCGTGGAGAGAGGTTGTCCTTGGCAATGGCATCACTATAAGCAACATTTTGGACTTTTGCTGTCTTGGATGTCGCTAGATCAGCGGCTACCGAGTCCGGGACTTTCTCCACGGTCTGGACTTTATCGTCTTCCTTCTGCATTATGGTAGGGAACGCTAATGAGGAATACGATGGGGATGGGGGAAAAACAAAACATTGCGCTGTGGATCGAAACAACTTAAATATACACATCAGTGCACAGTGTTGCCAAGTACAGCAACGAGCCAAAATCACAAGACGACGGCTTTCGCGTTAGCGGTAGAACAAACACATTCAGAGAGAGGTATACGAGGCCATTCATAGGGCGTGTTACCGTAACATACTCAACTATGCATTTGTTTCATGGCTTTATTATCGCAGTCTAGCGTGTTTCTGCTGGTATCATAACTGTAACGAATGTTTGTCGCAAAGAGCTCTCTTGGACAGCTCGGCGACGAAAATTGTAGGGGAACTGAGCTCTGAACGAAGAAACTAAGTCAAACCTATACGTTTCCTCTGCCATCTCCCTGAACTCACCGCTCACAAGCCCCCTAAGGTTCTCGGGACTCGAAAGAAGATTCAACCGAACTGGATGCGTCACCGGATGTCTTGAGCAATCGCCAGCCAAATGTAGAAGATTATTCCGAAATATTGGCGAGGGCGAATAAAAAGCCATGGCGAATGGTTTTTTGTAATAATATCTAGTAGGAAGCTCTTGGAAGAAGCAAGCGAACACGGAAGACATCAAGAATAAATATCAGCACGAACATTGTCAGGTCATGCATATGACAGATGCCATGAGCTCCAATGCAGAGGTATTCGAGAGGATGACAGCGTTGATGGGTCCAAGAGCGGGAGCCAGCAAGGGCATGCTCGAGACTGTAGATCAAATCATGAGAGTAATCTCAACCATAAGTCCAGGCGAGAGTGGAAAATAACGTGTTTACCTCGGAACACTCTATTATCCGTTTGAGAGAATGAGCTTATATTATGAGGTGTACCCTCACTAGACTGAACAACAACCGGGACACATTTAGACCTGTGGACTACTACGTTTGGTCGACAAAAAGCGCCGTCTAACTTCAATTTAATAGAACAGAGAATTATAAGCCTGAGTTAGGTAGCCGCAAGCCACAGCAGAAGCTAGGCATGTTTCTAGTCGGCCTTGGGGTTTCAACTCACGTATCGAAGGCTGATTCTGAACTAGTGGATCCCCATTTACACGATGTCAGAAAGAGGAGGCATTATCCTTCTTGCGGAAAGGAGCAGGTTGTTTGGTCAAGACCGTGTGGTACCCAGCAGCTGTGCAGTGTAGGCGAGCAGAACGTCCTAGACAAGTGCATTAGACCCAATTAAGCGCGTTAGTCCCAACAAGAAGTTGTCTACATTTGCCTTAGATAGTTCACGTGGAAACATTCTGACAGACTTTTAAATGGGTACCAATTTGTGGACAAGCCCTTAGAAGCGAACTGGAAATGTTATTAAAGGCAAGACAATTTAGATCTTATATCTAAGCTGTTTTAATACCAAGAACGAAACAAGACCCAGTAGTAAATACAGAACGAGGTAATAGCCGTGTTAATGCATATTTACCAGTAGTATATAGATTTATAATAGTAAACTAAATTTAGTATATATAGGTAAGTGTTATCTACCTTCAATAAGATTATACTACTCTTGATTAACTTAATATAACGTACGTGATAAGCGAGTGGATCAAACAAGCGAGTGGATCAAAAGTTCTAACCCTTCTCAATTGAAATTTCTATAAAAACACAACAAACCATTCAATCAACTGAAACTAATTGCTATACTCCTCTTCAGATATTGCAACAACTATCTGACATGTTCTTGTGTTATGCCCGGCATTGCCGCACGCTCCACAGCGCCTTTTTTTCGCATGCGCCGACCTTCCTTGGCCACCACTTCTCGACGATTCGCCCTCTACCTGCCCATCTACATTCATCTGATCGATTTTGTCCCTTGCTTCCCCTACTGTCATCACCCCTCCTTTCTGTAGCCGGGTCCTTTTTGCTCTCCGCCGTCGACTTAGTATCTCATTTGCCTGTTGAAGATCACGGACCTGAGCCCTCAATAAGGCATTCTCATGCATCATTGCCTTTGTTCCCTTAGAGAGAGACTTTAACGCTTCTAAAATTGACTCTGGCGAGCTACTTTTATGCCTCCTAATTCGTATATCGAGGTATTCAGACTGGGATTGGGCCTCAAGGACCGTTTTTGGCGTCTTTGAAACCCAAGGAGAAGAGGGGCCATCCTCCTCCACAACCGGTGTTGGAGTCCGTAGCTGTACATCAAGCTTTGAGACCACACTTTCCGGGTCAAGAGGAACCAGCCCAGCCCCTCTAAAAGCTGCCTTGATGTTTTTCTCTGTCATAGTGGCCTGAAATGCGGCGTAAAAAGCGGGAAAGAACTCGGCCTTGGAAACGTGGCTTACATGG